>JBAWJQ010004637.1:0-48248 GCA_037783105.1 Bactrocera zonata | reverse complement strand
AGCCTGCTTCTGCAAACTGCTGGGCAATTCGGAATCAGGTTTCCTGTCCCTAGGGATTACAAAGACTTAAAACACTTCAACTTGTTTTCAGTTCCAACTTTTCATAAAAAAAACTGAAATAAAGTTTCCTAAAGAAGCTTAAAATTGTTTAAAATCTAAACTTTGTTAAAATTAATTTATTACATTTTTATTTTTATTATTTTAATTTTTGCAATTTTCACAAGGACACATACGTATGTATATATTTTAAATAATCGAGGTATTACAGTTCTCACTTGAGAACCTTTTAATCCTCAAATACATTCTTAAACTTAACTTATAAATTATTAAGGAAACAACAACCTCAGGCTCGGGATACACAACTCATAAGCAACAAAACTCACTCTCATCTCAAACAAACTCTCATCTAATACACATCTCTCAATTTGATGACCAGGGAGACACATAGGCGCCGGATGCAACCATCTCTCTCATTTACTCATACATACAAAACAATTTCTCTAGTGAGCCCAAACACTCTAAAAGAATACTAACCCAATACAGGCACGAAACAAAGCTTTCGTAATTTTGTTTGGACTGTGGCGGAGTGATATTTGAGAAGTTCGGAGGGCAAAACACCGCGACACCTTTGGCATGTGGAGTGACGCGACACCACAGCGTTGCTTCAAGGGAGCACCAAAGAGATGTGTCGTGCTCCTAGTATTTACAACCGAAATCCTCTAGTTAGTTCTACTGTTTGTCAGTGGCCACCTTCCACAGCATCAGCTCCAAGCACGCCCGTGCATCCTCTAAACTATCGTGACTCTGGCCATCTAATTGAATGTTACGTTTCAAATACGTTTTGGTCAGATGCTTTAACGAGTGTCGATAAGGAAAACCGTTGGAATGTTTAAATACTATTGAAGTGTCGACAACTGTCTTATGAATGATTTGTAGGACTCTCATGTCATTTTCAAGACCGTGTCCTATAAGTATTGAGTTGGCGTCAATTATCTGAAGTAAATCACGCTGCACCTCGGCAAGTGTCTTAACTCGCTTATTCGATTTGGATATGTCACTTTTGGTTATGCCAGAGAAACGCGTATTGTAGTCGACAATTGCCCCAATGGGGCGCACAAAGTGCTGATAGACTAATTGCCCATCAAACCCGATCACAGTGATCTTAGTCAAAGCCAGTCCACTTCCAACAAAGGACATTTCACAGTCCAGTGCATACACCCTGGGCTCGTCGGTAAGTTGGCGTGTGTGCACAAAATCGTCATATGGTCCATTAATGCCGGGCACAACACCGGTCCATACGTGCAACGGATTAGACGTACAGCCCACTGACTCGCTGGAGCCACCACAACAAGTGTATTGTTTGTTGTATTTTTTATGGCAGTTATTTACTTTGTACAGTTTACCCCAGTGAAAAGTACATCTCTCTCGTATCAAATATACACCAGAGCTTGTGACTTGAAAAGGACGTTCACAACGTACGCATTGCTTAGTTATTGCATCCTTATTCGGCACGAATTGTCGCTCCAACTCAGCTAGGTTCACATTGTCGTCGGTGGTGGTGCTAGCATTGAAATCGGTTGCAAACTTCTTGAAAATTACTACTTTGCCGTTATGCACCGTGCTTTCAGTGGGATAGCCATAGTTGGGCAACAGATTCGGTGCGACGACATAACGTCGTAATTTCGCCATTAACTCCGACTGTGAAATTCTGAGCCAATGGTGTTCGCCCAGCGGTGTAGCGACTACTTGTGGGCTTGGAGCAGCAAGATTAGTGGTTTTTCGAACCACCTGAGGTTTATTCTCATTGCCTATTTTATTCAATTGTTTATGTGGTTTTTTCTCGTGTCTTTTGTCCTTGGTATTTTGAGATTGATGGTACGCAATTTTGTGTTGCACTTTTCTTTGTTTCTGCACTATTTGTGCCGACTGTTGGAAGATCCGACGGTTATGCCTTGACGTAGTTGGTTGCTGTTGTTGTTGCCCATACATTTGTAGTGCATTTCCATTATGGTTGTAGTAGTTTCGATTAGTATTTTGATGGAAGCTTTCAAGGTGTGTTCCACCGTGTTGTTGAGTTTGTTGGGGCATAATGAAGTTGTCTGCAAGAATAATTCAGGTGTACGTTTGTTATTAGTGAGAACTTAAATATAACGGTATATAAGAGTTGAAATACAGCAGTAGTAGTAATTATAAGCATAAATGTAGGTTCTGTTCTGTGGTAAAAAAATAATTATCGAAGTCACGCACCTTTTTTTTACTGTTTACTGGATTGATTTAAGAATCTTTAGCTTGGTTATAAACCATATGTTTCGAAATTATTATCGTTATTTCTAGTCCAAACCTTAATCAAATATTTTAGATGGAACTCCAAAGCAATATTATGTTTCAAGAATTTAAAAAAATAATTCTGTCTCAAATTTAATACAGAACCGTTTTTCAGTTATTCAAAATGTGTTACATATATAAAAATATATATGTACATATATTCATAGTTTATACATACCAATAATTTGTTGAGCATAAATTTGCTTAATTTCATACAGAATTTGTTGTGCTTGATTAAAATAATCCATTTTTATTTTTTAAACTAGATTGTGGCCAATAAATACTGTTTTTATAATAAAAGTGTTGTTGACTGTTCAAGGTTTCAAGACTACGAAAGAAAAGCCGTTTTACCTACGATCACTTCGAATTCGTTTCTAAATATATCCTAGAAAGTTCTGGCTTATATACGCGACTTTCTGTAATTTCACCTTCAGAGTCGCATTTTTGCAGGATTGCATGTGATATATACATATATCATATGCGCATTCTGTTTACTGAGGCGGAAGATGGTGAGTTACCTTGAAAAAGGAAGAAGAAAGACAAAAGCTGTTTATATTTTTACTTTCTTGTCCAAATAATTTTGTTTACTAAATCTTGAATCTTTGTGGTATCTCTAAGGATTTATTTTTCTATACGAGGAAAAAATACAATATGATACTTAAAGCAATTAACAAATTTTAATTTCATTTATATATATTTGTAAAAAATATTATTTTACGATTTTGTTCTATTTTCTCGATAAAATATTTAATATTTTTCTTATTATTTCAAAATTTAAAAAAAAAGTCACAGATTTTTAAAAATATTCAAGATGTTATAATTTAAATATTTAATATTCTTTTGTCTGTTAAAAACGGCGGGCGTGAAATTCCCATATTTCTTTTACTCAGAAATAATGGGAGGGATTTTACACATGGAAAATACCCAAACCTGAAAGACATGACCTTGGCCGTCCCATAATTATTATTATTCATTTGCAATAATTACAAAACAATTCAAAATAAATTAAGTTTTTCAAGAAAACAAGTTTAGCGAAACCGTACCGCTAAATAATCCCTTTAACAATACATACAAAGAAACGAAGATTAAAATAGCGAAGGAGAACAATGCAGGTAGAACAGGTAGATGAATTAATTACATTCTGAAGGACGAATTTCTTTGTTGTAATGAAACATGAATACAGGTTTGTAAAACTTGACCTAAGGATCTAGAAGTTTCGGAGTTCAAGGGCACAAACTTAAATATCAAATCTATAATAAAGTTTGGGAAAACTTTTGACGAGTACTAAACAGAATCTCCATCTAGCATTACTAAGGGCCATTAAAGGATTAAAAGGGTTTTCTCGGGTAAAAAGAATATTTTTTCAACAATTCTTTTCTCAAAGAAAAAATTAAATATTTTATTAGATCTCTTTATTGTTACAAACATACACTATTAACAAAGAAAATATGAAATTTATAGAAAAAAATATTTTAAATCCCCATTTTCCGGTGACGCCTCGGAAAATAGATGCGCCCGCTTTGGCTGCATTACTTCTTTATAGGATCATCTAAACTAAAAAAATACTTTAACTTAGAACTTGAGCAAATGAAAAGACGGATTTTAAATTTTTACAAAAAAAAATAACAATTTCGGTGAAAATTTCGAAACATTTTGCTTTTCAAATAATTGTAATCGAAAAAAATATTCGTTCAAGTTTTCAAGAATTGTATCTAACAATGTGTAAAATTTTATGAAGATCGCTTGAGTAGTTCTCGAGAAATCTTGCCAACCGACATCAAAAACTCAGTTTTGAAAAAAAAATGCGTTTAAAAACGGCGCACTTATCCTAGCCCGCCTCGATGCACAAGTTCTTAAAGCTGTATCTCGGAAACTATTACTCGGATCCTTATCAAGTAGGGCAATATTCTAGAGGAGTTGTAAATTGATTTTTTAAATCCCGTAAACCAATATAACCACTAAAGTTTTCCACAAGGATTGCAACATCAGAAGAAAACGTTGGAGATCCTTTAAAGTATACATGTATACTTGTATAAAATAAGGGCCTTATGAGCTGAGCCGATTTAGCCATATCCGTACCATGTCTGTATACGCGAAACAGATCTCAGTTTTTGGAATATCCATCAGAAATTGTACTCATGTCCTTTTCTTCCTAATTCTTCCTAAGGAGCTGCCCATTTATCGGAACCGTCTATATCAGACCACAATAGTCTTACAAACTGACTGACAAAAATTATGTTTTTGTATGGAAAATTGTGTTTTTTATACTTATTTTATTTTACAAATAATCTTAAAGGCATATAGTCTAAAAAATCGCTACAATAGCTGCCATAAAATTTAATCGTCCAAGAAGCTATAGAAAAGATCTGTATTAAGTGTCTTCGAGCGAACAACTCTGGTTGAAGAAAAATTCAGCGCACTAAAATATCAAAAAAAGCTATATGAAAGATTTGTCAGATAAGTAAGTTTATTAGGCACATTGAGAAGTGGGGTTAGGGGTAGTCAGAGGCACAAAAAATGGGAATTTTCATTGTTTTTTATTTGCTATTAAATCGTGTTATTTTACAAAAGTAGTAATATGGCATTATTATAGAATGTGTTGACTTGAAGTCACGAAAATTTCAAAAAAAATATAATTTTAAAAGTTATAGTTGTTTGTGTTGACCCAATTCCAAAAAAAGGTACTTGCGGCGACAACCATAAGTCCTCGGAGATTCATCTAAAATCAATCGGACAAAAAATTAGTTTTACAAATATTATAGATAATCCTGGACCTGATCGAAGGATTTTTTTTCAAAAATTAACAAAATGGCGGCCTCAGGAAATTTTTTCTAAATTTTTGGGAAAAAATCAACAGTCAATTGGCCTTAAAAATTGAAAATTTTTGAAAAAATAAAAATCCTTTGATCAGGCCCGAGTTTATTATGTATTCTAAAAGCTGTATAAATTTCATTAAAATTTACTGAGCTCTTTTCGAGTTACAGTTGTCACCAGTTCAAAAAACATAGTTTAAAAAAAAACGCGTTTAAAGTTTCACACTAGCGCTTTGAAGTGCCCGAGCACTCTTTGTTATTTGTCGCATAACTCAAAAATTAATTATCGGATCAACGTGAAATTTTCAGAGAATATTTTTAAGATATTACACTTAATGAAAATGCAAAAAATAATTTCTTGAAAATTCTAACTACCCTAACCCCTTAAGTGCTTTCGGGGGCACAACTATGGATGAAGAGGAATTCAGCGCACTAAATATCCCAAAGCTCCGCTTAGTTATCCTTATTGCGTAGAACATGACTTTTTGATATTTTTTACTAATTTTTTAAGTAATGGAAGACAAATTTGCTGAAAATATCACAACAAATAATGCTTAAAGTGGTATTCGATCTGGCATCTAAATAACACAATCCAAACTTTGGTGTTCTTGCTGTGAAACGCAGTTACAACAACTTTCCTTTGGCCTAATATTCGACTATTCAGAAAATAAGTACAAACTATCAAATGTAAGGTAATTTTTGGGTGCAATAGTCGCTGAAATCATGTTGCACTCCTTCATTCAATCGGCAAAAGAAGAGAAAGATTTTTTGAAAAACTCATAGGGTTACTGTGTCCAAAAAATAAGATGACATTTGAATTTAAACTGCGCGCGTCGAAGGATTTGGAGAATTATTTTTTTTTTTAGGTTGGTAGTACTGTCAGTGACATTTATGTCAAATTTCATGTCAAAATATTCATTAGTGTTTGAAATACGTGTCGCTTTGTGAGCTGCTAAAAGTGAGTTTTCCGTTTTTTGCCATGTCGAAATTTGTTGAGCAAAGAATTTACATTAAATTTTGTTTACGGAATCAATTTTCTGCTGCGGATACGTTGAGGATGGTGCAGAAAGCCTTTGGCGATGAGGCTATGTCTAAAAAAGATGTTTACAAGTGAGTTCCAAGCCGGCCGTGAACGTGTCGAAGACGAAGAGCGTCCAGGGCGACCTTCAACCTCAACCGACGAAACTCACGTTCAACAAATCAAAGATTTGGTGTTGAAAAACCGTTGATTAACAATTAGATACCTTGCTGATGAAGTTGGCATATCGAAAAGCTTAGCCAATACCATTTTGAAGGATGTTTTGGGTTTCAAGCGCGTCAAATCTCGACTGGTACCGGAAACATTGTATTTTTTCAAAAAAAAGGCGTCGCGTTGAAGTGTGTGAAACGATGCTCTCCGACTACCAGGGTGTCATGAAACGCATTATAATTGGCGATGAGACTTGGATCTATGCTTACGACCCCAAAACAACCGATCAATCGAGCGAATATCGTGCCAAAAGAGAGCCGAGACCAAAAAAATCGCGCCAAAGTCGCTAAAAACTCAGGGTCATGTTGACTGTTTTCTTCGATTATCGTGGTGTTGTGCATTATGAATTCCTTCCAACCGGTCAAACAGTCAACAAGGAATATTATTTGAACGTTATGCGTCGTTTGCGTAAAGCTATCCGCCTAAAAAGGCCGGAATTGTGGAAAGACAATTCTTGGTTTTTACACCACGATAATGCACCATCCCATACTGCCCTCGTAATTCGTGATCATTTCGCCAAAAACTCAACCCATATCGTTCCGCAACCACCGTATTCACCTGATCTGGCCCCGTGCGCCTGTTCACCAAGCTTAAAAGACCTCTCCGGGGACACCGTTTTTATACGATAGAGGAGATTCAAGCCGCAGCGAAGACGGAACTGAAGGCCATCCCGGAAAGTGACTACAACCAGTGTTTCGAAGATTGGAAAATCCGTTGGCATAAGTACATTGCATCGGGAGGGGATTACTTTGAAGGGCATGAAATTTATTTGGAAGAATAAATAAAGAATTTTCAAAATAAATACAATGTCACCTTATTTTTTGGGCACAGTAGTATAGTAGTATAGCAGTATATCGTGTTTTTAGCTCTGTTATTGAAGAAATCGGTGCCACCTTAGAAGTAGAGCGACTTCCGCCACATCCAACTGGACGATTAAATACTTTAATTGTTATGCTTCAGCAGTTTCGATAAAATTTAAGCTCTTCGTTTTTCATTGTGTTTAATAAAACTTGATTTTATTATTGAATGTAGTTATCTTTGAGGGCGATAGAAAGATTGTATATTTGCCTTAAACATCAAAATAAGCCTCAGTTGCTGTAATTACCTCTTTACTGTTACTAAACTTCTTATCAGCGAGCTTAACCAGCTTAAAGTCTGTGGAAAGAGGAAATAATACCTGGAAGCCAGATCTGGCGGATGCGGAAGCAATTCGAAGCCCAGTTCATGAAAATTTTACATCATATTTATTGATTTATGATAAAATACGTTGTCTTGATGAAACTGCACTTTATTCTTCTGCAAGTGGGGTCGTTTTTTCGCCATTTTAATTTCTTCTGCCTCTATCGTCCTCGGTGCTCATTTCGCCTCTTTCAAATCACTTTTGATTTCCTTGTTGCAGAGTTTAAATAAAGTTGAGCAATCCAAATCTTGGCTATAACGGAAAAAGCAATGATTTCCGAAATTCCTTATGATCATCATAAAGTAATAGTTCGGCAGCTGTCAAATATATACATGATTCTATAAAAAGTAGGGATTGACTAGAAATCATATAGTTTTAATATTATTAGTTCCATCTACGTAACAAACTACGAACCTTTCAGCGCACCATCTAAATTTCAAAATATTTCAATACTGTTACATAAATGTCAACCTGGCACTAACCAATTCTTCTACGAACTTATCTGACCAAAAAGGTGGTCACCACCAACGGCTACTGCATAAATATTTTGACGAATTTTTTCACGCTTTTCGCTTGTAACTCTTTTGCTAATATGTCAAATTTGCTTTTGTAGTTTTATCGCTACATAGCAATCGCATTTTGCAAATTGTTTTGCGCACTTTGAGCTTCTAAGTGGCTCATGATTTATGTACCAATAAATCTTACTTTGAGTTTTACCAGAAACCAACCCCTCACCGCCCTTTTGAATCGTTAAAAAGGCGTGAAAATGTTAAGAAAACCAGCTACGAACCGGGCATCACTCAGCACATGACATGACAGCGGCCATAAACTGGCGCTCGGTCTCTGGTGCGCAATCTGCCGGCGGACAGACGATCTCTTACAGCCGAATAAGTGCTAAGTCAATTACCAAAAAGGTGAAAATAAAAAAATTTAACAAAAACATAGCTGCCAACCATTTATGAATTGGCCAAAGCGGCCGCTATGACCAAAACTAGTTGTTGTACTAATGTTGTTTGTTTTGCTGTGGAGTGTTGCATTACAAGCAAATAAATACCACCAATTGCCAAAGTACACCCAACCAACCACACACCAAAAACAAAACGTGTGCAAATAATGAATACAAAATAATTTAAAAGAATTACCACAAAACGGTTGCAGTACAAATCGTTCGTGCCACTGCCAACGACCCGCCAATTGTCGGAGCAACCATCAGCCGGCGTTTCTCGTTGCATCGCCGCTTCGTTGTGGAAACGTGGACGCTGCTGTGACATGTTTACAAATGGAATAGCAAAATATTTGACAAATATCGACGTTTACGCATGTCAGCCATTTGTATGTGTGATTGTAATTTTTCAATTTTATTTTACGAATTGACAGCTTGGCCGTACACTATTTGACAGCCAAATAATTTGGGCATGACATACCGTTCGCTTGTCCAAATGCCCATGCAACCGGCCATTTGGACAAGACCACACATTGTTTGATGTCGAATTTCTTAAGATTTCGCGAATTGCGTTCGGCAAAAATTTGTTTTTGAAAATATGCAGTTGCAAATATATACATACATATACGAGTATATGTATATTATAAACATCTAAGAAAAACAATTTCGTATTAGACACACACAATTGATGAATGGATTTGAGCATATTATTGAGGATTTGCCAACTGGGCAAAAATATTGTAAAAATGTCCACGCAGATCAGTTCTGACATGGGATTTAGAATATGCTGTTTGTATAAATAAGCAAAAATGCCTTATAAAGTTAAAAATAGCAGATCGCAAAATTGCAATTGGAATATTCTAAATTTTCGAATAAAATAGTTATTGCAGAATGTTGGCTGAACCATTACTTTTTTGGTATTTCGGTGAAGTGCGGCATAGAAAAGTAGAGTATTACTTTTGGTTATCGAAGTTGAAGAGTGATGGAATTTTTATTTTTGACAGTTCAAACCACTCTTTACAGTATTTTTTTTACGAAGCAAAACGACCAAAAACATGAAAAGAGGAAGGAAAATGGAAAGAGGTTCAATCTCTTTTATTAATTTTGAATGACTTTTCCCAAGGTTTCTAATAAAATTCACCTAGATAAAATTCG
The DNA here is from genome assembly GCA_037783105.1 of Bactrocera zonata. Lineage (NCBI taxonomy): Eukaryota > Metazoa > Arthropoda > Insecta > Diptera > Tephritidae > Bactrocera > Bactrocera zonata. The sequence goes on along the minus strand of JBAWJQ010004637.1, from coordinate 38,583 downwards.
AAAATTATGATGAAATTAGGAAGAAATTACTGCAAACCGAAATTTAATTGAAACACACAAACACTTTTTATCGATATATTAAAAAGTGCTTCAAATCGATTCCTATTTTCTAAAGCACGATAAGCTTTTTATCGATACATTAAAAATCGATAGATTAACTAAAAATCGATTTTGAAAGTGCTTTAAATCGAATTTCCACTTCTGAAGCACAAAAGAAATTTTTATCGATAAATTAAACATCGAAAAAATTAAAAAAGTTCTTCAAACCGAAATCCAATTTCTGGAGTACCACAAAATTTTTATCGATATTTTAAAAATTGCTTTAAATCGTATTCTTTTTTACTATTTTAATCGACCGATTATTAATATACTGATAAAAAGTTTTTGATACTTCTGAAATGGGATTTCGGTTTAAAACCCTTTTTGTAATCTTTCGATTATTAATTTATCGATAAATTCTTATGTACTTCGGAAGTTGGACATCGATTTAGAGCACGTTTGAAATCATTTCTTTATTTAATTTATCGATTATTTATGTATCGATAAACATTTTTTGTATGTTTTGGGCTTCAAACCAAATTATTTTTTCTATATCACTTTAAAGCTATCCATACTTTAAGAATCGATAGATTAAATTAATAATCGGTTTAAGAAGTGCTTTAAATCGAATTCTCACTCCTGAAGCACATGAAAAGTTTACATTAAAAAATTAATAATCGATAGACCTAAAAGTGCTTTAAATCGAATGATATCTTCAAAAATTTGCAAACTTTTTTATCGATAAATTTTAAAAAGTGTTTTAAATCGAATCACAATGATCAATTGTTAATCAAAAGCTTACAAAAGTTCATCAACTCGAAATCAAAATTCTGAAGTACCAACAATTTTTATCGATAAATGAATTATCGAAAAATTAATAATCGATAAATTAAAAACGTGCTTCAAATCGATTTATTTCTAAAACAGACAAAAGATTTTTATCGATAAATTAAAAATCGATATATAAATGTAATAATTGATTTAAAGAGTTAAGATGTAAGTTAATCAGATGATCTCAAAAACTGGCAAATTTCGACTTTATTATTTAAAACCGGTGGAGGTACGCCAATTACAGTAATTTTGCCATTTTTCAATACCATTTTTGTAGTACGGTTTGCCGTACTTCGTGTTTTGAATACAGCGCCTCCAAAACTGCAAAATTTCCAGTTACTACAGTAGACCTACAAAAAAATAGAAACTCTACAGATGATAGTCTGTTATTCTCAAGTTTACACCGTGGAAAAATATGAATTGGGCTGAAGGGTATGACTCTGCTATGACAATTATCCCGCAGAAAGAAGTTTTATTATTAAAGAAAAATATAAAACTCGTACAGATCGCGATCAGATATATTTGATTACTCAGAAAGGAGATCAATAGATCTTTAAAAAGAATAATAATGGTAATAAAAATATTAAACGTCTTGAAAAAAGTGTTAAGCTGTAAGGAACGAAGGATCCTATCTACTAAAAAAACTTATCAATATCTTCAATTGCATTCTACACAGTTGGGTGATAACCATAGAAATATTGCTACATGATCGTCTCAAATTCTCAAAAACTTCTGTGAGGTAGTGGAGAGAACGGGAAATGAAAAAACTCATGAAACTACCCTTATATATTATGAGTGTAACTGACATGAATTTTTACCTCCAAAGTTGTGAATTTTAAAATCTCACTAGAATCTCACATATATTTAAACAAGGGGACAATACAACAGTTCGGAAGAAAAGTCTATTATATCTATTGTATAATATATTATCGCTTTAAATTATTAAATATTGCATTACATTGTAGACTACAACTAAACAATACAGATAATTAATGTAAAATAATGAAAACAACCCAATTATGAAATGAAACCAAGAGCTTTACCAAACCCTTCACGTTTTATAATGCTATTTTTAAAATCCTGCCTCAATCGAATATACCCAAATCATCGAAACGTTTGACGGCGTAACGCAATGTATCTGTGGTCCTTGGATTTGAGGAGAACATTTGTTGTACTTTTTTGCGTGCAAATTCCTGATTACTCAAAGCCTCAATACTGTTATCGTAAGAATCCTCTTTGCGCATCGCCACCATTGGCAAGAAGGCATACGACGAGAAAAAGCCATACAATTCGCGTGCGCGGATCTCCATTTCGATGTCGTGCAGCGTCGGTATGTGTTCGTAGTGCATGTGTTCCAGCGAGCTGCGCAACGCTTCATAGTAGGTACGTACGAGAAAGTCGCGACGATTAACCAACACATCCAGCTGAACGCTGCTATTCAGAAAGAAGTTAATATCGCAACCGGGACTGCCAAAGAAGCTGTTCTGGAAATCGAGCTGTGAAACGTAAACAAAAATTTGATTATTTATACAATTTTTTTTTAATTTTTCGTTGGAAACTCACGAAGATTGCATCTATGGGCTTAGTTGAGTCCTTTTCATCATATTTGTACATGAAATTGTTCACCCACAAATCGCCATGATTTAGCACAGTTATTTCGCCTGGTTTTGGTTGTCCGGTTATCACGAGGTTCTCTTTAATATTATCGCAATGACGATGTAATTTCACAGCTATCGCCTCATAGCCTGACCACTTGGATACAACTTCGGCGAGTGTGCGCAGTTGAAGTGACATGAAATGGATGAAACGCTCATTGGTTCGTATATAGTGTTCGTCCAGCATGCCGGTAGTGAAATGTTCACGTACGCTGGGGTCCTAGGATGGGTCAAAATAGTTAAAAATGTTATATAGTAGAAATACAACAACATATCAATTTTTTATGTTCTGTCGAGTTCCTCAAAATTGATATGAAACGCATTAAATTTCACTTCTTAAATTCAATTAATATTTTACGCTTCTCACAGACATATTTATGTATGTGTGTATGTACAAGTCTTCCAATTATTGTCAACAATGAACTTTTGATGTTTTCTTTTTCAAGCTTATCGTGTCGTTTAAGTCATAATACAACGCCCCAAGTGCAGTAGATAATACGGTATTCGAAGAAAAACATAATTTACAATATTATTGATAAGCGAAGTACTATAGGTGTACCTATATGCACCTGATCGAATACAATATATATGTGTCTGTATGTATGTAATAATAAATAGTAATATATTACTAATTATTTGAAGTGCCCACCTTCTCCATTAAAACCATAGAAGTCGCATGAAATTTTCCCAATTTTTGCAATATAACCACACAGTGTTCCTCGTCGAGCCCATTTTGGCGACTAGCCAGTTTATAGCCATACTGCGTGAGGTCGTCGAATACTATTGTCTGTATGGGTTCCCGAGTAGTGTAAAAACATCTGAAAATATTAAAAGTGGTTAAAAGTAATTATTTCTCGATTTAAAATCCGGTGGTGACATAAGCGGCGAAATTTATAACCTAAATTTTAATTAGAGATGAAAATCAGATAAAGATATTTTTAGTCCTTTTAAGCTATAAAAGCTATGCATCTGTGAAGAGTACGAAAACATATGTAACACCTTAACTAAGGACTAAATTTATATATAAAACTGTACTTTGGTAGAGGACGGCAGTGGAAAGGTGAACCTATGTATGTCCATATTTCCTAATCCACTAAGGGTTACTTATCCAAATTCGCTCGGACGAAATCACTTGAGCACCCCAACCGACACCGTAAAACTGCCGAGAAATTCCGAGAGCCGGGGTCAAAAATTCACGATGGGTGTGGCACCACCTTCATTTCGGTGAAAAGCCATATCTCAGGACCTACGTCACCGAATCAGCCAAATTTGGCATATAAAGTTACCTTGACATTCCTATGTTCCAGTGCAAAAACCGAACTATTATGTACATACTATGTACATACTTCCAATATAACCCAATTTTAAATTACATCTTATTCTTTTACTTACAAAATTCAAATACAAAGAATGTATTGTGCGCTTAAAGTAGGCCACTTTATGACCAAAAAGTGTCCAAATCGGACTGGAAATATTCAAGCCTCCAAGTACCAATTATGTGGATCAAAAGTCCAATTGCGAACTTTTTATCGAAAATATCGGTCAATTTGTGAAATATATCGAATAGTCCAAAAAAGTCTTTTCGTATTTTGTCAATAGATGTCGCTGGAGATATACGATCCAGTTACCAATCATATTGTGTCTCATCATATATTGTTAGAAAGGTGAGATTTTAAGCTTCGTTTAACCAATGAAAAAAATTACAGCTGTTCAAAAATTAATAAAAATAATGAAGAAATTCGCTATATTTTGAAATTTTTGTATAAAAAAGGGAAAAATTAAATTTTTGAATATTACGAAGTGGATGCTGTATCAGTTCGTGTAGCACAACAATGCTTAAAGCGCTCCCATTCTGGAAATTTCGATGTAAGATACTACCTATCGTTGAAAAAGTCGATGAAATTATAGAAAAAATTTACAGTCCTGTCACATAAGCAGCCATCATATCGCTAAGGAACTTAACATTCATCATCAAATGGTTTTGAACCCTTTAAAAAAGGCTGAATACAAAACGAAGCTCAATGTTTGGATACCACGTGGATTGTCCGAGAAAAATTTAATGGACCGAATTAACATCTGCGATTCTTTGCTGAAACGAAATGAAAGCGAACCTAACAGTAACAGGAGACGAAAAGTGGATCAAATACGACAATAATGTGCGAAAAAGATCATGGTCCAAGCGTGATGAAGCTCAACAAATGGTCGCAAAGACAGAATTGACGTCTCAAAAGGTTATGCTGAGTATTTGGTGGGACTGGAAAGGAATCATCCGCTATGAGCTGCTCCAGCCTGGTCGAACAAACACACACATCTTTCATGACTCGGCAAAAACCGGGAAAGCTTGGCTGGGAAGTTTTGATGCATCCACCATATAGCCCTAACCTTGTACCATCGGACTACCACTTGTTTTGGTCAATGCAGAACTGCCTTAATAGATTAAATTTGGCTTCAAGAGAAGCCTGTGAAAATTACTTGTCGCAGTTTTTGCCGTGAAACCAGAAAAGTTTTACACTGATGGAATAATGTCTTTAGCGGAAAAATGACAAAAAGTGTTTGACCAAAATGGTACATATTTTGAAGCTGAAGTTTGATTATAAATACGAAAAGATATTATAGAATTTCGAGGAGAATCCTTTCTTAATAATTGTATGCCTGTATGTCGAAAATGGGTTGAATCGGTTCACAATTTCGTTATCCCCAGTAGTAAGAAGTGTTCGGTTACATAGCTCTTCGGAGCTTGACACCACCTTACTTGTTTAATAGAAAGTTATGCCAACACCTGAAGCTCTTCCTTACTTGTTTCTTCTTTGTTTGTTTTAGTACCTCTTAGGCAGCTGATTAAATTCGACACAAACACATTGTTTCTCCAAAGAGAACTTTGTATTATCTTTATACAGAAACCAAAAATGCTGCCCCCTTAGAGAACATGACCTTAGGTCACGTTTTGCTGTACACATTGAAACCTTTTTATGAAATCACAATTATGCAGTCTCCATCATATTTAAAATTGCTTCCCTAAAACGAATAAAAAAATGATACATATGTCCCTAGGAATCACAAATCTATTATTTCAATACTAGAAAAGTGATTTTAGACTCACAAACATGATATATGAGAAAGTTCTGGTTTGATTCTACCAAACATCACACTAAGGTTTAGAGCCGTTCGAAAGAATTTTTTTCCTTGTAATCTGCTGAGCCCCATAATTTCCAGCTCATTTCACTATTTTCAAAATTTCATAATATTTACAATGTCCTGTGACACTCAGACCCTAAAAAAACAACACGATCTCTTTGAGAGAACTTCTCCAGATTACTGCTTGGGTAACTACATCCAACTCGCGAACTAATCACCCTACTCACCTTGGTCCAAACTTTGCACCATCGCCAATTAATACCTCCAATCGTCCGAGCACGTCGAAATAGAAAATTTTCTCACGCAAATATACCGCTAATTCCTCTAGAAACTGTGTGGCCGGTGTTATAGCAATACTCTTCACAATCAACGCCAATTCTTCGTCCAACTGACGTTTGCTACTCCTATACAAAGCTTTGGCACGATATATTTTACTGCAGTAATTCTCACCGCCACCATTCGATTCGGCGAATATGATTTTCTTTATATCGACACGCATATCACGCAGCCCATCCTCCAAGGCGGTTTTGAAGAATTGCTCATTTAAATACTGCGGTGGCTCATTTTTCGTTTCTAATTTCATGCTGTCCTTTAGTCCTTATCCCTTGTCTAGTAATATTAAATCCTCTCAGCCTAAAATATTTGTACTACACGATTACACGTTAATGATACGCGATATTTGACTACTTGCGAAACGGTTCGAGCTGGTATGGCAATTATATGGGAACTGTGATCGATATGAGGTGTATACTTCTAAATATAAGCTCGGACCTTAGTCGCAACTTTGGCAATCGTTTGGTCTTATCTAAGAAATGTGCAGCAGCTAACGGTATGCAGTGAACGTCAGCGGCGTCGCGACACTCAATGTGGCATTGTGCTTTCAGCGAACCGTAGTTGCCGTGCTGGAACAGCGGGAGCGCACCCATATAGACATATTCATATGTATATTGATATTGTAATCGACACCCACTGGTGTCGCAGCAGCAACGCTCACTAACACAATCGGTCAGACAAGAATGAAGCGTCCATTTATTGGCCTCGTAGATAGCGCGGCATTATCTTTCAAGTGATTGCGTCGTATATTACAAATTTTAAGAAAGACGGGGATTTGTAGGTAAATTCTTGGTAGGTGTGTGCGAAGAAAGTAATTTATTTTTTGTTTTCATTGGATAGATGCTCTGCTAATGTTTTTTTCGCCGGCTTCCTGTTTCTACATAATGCCTCTTCTTTTCACTTGAAAGACAAAGTGTAAAAACGATGAAGCGAGCGTTCCTCGAAATTGTTGATAAGCATGAATCACAATGTTTTCGACAATTTTTACTTTTTTGATAAGCCTATGAGATCGCTATTCAAAATGCTACGGTATACCGGAACACTTTATTCCACTCATCCGCAGTCTTTATAATTTCTAGAAAATTTTACTATTTAAGTTGAATTGAAGATTAAGAACTTCTTCCGAGCATATAAAAGCATGCCAAACCTTCTTCATTTTCGCTGTTTGGCGCCAATTGAAGATTCTATGTGCAGCCAGGTCCTTTTCCACCTGATCTTTCCAACGAAGTGAAGGTTTTCCTTTTCCTCTGCTTCCCCCTGCGGGTACTGTGTCGAATACTCTCAGATCTGGAGTGTTCTCATCTTTTCGGAGGACATGATCTAGCCAGCGTAAACGCTGTCTCTTAATTCACTGAATTACATATGTCAATGTCATCTCGTACAGCTCATCGTTCCATCGACTGCGGTATTCGCCGTTGTCAATGCGCAAAGGACTAAATCTTCTCAGAACCTTTCTCTCGAAAACTCGTAATGCCGAATAATATACTGTAGTTATCGCCATGGTGCAGAGCATACAGTAGGAGATGATGAGTGACTTGTAGAGTTTGGCCTTTGTTCCTCAAGAGAGGACTTTACTTCTCAATTACCTACTCAGTCCCATGTAGCACCCGTTGGACAAAGTTATTCTGTGGGGGATTTCGAATCTGACGTTGTTGTTGGCGTTAATACTGCTTTCAAGTAGACGAAATTGTCTATGACTTCGAAGTTATGAAGAACCAAGAACACTTTTTATCATTATATTCCCATAATTGTTTTGTATGTCGGAAGCTTCCATTAGCTTCTTTAAAAATCATCCGAAAAACTAATATTGGCAATTCAAAATCAAAGTTTTTAAAATACATTGTTCATTCTCTTGGTTCCATTTACTTTCTCAAAGAACATGTTTATCTTCAAAAGCATCAAACATAATTAAAAACATATTTCAAGCGGTCATAAGACTCATAATTTTTTAAATTAATTAATTTTGTCAGTCATAAGTAGCATTTCTTCAGAAAATAAATGCAAATTCACTTGATCTAGAGCCTGACGATAACCTTGGAATTACTAGCGCCAATAACATTGATTAAATCGGTACTAAATAAATTTACATATGTATGTATATAGAAGTATATTTCAATAGATGTTTGTATATATCCGTAATAATTTGTGGTGCCAAATTTTTTCCAAAATATTCAAATCATACTAACATACAGAGAGAAAACACCTTAAACATTACAAATCTCACTGCTGCACACCCACTTGAGTGAGTTCAAGTATTCTTTGAGTGGAAATAGCATAGTATTATATACTTATGTTATACGTTATATACAGTTTTTTTAATGACTTTAGTAATTTTAGATGATTTCTTCCTTTAATAAATAAATCTTATAGAGAAGCATTCAAAACTATTTTCGGAGAAACCATTGGAAAAATAAAATTTCCATATTAACTCAAAATTAGAGTTCAAACGAATAGGAATATATGTATGTATGTATGGTATCAATCGGAAACCCCAAATACTTCTATTAGATATAAAACATTTAATATGTGTATAATATAAGTATATAAATAGTAAATATTCACTTTTATTATCTTTTCAACATTTTGTTGTTCTAGATCGAGTTGGCGTAACTCAGTTAAGTGGTTATAAGCTACTAGAAAGTTCACTTACATTTTATCAATCATATCTACTTCAGTTTATTTACATATATGAGTACATATAAAATAATGTAAATATTTACGCGCAATAGTAAATAAGACACCTATAAAATACCATAACTCTCGCATAAGTGTGACTAAAGGTCAATTGTTTTAGTAAACTGTCTGAGCCCACAGACTGCGCAGTGCGAATTGGCCCATTTCAAATCGACGTATGTTCGAGCCATTTACAACTGATATGTATGTAGGTATATGTATGCTAAATAATATACATATATGTGCATATCTATAGGTGAGCTTTTAGGAAAACTACCAGTCCAATCAGCCACGTTTGTATTGATTTGTAAACTGTGACTGTGTATTAAATACGCTTTCTTGGTGGTCAGGTAGAGATTGAACAAGCATAATATCGCTAAGCTGATCAAAGGTTCGAACTGTGTTCCCTAGAGACTCACGATAGATAATGGAACAGCTGACCCTACTTCTGTCCTAGAAAACTTTATTCAAAAATTCATTGAAGTTGTAGTTCGGCCGAAACTCATACAATCCTCAACTTGTCGAGATAATACCAAAATGTTCGCCACAAATGAGAAACTTCGCAAATAATCTGACGGTGATATAAGCGTCAATAATACACATAGTTTTGAACAGCTTTATTTCTCTAGACATCTTGATACCATAGTACAAAAAGAGAACAACCTTGGGCATTTCCATGCATCTGATACAATTCATTTCAAATTTTTTCTTCTCGAAGATGATTTGTAGTTTTGCTTGAATCGTGCAAGCTCGCGGAGTTTCCGTCAGCCGTTCTTCCTTTTCGCTGTTTAGCACCAATTGGAGCCAGGTCCATTTCTACCTAGTCTTTACAACCGAGTCTAGGTCTTCCTCTTCCTCAGCTTTCTCCGGCGGGTACTGCGCGAATACGCTCAGAGCTGAAGTGTTTTCATCCATTGGGATGATATGCCCTATCCAGCGTAGCCGTTGCCTCTTAATTCGCTGAACTATGTCAATGTCGTCGTTTATCTCGTAGAGGTCCTCGTTCCATCGACTGCGGTATTCGCCGTTGCCATTGTGCAAAGGACCATAAATCTTCCACAGAACCTTTCTGGCTTGGTTGTAGAATTTGCGGTTGCTGTCAAAAGCTCAGCTAATCGGACTTGTAGGTTTTTTAGTCGACTGCATGGTAGCGATCTTCATGTAAGCGATCGTGTCCGCGGGTTTTAGATAATTGGAAAATATGTAACATCGACCTGCGGCTCGTTTTTTGTTTTTCGAAGCCGTGACGGTCGTCAAAAACTAATTAAACTAGTTTCCACCTGATTTCCCATCGGTTATGCTTCGATCTCAAGTGTCCTATAAGCTATCCGCATAATGGATGCCACTTTTGCTGAATTTTGGCTCACAAGGACATATTTAAGCGCATTCCGAAAGACTCTCTAAGTCCTTTGGTGATCATCGATGGATCTGCTGGTCTACAGTAAAGATTATGGAACAGTCAAAACAATGAACTTTATTTGACCCTGGCAAAGAAATAATAGCCCTTTTACCTTGGCAACACACCATAAACACTATAAAACGTCGCCAAGGTCAAATTGATCGAAATAGTTTACGAACTGAAGATCTAACTGTAATATTCTCCACATTTAGCCCTTTTGTGTACCAAAACCTTAAAAATTCATTCATCAGGCGGAAATCTTAGTTGTATTTAGAAGTTAACGAAAGCTTACTTTGCAGAGCTCCAGTTTAGAAGTGTCATATTTCGCTTATTTTAAAAACATTTATTCGTTTAGGGTTTCCCATTATGATGGATATGTAGCTGCGGTGTTATCATTTATCGTCCCATCACCTTCTGATAGCAGTGACAAACACAATACTGTTGTAAAGTTATAATTAATTAATAATGGCAATATTTGCAAGCTTTTATGATGTCTTATTAGAATTGCCTACAATCTAACTAAATATAAAAAAATACGCAATTCACACACATTAATGATAGTTATAGCTATTAAAGGGTGTTATACTTGAACCACAAGCAAGCTTACATGCAATTTAATATACAGCATTGCCACTTTAATTACAGTTATTAAATATTTAAAGCTCTGATTATTTTATAGGGTCTGAATTTTGCCTGTGGCGTCATGGCGTTGCCCATTTCAATCAAGCAATTAAACGCCGCAGAGAAACGAGTGCAACGTCGTTGGCGGCTTGAAGCACGCACGGTTTATAGTATGTATATGTATATGTAGGTATTATATATATACATATATCATATACTATATACATTTATATTTATATGCATTTTGCTTTCAATAACATATTTTCCATACTACAGTTACTTTATATCAACAGACAAACATACACACAAGTGGTTATACTTGTCAAATAAATAGGTCTTTCAAACGCCTCATTTATGCACTTACATACATATGTATGTAATAGGTAAGGTCAGATTTGTGGTAATGAAGGCATAATAGCCGGAGAATGGAAGACTCTGGCGCAATCTTCCGCACAATCGTTACGCTTCTCTAAAGATATACTTGTGCATATTACTAACCATATGCATTTTCATTTGTATGCCTTAAAGTCAAGTTACAAGCATATAATTACTATATGCCTAAACACATTTGTATTTGTGCCGGTATGATGTAGTAATCAGTTGCACTCATCATAAGTGGGTCAGTTAACTGTATCAGCAACCTTAAGTGGCAAACTGTTTTCAAGTTGACTGCGTTTATAAGCCAAAATAGTCTGCGAGCTTCAGCGGTTCCTAAAGCATTGCAGTACCTAAAAGGTATAAGATACTGTATGCTTTATATCAAAAATATAATATGTTAGAAGCTGATAAAATGAGATTTATAAAAGGCTTCATGATTGTGACTCAAATGATGGTATGATTTACTAGTTGTGTCCGACATAAATTTATTAAATAAATGCAGAACCTAAAATTTAGGAGCCTACAATATAAGGCCACCTTGAGCATACAGCGTTAAACCTTCGACTGTTTTGTTTTGATAAAAAGAACTTCTCATAAAATCCGTAAACCTTACAAGCTTGGCTTACAATATTCATTTATGTCATATGATCAAAATTGACCCGGACTGACAAAAACCTAATTTTCACATATTTTAACAGAAATATTTCTTTCTAGTATGGTCTTCAAAATAGACTGCTGAGCCAAGACTTAATACAATTCTCCAAACACTTCTTACAAGTCCCTGCTGGGATGACCTTCAGCGTTTTCAGGGAATTTTGATTTTTTTTCGGTTGATTGAGACCCTCTTCTATCTCTCTGATACAGATAGACGGCTCCCATGATGCAAGTTTTCGTTGAATTCACGACCTTCATTGAAGGCTTTGTGCCACTAAATTACTTGTGTTCGTTATAAAGTAGACTTCTGTAACATTTTCCGTAGCCATGCCTCCATTAGAAACCCAGATTTTCTACCAAACTCGTTGTTTTTTTCTTTCATGGTAAAAGTTACCGCATAAACTTTTCGCTTCTTCAGGAAATACATGCGAAACATACACTAATTGACATATGGAGATAGAACTTCAAACGAACATAAAAAATGTTATACCAATCTGAGAAAATAGATTTTCTTATCGTTTCGGTTTTGACGCGCAGTTCAAACAGACCAGTCCGAATCAAATTTCAACGTTTCAGATCGATGTATCGTAAACTGAAGGAATAATTCGCTTATATACAGGCAGACAGTTAGACGGACGAACAAGACTAAATCGACTGGTTCAGGTTATATAAAGCGACAGCTTTACGGGTTTCAACAAATTATTAAATTCTGTAACAACCCTAGAATATTGTCCTAAATGTTCTAGTTGGTCAGAGTAAAAGTTTTGGAGAGACAGCCTTGAGAACTTGTGCGCTCGAGGCTAGCTGGGCTAAGTGCACCAGTTTTTCTCGAAACTGAGCTTTTGAAGTCAGTTGGCAAGATTTCTCAAGAACTACTCAACCGATCTTCATGAAATTTAATACAGGTGTTTGGGATACAGTTCTCTAAGACTTGGACTAATGATTTTTTTTTTTCGATTACAACTATTGAAAACAAAACTTCGCGAAATTTTCACTGAAATTTGATTTGTTCTTTTTAAGTCTGCCAAAACCAAATTTTCAGTTTTTTTCCTTTGCCCAAGGTCTAACTTAAGGTTGTAACTAAAACTCGTATTTTTTCACTTTAGATGATCCTGTAACGAGTTATCCTACCAACGCGCGCATATTTCTTCCGAGGTGTGACCGGAAATGGCGTCGCAATGGCCGAGTTTAAAATATTTTTTTTCCAAAAATTTCAGAATTCCTTTGTTAATAATTGTTTGTAATATTAAGAAATCGAATAAAATATATAATTTTTAAAATGAGAAAAAAATTGTTGAAAAAAGGCTATTTTTTACCCGATGAAACCTAACCTTAACAAATATTTATTCCTCAGATCAATTTTAAATTAAAATTTTTTTAAAGAACTAAATTTTTAAATGCATTTGAAAGCTTCAAAAACAAAGTTCTTACATTTTTGACTGATAATAATCAACAACATTTCAATTTTTATAATCTCTAATCTTGACTGAGACTGAGATCTAAAAAAGTTATATTGAAATAAATAAACTATAGTATTGAAATTTTATAAAGATGTACATATTTATATGTAATTTTTCTTATTCAAATGAAAACGAATGTTCTACCACAACGCCGAAGTGTCCCCACATGGTCATGTACCTCTTCAGTGTCTTTTATTTTTTCAACAGACAACTCTGCCAACGGAGCTCACATGATGACATGACCTTGTTGCAATATTTATTTATTTGTTGTATGTCAATATACATATGTTGGCAATGGCGGGTAAATAAAGATGTCAATGATTTTGAAGATATTCAAGATTCTAAAAAGAAGCGATGTCATGGGACTCGAATGACAATGCGTTGCCTGATGATGACTTTATCTTTTGAGATGAAGAACATAGTTTTTCGAGATGTTAGATATTTACATATTTATTTATTTTGATGGTGTGGGCAACCGAAAAATTTATTCTTAGCATTTTTGTTGTATTAAAAGTATTAAAATAAAAGTTGCAAGTTTTTAAAGTAGTAATTTTTTGAGGAAGTAGTAGTTTATATTTTTTATGTTACATTGTTTTATAATATTTTTTTTTTTTTAATTTAAATTTTCATCGTTTTTTATTTAAATTTATTTTTTTTTCTTTTTTTTTAATTTTCTTTTACATTTTAATTTAGTAAAAATTTCAAGTTTTTAAACTATTATTTTTAGAGGAAATAATAATTTATATTTTTGTGTTGGTTTGTTTTATATATTACTTTTATTCAAATTTTCATTGTTATTTCATTTTTGACTCTTAATTACTATATCTTTTTTAAGTCTATTTCATTTTATTTTATTTTGTTTATTTTATTTTATTTTATTTTATTTTATTTTATTTTATTTTATTTATTTTTCTTTATTTTATTTTATTTTATTTTATTTTATTTGTTTTATTTATTTTATTTTATTTTACTTAAATTTATTTAATTTTTTTTATTTAATTTTATTTTATATCCTTTTATTTATTATTTACCCCAGAATATTTGACAATGAATACGCAAATGGCTAAACAACAACAACAACTGCAATATTTATGCGCACACAAAACAATAATAACTTACATACATACCGTACATACATACAACTAGCTAAACAGATAAAGTGGCTGTTGCAATGAACGGTTTCAATGGGTGAACACTCAATGCAACGCAAACAAACAACAAATATTTATTCCAGCGGACAACGGGCAACGGACATGGGCGGCATATTCAAATGCAAAGTTATGCAAATAAAAATAGGAAAAATAAATAAAATATAATAAATGACAACAAAGCTCAGAGTCCACATGCACTACATACATAAATCAACTGCCAACAACAAAAAGAAAAAAATCGGAAAATCAAAGACCGGTAATTTAGCGCATGTGCCGTAGCAATTATTCAGACTTCTAATGAGTACACATACCGACTGTTGTCTGTGCGCATGTGCATAGGCAGCTATTGTGCTTGAAATATTCATTCAAATTTTTAAATGCCGCAACAATAAGTACGCACTTCTGTTGATTTGTCTGTTTGGAGTGGCTGGCAAATGAATGAGTTGCGAACAAATAATGCTTGCAGAATTGACATAAAAACGCACTTTACAATCCATACAATTGCTGCATAGTAATAACTAGTTATGGCTTTTGACTAAAAATGCATATTTGTTGCATCTATATAATCTTCGACGGAGTATAATTATGTTTTGTGCTTTGATAATTACTATATTACCGAAAATACTATTTTATGCAAATCATTCGCAGAAAAAATTATTTTTTTTTTCAATCAATTGTTGAGTTGTAACCGCTGAGACAGACAGGCGACAGTTCAAACTCAAAATATGACAAGAAAATTAGCCGCTGGATGCACTTCCTTATCCATTCTCTCATTAAAGATTTACCTTCTCTATTGAGATCTGCACCTCGAATTGTTTTCTCCAAGAGTACATTGAAGAAGTCGCACGATAGGTACCTCATTTGATATTTAGCGGTTTGGTTAGGTCCTTTCCGATCCAGACGGAGCTTTTGGTATTGCTCAACGTCAGCTTACACCGTCGTATTAGTTTTGCGGGGATACCAAATTCAGACATAGAGGCATTGAGGCAGTTCCTTTTCGTGCTGTCAAAAACAGCTTCGAAATCGACGAAGAGCTTGTGTGTGTCGATCCTCTTTTCACGGGACCTTTCCAAGACTTGGCGCAAGGTGAATATCTGGTCAGTTATTGATTTTCCACACTGATAAGGTCCAATCAGTTTGTTGACGATGGGCTTCAGTCTTTCACGCTGTACGCTTTATAGAACCTTTCATGCGATGTTGAAGAGGGTTATCCCACGATAGTTGGCGCAGATTTTGGTTTTTTTTTATGTTTTGGGCAGAGCACACTTAAATTCCAATGGTCGGGCATGCTTTCGTCCGACCTTATTCTACAAAGAAGCTGATGCATGCCACTTATCAGTTCTTCGCAGCCGTTTGTGAGTAGCTCGACCAGCGATCCATCGGCTTCCGCCACTTTGTTGTTCTTCAGACGGATAATTGCTATTCGAACTTCTTCTTGGTTGGGTAATGGAGCATCTGCTCCATAGTCATCGATTGAGAAATCGGGTTCGCCTTGTCTCAAAATGTTGCGTATACGACACGGTGTCCTGTTAAAATATTACCCAACTAATTACAATAAGTGATTACAAAACGTTTTGAACGAACTTTATAGTTAAAGGATGGTTCTAAAGGTGTAAACTGTCACAGAGGGCGATTTTTAGCAGATCAAAAATGCCGCTCAGTATTAAAAAAGCATTGTCCATAACATAACTTCAAATTTCATGCAAGCATTTTCGAACTTTTGACCCTTCGAATCATGTACTCTACCCACTTTAATGGACTTATTCAATTAATGCTTACTCCTTGTCGCATACTTTTCCGATGTCCAAAGAGATATCAAATTACAAAATGATTCCGAATTAAATTTTTTTGATTTTGCATTTAACCAACGCACAGCAACAATAAATTCACGACCACCTGAGAATTTTCTCAACCAAAAATAACTGATTTGTTGGTGTTGTCATTTTTTATTTGCGGTTAAATGTAGCACGCAAATGGTCTGAAGCAATAAAACTCAGCAAGCGGCAACCAAAAATGCAAAGAAAATTTTGTAGCATTTTTTACGAAAATTTTTTGTTTTTGTTTTTGTGCATGCAACCGACAAAAACTGCAATAACAACGGTGAAAAAATGTTATTCATTGACCATTTGCAGGCAAAGCCTCGTAAAAACTGTCAACGCCACAAATCCGTTGCATTCGGTTGCCGGCGGAGAGGCGTGCGGTCGGAGTGTGAGCACACGAACTCGTACACAAATGCCAAATCGTTGGTACCGTAACAACGGTGGCCACGAAACCAAAGTAACCAAGCTTTTGGCCCCAAAAGCAACAACAACAAAGCAAAGCAGAGTAAAAACTAACCGAATTCAGTGGCGCTGCATTCGTTTGGTTCGTTTTGCCGCAAGGCGTGTTGAGTGCGAAAATGTCACTGCTGCAATAACGGTAAGCCCCCAGCAGCGTAACAAAACCAAAGGCCGGCAGCGCTTAAAGCAACGGCAATTGAACGCGAAGCGTACTTCCAGCCAATAAATCAAATAAATCAAGTTGCTTGTAGTTTGGCCAAGCACCAGCGGAGGCATGGTGGCGTGAGACGCGTGCACTCGCAACCACAAAGCAATAAAGATCATAGAAAAATGGCGAATTTGTGAAAATTTAATTTGGTTAAACATTTAAAACGTTTCTGACCAAATGCGGCAGCCGCCGGCAATTGTGGTGGCAAATATTGCCAAAAATACTTAAATGAATTAGTGCTGCGTCGCGGTTAGGTTCTGGCTACCGTTGTCTGACTACCGCTAAAAATGTTGTTTTTGTATTTTTTGTTGTTCTTTGCTTTGCTTTTTTTGACCAATGCAGCTGCTATGTTATTTTGTTTTACACAATCGTTGAATTTCAATTTGGGTATTAAGATTTAGTTGTGGTATGACTGATATTTACAAGTATCCGGAGGGAGCTAAGAAATGCGTTTGAAGTGACAAAAGCTGGACAAAGTTGGAATAACAAAAGATTTTTAATTTAAAAAGGTTTTACCTTGCACAAGCAACACTCGGATATACTCAAATACTTTGACTTTATACTGGATCACTTGGATCATAGAGTCGCCAAACCGAACTCTGGTAGCTCCTTCTCTGCCCATATACCATTGGGGGGAAGGTTAGTGAAGAGGAGCTGTCTATCAACTCCAACATCAGACATCCTGGCTATTGCAGGGTTTCCCAAACCGAGGTTGCAGCTATCAAGGTAGCATTAGATTTACTTTTCTGGAGTGCAACTTCCTTCAGGGAAGGGACCATCCACTCAGATAGCAGAGCGGCGATACTAGCCTTCAACTCATTAACAGTGGGTTGTTCAAGTGTACCTAACCTCGATATCAATAGCATCGCGTGATTGTCATACGAATGGTATGGGTAAAGCTGATGAGATAGCAAGGAAAAGCACCCTCGAACCGACATCGGTAACATGGGGGCGTGCTTTCGTAACCTCTTGTGCTCTATTACTAGATAGATGCTCTTCGGGGAAGCTTGGCCAGCGCTGGGCCACTATCAATACATTCGCTGTCGCAGCTTTTGGCCCAGGATCGATCACAAGAGATCTCTTTGACTTCAGTTAGACTAGCCTCTCCCTAGTTACGGGCTTTTAACAATACATTGTCCTATTGGCTACCACACTGTAAAGCTAGCAATCTTACAAGACGCCATCTGAGGAAGCTGTATAGAAGAAGATGAGGTGGAAATAACTCAACAATTCTTTTTACTTACTTCTGGTATACTAGATTACTATTTTTATTGAGAAATAAAAGGATTAAAGTTTGCTCTACATGAGATATACAAAATAATTTAGATATTGGCTTTACCGAGTGCCCGCTGATGAACAAAAGAAAAGAGATTTCAACCAAAGGAAGCTAGAAGTTATTCAAAATTAATCCAAAGAACAAGTCCTGGAAATTTCAATTAGTTTTTCGATGAACTTTGTAAAGTAGTAAAGGTATTTTCCGTCGCATCACTTCCTTGATATATTGCTAGAACCAAGCTATACTGATAGCCGTTGTTTCGAGAAAGTGAAACTCTCATTTCGCTCATACAAATATTTAAAGACGATGACGATGTTCGTTTAAACTTGGACTATTGAAGAGAAATACCAAGTAAAAGAGGATTGCGCTGTCAGGTCAGACTATCGTTTCAGGCCAAAAGTTGTTTGGTTTCTTTCTCACGACTTCAACTATATGATGTAATGTTTTTTATAACAAGCTAAAATTTTTTGGTTGAAAATCTTCAAATGATAAGGTATTAAGTATGATATGGCCAAGAGCACCAGGCTGCAATTAAGCCAAGGGACATTGTCCTCTCAAGTGGCAACCTTGATGCCTTAGCCAGCAACTCATTGGATTTGATAAAATAAATCCAGCTTAAGCTCCTAAGTTAAAACATTGGTAGGTAGATAAGTAGGTAGAAGTGCAGCCCTGTTATATTTCGGGCGCAATTAGCACTAGCTGTGCCATTTTGATGCACAGTTGTAGCCCTTTATGTCATTGCTATCACGTTTCATCTTCTCTTTCAAACCATTTTGTGGTTTTGATGAAGCTACTAATGTCCGATATACTTTTTGTAGACATCCATTCAAGATTTGGTGCTTAATGGATACCAAGTGTTGAAAGTCATCTTTTATTCCGTCTCAACCGACTAAAGACTGGACATTCACAAAGGTAATGTTCCGGGATCTTAGCACATACTCTGCAATCTACCGACTACACTTTATCAAGTTTCTGAAGGTCGCCTATGATAACCTCAACAATGTTATTTATATAGTTTTGTCACTTCCCTTACCCAAAGCACTACTATAAAAGAACCCTGTGTTGCAAGTGTTTTAAGACCTGAGATGTTCCTCTAGAGTCCATTGCTTCAAGCAACTGAGTTTAGAAACAAGATCGAGCAAAACACCCTGACCGCAGTGACGCCGAGACTGGCTCCAATGACCTAAAACCGTTATCAGGCTGGCCGTAAACAAGTATTTTAAGCAAGTAAGTAAAGTACTTGAATATATGGTACATTGGTCGGATATCGAGAATAATCGTCAGACCCTTTGTTGAAGGTTGAGGTAATACTTAGGCAAAACTATCGTTGTTTGATGTAAGCCCATTGAAGATTTGAAGGGTAGAATTCAAGGATGCAACAAGTAGGGAAAAGTATTGAATGAAGGGAAGAGTAATGCCTGTCAATACTACAATTCAACACAGTTCCGCTAATGGAAAGTTTTGTCCAGTCCTTTTGATTCTTGAGATTTTGAAAGCCTTTAAACAAATACTAAACAATTTAAGTTTCAATTTAATTAAACATTTTCACACGGTGTAAATGTCCACTTGAAGTCGTTGCTAAGCTCACAAGTGCAAAAACCGTTATGCAATTGCAACAATTATGGCACTTCATTATCTTTTACAACACTTCAACTGTTATAACCCGAACGTGACTTTATGGCCATTATAACTTCAATAATTTTCTGTGCCAACAAGAGATAGACAAATTAAAATTGAACTTGAATTTGACAAATTGCGCATTTAAGTGCAACAAATTTCGGAAAAAATCACGTAAAAAGAATGCAAAAGTGTGACACTTTTTATGGCAAACACATGTGTGACCGATATTTATGGCAAAGCTAATCGGTCAAGATTTATCTAATCAGGTTTGCGTCTTATAAACTGCATTTGTTATTAATTTGCTGACAATTTTAGTTGCAATTCTACGAAATGTGTATGAATTGAAACATTAACTGTTGGAACTAGTTGCAATCATAAATTTGACAAGACAATTATTGATCATTTGTGTAGGTATTGACAGCTAATAGCTGGTGGTTGATATATTGAGATTACGAAAGATTGATCTACTTTTAGTAGTTGATAATGGAAAGGTCACGATGTCAACCGAAATAACTTTAATTGTTCTAAGAAGTTTTCAAACGGATCTTTCCGAAGTCCGGATGAGGAAGTTATCATTCGGTGATTTAAGAGGGGGGAGGCAGATATAAGATTAACTATAAATTTGATTTGTGACTAAAGCGAGATTTAAACCCTCAACCAAATGTTTAGGACTCAACTCTATAAAATAAAATTTTTGCACTGTGTTCTATGGTCCCTTGTGCTCTCTCCTACATCTCATATCATGTCACAAAGGCCTAGCACTCTGAACAATTCCAGGAGCTTGCTGAGCGCGATGGAAGTGATGTGATCTACGTAGATGAATCCAAGGAGCCTAGAGACTGATTTTACAAATTGCGGTGCAATCCAGAATCAGGTGTTCTGGAGTTTCCGGGTCCAAGTCGAAAAATCGGCCCATATTGGACAAATGTTTCTTTAGCCTGCAGTGCTCCGTGTAGAGGGTGACTTGAAGGCCAAATTTGTCTCGAGGAAGGTTTATCATATCTTTAAACCTTACTAGGTTGTAACCTCCTAATAGCAGCTTGGCGTGGCGAATTCCTGTTGACTGCTGCCGGTGCTGTTCTCCACCGGCCGCATCACTCTGGAAGCCTCCGCAGATCGGGCTAGTTCTTCGGCCAGCTCCTTGCTGTTTTACACGACTAATAGACGGTTCAGCCTTCGTATATACTTCTCCACTAATAACGATTTGACTTCATAAGATGAGGTCGCTTTTAGTACTGCTTGACTAGCGCTGAGTATAGTGATAGGCTGGTTGTGATAGTTGTGTTGGAGATTGATTTCTGCACACTGACTTATAGCAAAGACTTCTGCTTGAAAGAATGGATAACCTGGCATTCGATCCTGCAATGATTGATTCAATGCCTTTCGGTGTTTTCGAGGCGTCAGTGTATCACTGAGTAGGGCTGCCCCTCAATAGTAGGTTGAATGTGGAATCACTCTGCCTTGCTGCCGAGAGTAACTTTAAACTTCTTTATAATGTTTAGCTTTGTCGTAACGCCTTCTCCCTGAAGAAGGGCCGGTGGTATGTCTTCTCCTAAGGCCTTCATTTTTTGAGACGAAATTATCTTCCCATTGCCATAACCCTCTACTGTCGTGAGCAGCATGGTATGCTTCGCTGCCTGTTTGATCACTATATGGAGCTCCATTAGAAGGGTTTTGCGGTTAGGCAAGTGTGCATTGCCCCCAAAACGTGACACAAGGGAGTATTTGCAGCTTCAGTAGTTGAAAATTTACCGAAGACTGTGTTGCCTTCGATGCCAAGCAGCCGTTCCATAAGTGACAATAGGCGTCATGGTATACAGCCACCTAATGATATCCACATACATATCACGAGAGCTTTGGTGGCTCTGGACAGTGTTAATTCCATATCCCTATTCCACCGTAAGGTTGTGTTTAATGTGATGCTTAGAAATTTGACTTCTTTAGGCAACTCCAACTCCTTGCCACCATGTGTCGGAGGTCTCACATACTTATAGAGGAATCTACGTAAATGGAACGAGCCCAATGCTGTATCCATTCAAAGCATATCAACTTAGCAGTATTCTCCAGATGTGAAAGTGAAAGGCTTGAGATGAGAAATTTGCATTTAGGTTGTGAACGGAAAAGGATCGAACACAGCACACAAACTGTGGGGAAAGAATGCTTCGCCTTCAAACGCATGTTACCTAGAAGATAATTGGTCTAAGACTAGAAGTCTTGAGCTGCTTAAGCCATATGTAAAAGAATCGTTTCTGGCCACTCCCAAGTGAATGGTGCACAGTCAACTTTCTTCACTTACGTGAACTTCTACACGTGACTCTCGTCCTCCAATACCATCTACAGGTACACATCTTTCAATCGAAGAAGCTAACGAAACGTTGCTGGAAATTGTTTCGATTACATATGTATGTCCCACAGTATAATCTCAAATCAATAAAAGAAAAGTGAATCATCCCATTTTTGCGTAACCTCGCAACCAGAAATATTCGTAAGTTTTTGGTCATATTTTTAGAGGAAATATTAATCTAAAAAACACTTGTGGGCGATGTAATGACTTCATTTCAGTGCAGCGTTCGTTTTTGGCACATATCTATATCTATATATAATTATCACAGAATTATTTATAAATCTGCTCTCATTGTGATTGCAATGCGATCCAAAAAAGTCACACTTAATTTATGCGCACATGTGGCCAAAAACCAATTGGTGGGCAGCACGTCGCGCCAGCGCCAACTCCATGCCAACTAGTCGGCTTGCGCATAAATAAGATTTGCCGCCCGAACACGACGTGCGCATGCGCAACGCAAAACTTCATTAGATATGAGCTGCTGATAAATAATAATTAAGTCATAAAGTGAGCTTTGTCGTAGGTGCCATTGACTGAATCGAGTCCATTGAGATCGCTATCAATTAATTATTTGGGTTACAATGCACGCATACAAATGAAACGAGAAAAGGCGACCAAAATAAATGCAACACTTCACACTTCGAGTTTTATTACGTGCCACTATATTGAATTTTCATTAATTCGAAAAAAAAAAACTTTTTTCTTCAAACAAAACTGGGCACTTTCAGCACTGCCAAGTGTGCGCTGGCGGCATCCTTGCCGACGCACTTATCTGAAGCCCAGATCGTCCACATTGTAGTTGCCAAGCAGTAAATCTGACTGCGCTTGTTGTTGTTGCAAATTCAAAAGTTTCCGATGTCGGTAGTGCATTGTCTTCAGGCGTTGCATGCGTCTTTTGAGATTACAATAGACCGGGCAGCAATCCGGGAAGGGTTTATACATAAGTTCCTCCTCATCGCCTTGCTCGCATTGGTCGGGCAAAATGTCCAGGCAGCTAAACGACACGCGTACATTTGTAAAAAGAAAGATAAATTGAAAAAAAGAGAAAGAGAGAGAGAGAGAAAGAGAGACATTATTAGTGGTATCACATTGACAGTATTGTAGGTTAGGTGCAACTACGAATATCTACTCGTTGGGTCTAGACATCTTTTCCACTACAAAAATAGACCTGGAACGTGGTACGATTTGATTATTTTCACAAAACAAATTCGCACATAAGCTGAGCAACACCAGACGACGCGGTAGAAATTTCGATTGTTCCCACATGCAGCGGCGATAGGAGCC
The DNA here is from genome assembly GCA_037783105.1 of Bactrocera zonata. Taxonomy (NCBI): domain Eukaryota; kingdom Metazoa; phylum Arthropoda; class Insecta; order Diptera; family Tephritidae; genus Bactrocera; species Bactrocera zonata. The sequence goes on along the minus strand of JBAWJQ010004637.1, from coordinate 15,243 downwards.
TGTAAATGAAGAGGATGGTAATAAGATGAAAGAAGTGCGACTAAATATAAATATTATGAATTTTTTAGATTTTTTTTAAATATATTGAGGGACATATTTTTATAAAAAAAAATTATAATCATTATTTTTATAGCCTGAATAGATTATATTTAGCTAGCCATGAAGTCTATACATATAATATATATGTACACCAATATTAGGGGTCTGACTGACGAGCTGAACCGATTTGGTCATAACCGGCTTTCCGTTGTCAGTCTTAAACGTCCATTTCTCTCCAAAAAGCTGCTCATTTCTCGGAATCAGTGATGTCGGATCAACATAGCATAAGCTGTGATAGAAATTGACCGACAAAAATCATTCCTTGTATGAAAAACTTTTCTATTTTTCAAAATATCTTCGGCCAACTCGGCTTATATAATTTTGTAGGGCAATGCTACAATCTCCGAAGAAAATTTTCAGATCGGTCCACTATAGCATATAGCTGCCATATAAATTTACCGACAAAAATTATGTCCTTGTATGAAAAACTTTTATATTTTCCAAGATATCTTCGCGAGACTTGGCTTAAATTATTATACAAGGCAACGCTACAATCCCCGAAAAAATTTTTCAGATTGGTCCACTGTAGCATATAGCTGCCATATAAATTGACCGACAAAAATTATGTCCTTGTATGAAAAACTTTTCTATTTTCCAAGATATATTTGCGAGGCTTCGCTTAAATTATTGTGCAAAGCAACGCTACAAACTCTGAAGAAATTGTTCAAATCAGACCACTATAGCATATAGCTGCCATACAAACTGATGGATCAAACTCACTTTGAATGGTATACCCTTTGTATGTATATCCTTTTATGCTATAAGGTGCAATCGAAATTAACGTTCTTTCTTGTTTTTGATCTACTTACGCAACACTGTATTCGTGTCATCCTCCTCACTGGAGTCTACTTGACGGCTGTTATAGTGTCGCATGTGATACTGACCAAAAGCTGCACAGGCGCCCAGGTACATTAAGATCACTAGGCAACTAAAACGTTTCATTTTCTACAATGCGTTTTCCAAAATATCCCTTTTTAAACTTGTTAAACTTTATACACTTTTTTTAATGGCACTCTTTTCAAGGCTTTGTTCGCTGTGCAAAAAGTACAGCGTCAAAAGAGTGCTTTCCGCGCGCGTTATTCAAAACGCACTGAATTTACACGATCCACAAAATGATGATCGCCTTGATTAATTTATTCACTCACAAATTGAAATATACCAGCTTCTGATGGATGTAAATATATGTACTATATGTATGTATGTGTACACTGTGAAAATTTTATTTCACCTTAGAAAGCTTATAGCAGGTTAAATCTTCCGCATATGCTTTTCAGATCATCAAATGATAGACTCCTGGTCTACCTTATCCCTAGTGATCCTCTGTCCAAATGCAATTACTTTAACAGAGATTGGGACTTATTCCGTTGCCGAGAGTTTTCTACAACTTTTTTGATTTTTTTTAGAACTTATGACGCTTTCAAAAAGTGTTGGAATTTCATGAAAAGCCTGACAATGTCACGAAAAAATTTCAGCTCGATGATATCCTACCGAATGGTGCAAATACTTAGCTTCTAACTCTCACTCTATATGCCGACTATGACTTATATATAAATTAGACTAGGATATCAGCAAAAATTTCTCAAAGATTCTCTACGGGTTACTTTAGAGTCACGATCTTATCTGATCAAACTTGAACCGGACTGATATATTTTTTTCGTGTAACACTTTCAAAATAAATTATTTCCCAAACAATAATTGTAAAACTCGACTGGGACAGCGTTCAAAGTCTTCAGTGAATTTATATTTTTCGGCTTAAGCTAATTTTCGGAGCGCTATTTTCAAGGTTGGACAGTTTCGACGTCGTATTCATAAACCAAAGTATCGTCACCAGTAATGGTCAGCTACGTTGTCTAGCTCCTCTTTTGTGACCTCTACTCGACGTCGTTTTTACAAACGTTTCTAGTCTTTTGGCACGAGCATTAACACGTTCCATACCAAAAACATTGACCAAAATGTTTAAAGTCGATCCATAAGATATGTGGTTCCTCTGCTATCTCACTGATGCCAACATAAGGATTTTCAAGCACCGTTTATTTAACTTTTTCGATGCTATCGTCATTAACAGATGTGGATGCCCGACTCGCGTGATGCAAGTTTTCGATATCTTCACGTCCTTCACTAGATGAGATGAGGATTGCACCGCGACCTAAGGTCTATTATGCCCTCTCCTAAATCACAACGACCCACCTAGCTCCAGCATATTGATAAGTTTCAGTATACTGCTCGATGCTAGTTAGGCGATGTGATCCCTATTTGGGAACATGTGTCCAAGGGTCAATTAGCAGGTGTTCTGTAGTTTTAGGCTCCCTGTCGCAGAACCGGCAATTTGCACAAGAAGCTAGGCCCTTTTAAACCTGCTGAGGTTAACCCCCCCTTAGGAGTTGTTACCAATACCTCTCTTTGCCTACTCCTTCCTCCTTATGGGACAGCTCCATTATAGTATGAGGACCCACCGTGAGGAAGAGTTTAGGTCCAACCATTTTAGTGGATGCTGCGGAGCGGGCGAGCTCATTAGCCAGTTCATTTCCGACTATACCTTTGTGGCCGGACTTGATTACGTTCCGCTAGACTATTGAGCCGTTCTCTACATTGCTGCACCAATAGCGATTTGATCTCATAGGCAGAGATTGCTTTAAGTGCCAGTTGACTATCGCTAAGTATGGTTATAACATTCGTTGCAATAGTTGCGTTACAGGTTTATCTCTACGCACCGACTTATGGCAAAGACTTCTGCTTGAAAAATGCTCTGAAAACTTCCGACTCCTGCACCAATTCTCCCCAACGTTCGCCGGCGCAAGTACTCACCAGCTTTCTTTCTTTTAAATACTGCATAAGTACATATCAATGTAGTCCAATTCGCCTTAAAATTTACCTGAACTATTTTTTCGCAGTGTTAAAACACTTTATTGTCGCAATTTACCGTATTTTGCAGCATTTAGAGCAAACGTATTCCCCTCCACCCATTAGTCACTCACAATACAAGAATTGATATGATTTGCTACTTTTGTTATTGCTTATGATGTGTCATTGTCGCTTTTGATTAATGCAACTAAAGTATATGTATATCTGTTAACAGAGGTGATGTCTGAATGACTCAAGTGTGTATGTGTGTCTAAGCACATAACCTCAACTAAGCTGGAACGCAATTCAGTGATTTATCTGCTATGCGCCTGACACTGGTTAGTGTTAATACATTTGTTGTTGCTAGTTGGTGTCAAATTTGCATAAAATTTTGTGTGATAACAACAATGTTATTTAAAAGTAATTTAGATTATTTATTTTTTTATAAATTTTAACTGGATGGGGTAGTGTATTTAGAGAACGTGGAAAATTTATGAAATTTATAATATTGTCGTTTTATTTTTCGACATTTGAAAAAATTGCAATAAACCGAGCAGCTTTCATTTTTATCGGTTATGTGTTGTGCTCTGTGAATTTGCTATTTTTATTACAGCCAAGGTCGTCAGCAGCATAATGTAGGAGTCACAGCAAGATACCTATTAGACAATCGCGGCAGATGCATGTACACTTTTTATTCAACATGAGTATGTACATATGAAAGAAAGGGGCAGGACTATGTGCTTTTCGATGTTATTTACGAGATTGTCATCTGTCAACTTTTTTTCTTATCATTCGTTAATCTCTAATTTTGAGTAGATAAGATCAATTAACATTTATTTTAACATTTAAAGCATATTTTGGAAGTAATTAAAAGTACTAAAGAGTACAATTAAACTCACATCCTTTTCCTTCCGTTTAGTAAAATTACGTTCCATAAATACAGAGCGTTCTTATTTTACCTTGGAATCAATAGCGTACAAATTTATACTTGCTCTGCTTAAAAAAATATTTTTCTAACTACTTTGGCATTTTACTTCAAAACTTTAAGAAAATTCTATGTGAAAAAATTTAACAAAATTAGTTAATTTAATTTCCGCTTCCTGAAATATCGCATACTTTCAATCTATTACCACGAACAATTTTTCAATTGGAATTGTCACTTTTGACAGTTTGTTTTGTTGTAATTTTCGCGCAGAAGCAGAAAAGAGATAGGAAATTTCTGGCAAATCGGAAATTTTATAAAAGACACGCGAGCTGAAAGTTAAACGTCAGTTTAAAACAGAAAACACAAGAACAAAGATATAAAAAAGCGAAAGGCTCTTAGCCAATTTTACAAGTGATTTTTCAAGCGATAAAGAAAATCAGTGATATTTATTATTTAAAATATTTAATTAATTAAAACAAATTTGCAAAAATGGTACGACGTGGACGTTCAGCTAGCCCACCACCAGCCACCAGGAGGTAAGCGCAAATGGAAATTTTTTTTCTTTTCAGAAATTGTAGAGCTGTGACAATAACAACCGCATGGGTGCAAAGTGCAAAATCATGCGTCACACTGATTATCGGTGCATTGTAAATAAAAAAAAACTAAAAAAAAAACTGCACGGAAAATAATAACTTCTAAAGATTTATATTTATGCACCATAAATAAGATGTTTGTCAAAATTCACATTACACGACATTACGTTGTTGCGTAACAGCTCTACAATTTTCTCGAACAATTAATGCGCTTGACAAACGTCAAAAAGTGATGCGAATTATAAAAAACTGAACATAATAACAACAAATTTTCTATTCTTTATAAAAGGAGTGTGCCTACACATCATGCACCTGCACCAACACCAAATGTGCCGGCACGCACAGCTCCGGCAGCACCCCCAGCACCAGTACAAGCAGCACCCAGTGCTGTTGGCGCACCACAGCAGCCGTCAATGTTCCAACAAATGGCAGCAACCGCTGGCGGTGTAGCTGTTGGTTCAGCAGTGGTAAGTTAAACGGAAATTAAATTGCAACTCAAAACTTAACATCTATGTAAATGCTTATATTAAACAAAATTCTATTCAAAAAATATTTCACAGGGTCACACTCTTGGTGCCGGTATTACTAGCTTGTTCAGCGGCTCTGGTGATAAGGAGGCTGCCGCTCCCGCTGCTGCAGCAGCTCCACCAGCTCAACAGCAATATTATGGCAATGCTGCTCAGCCCAACGAGCCACAAGGTGCATGCGCTTGGGAGATTAAACAATTCCTGCAATGCGCTCAAGGCCAATCTGATTTAACACTCTGCGAAGGCTTCAACGAAGCTCTACGACAGTGCAAGGCTCAACATCACTTGCAATAAATTGTGGGTCTTACATCAACAAACTTCAATTATTTAAATATTCAACCCGTTATATAATGCTTGCTATAATACAATATTAATCTATGAAGTAATTGTGAACATAAAAAAATTTAGTTTAGATTTTTAAAGTTCCATTGATTGATTTTTTTGTGTTGCGAAAGAAAGGGAGAATTTTTTGAATGTTTCAGATAATAAGCGAATAACGACAACAAATTCATTTTGTTAAATATTTCTAGAAAAATCTACGCAGAAAATATGTGCAAACAGATAACGTGGAAGCGTTAATTGGCAAATGACCAAAAACACATCGGATCACACCACTAAACACAAAAAAAAAAAAAAACAATTAGCAACTCACGTGCTGCAGACACACGCCGAGTCATCAAAACAAAATAAATGCAGTTGTTGTTCGCTATTGACACTGCAACACAGAGCAGGGTAAAAACAAGAACCGAAATAATTTCCACATAATTGTGAATACTAGATTTATTTTTAGTTACTAAGTTTATTTCGTGTAATTATGAAATTCATGAAGGCTCATGTTAAAGAATGGTAGAATTGTAGTAAAATTTGTGCCAAATATTTAGTGCTCCTATCGCAATTGCAATTTTCTTGCAAATACGCTAAATTCTAATAAAAACTGTTCGGCACCGTTAAATACGCATTTCTTTTATTATTTTCATGCGATACTGTTGTCATAAAAACAAGTTTATTTTTCCCCTAATGCGCTATATTAAAGTAGATTCATTCACTAGTTTGTTAGTAAATATTTCACCAATGTTTTCAAGAATTGCACCAGACTTTCTTCGGTAATAACATGTTTATTATTTTCGTTGATGATTCATGTTTGTTTATATACCTAAAGTGGACAATGATAATATATTTTTGGGCATTGACTTTGTTTACCGGGAAGTTGTGAAGTGAGTGCTGTGTAGCAATGAATTTGATTTCTATAAATAACTGACTTGTAAGAGAGCTTTAAAAAATTTATGAACATTTCGTTATTACTGACATGCAAGTATCTGTATATCCTTGCCTGAATTACATAGATATAGTAGAGACGTATAGCCTATTTTCTACATACATACATATAGCTTTAATGGTGTGACTACCTTTGGTTTCCCTACAAGGAAAATATTTGTTCGAACAGTTTGTATGGCGAAGAGAAGAAACGACTGGCGCGCTGTTGTTGAGTCGGCTATAATCGCGTAAGCGGTGTCTACGCCAGTAAAGAAGAAGAAGTTTGTATGGCAGCTATGTGAACAGTTTGTTCGGAGATCTTACCATACAATATACATTACAAAAAAGAAAATGCATTGTGTAAAATTGTACCATCTCAATTTGTATATTATATTTCGCTGCCCAATATTTTGTATAAGCAAACAAGTTTAAATTATACCAAAGGGGCATTCGTTAAATTCGCGTAAAAATACTGTCCAAATTATGTGCCAATAAAATCTTCAAGACTTCTGTTCAAATTCACTATAAATCCAGCATAGCCATCTTGTGCAAACGTTCGGCGCGATCTTGCTCCGCTTCGACCTTTTCGATAACATTGAAAGCGCGTGCCATAACCGCTTCTATATCATTGGCATCGCCTTCGGCAGCCGACGCATGTTTACGTTTTCGACTTACTAGCTTTATACTAGCACTGTTTACGCCATCGCCACCACCATCGGTACGACTAACCACCTTCTCAGCAGCACCGCCAACAGCGCCCTCTAAGTCGCTATCGATTTCATCTAATTTTGATATGAAAGAGGCATCATACGAGCCGATTTGTTTTGCCAATTCGAACTGATAAATGCTGGCATCCAAATCGCGTGATAACTCCGTTGTATCCACATTGGGCGTTTGTTTTTTCATTGAATAAAGGTTTTGCTCCGCTTTGCGTGAAACCGCTTCGGCTTGCTTTATAATTTCGTCCAACATTTCGCTGTTCATCACATCCGGCTCATCGACGGACTCCCTGTCTTCTGAGCTAGTATCTTCTGCTTCAACCATTGTATAGTCCATTTTCACTGCTTCGACAGCTTCGTTATTCAACCACCATGGCATGAGCTGATAATCTTCTAGCGCTTGTTGTTGATAAATAATCTCGTTGGGCAGTTTGTAGGAGTCCGCATCCGGATTTGCAATGTAATCCTTAAGCACAGCGTTAATCTGTGTGTAGGCAATTGCTTTTATAATAGATAAATAATTAATTAGCTGAAAGCGTGTTGGTATAGCGACGTCCTCTAAGTCTGCGCGATTCAGCTGCTCAATTAGTGCTTTGATCGCTTGATAGCTGGCCAAAGTGGCAGCTTCTTCATCGTGCGGTATACATGCGCTCGCATAGTTTAACAACCACAGCTCCCAGTCTTCGACGTCCTTGAAGTTGGGTGCGTCTGTGACGGGCGCCAGCAATAAACGCTGTAGAAACTGAGAAATCTGTTGTTGACGCTGCGGAGACTTCCAGTCTTTGGGAAAATATTCCAAGCCAAGCGGTATATCCACATTTAACTTGGGTACAAATTTACGCAACTCGTCGGGAAACTCTGGCGTGTCACTGAAATCAACTGTGGCCATATGTATCACACGTTGCACCGCCTCATTATACAAATCCACCAAATATTGCGGCGTGCTACAGATTTTCGCGAATGAGGGATTTTGTTCGGAGGAGAATTGCCAACGTTGCCACATTTCTTCGCCCAAACACGACTCCAGCCAACTCTGCAGCCTTTGCATCTGCAAAACACTGGCTTCTTTGTTGGATAATCGATTTTCACGCGTCACAAAACGCAGAGCGCGCCCCATAAGGTGAACGAAAGAGAATTCGTTTTTGGTCTGCAAGCAACCAAAGAATTTGTAAGCCGACACTTGACCTGCACTCACTAAACTCTCCATTTCCAGCATATCACTAAGCTCCAACTCATCCGTGTACTGTCCATCGTAGATGACAAAAGCTACCGGCACAGCCTTATGCAGTCGGCTTAGTTTGAGCAAATGGTGTATGCGTTTGCGTGTACTCTGTATGTTGTCACAGCCCATAAGGCAGATAATCGCGTCCATGTTGTCACATTCGTTGCGCACAATTTGGCCGTTCTCGTTTAGTGGCGGTATGCCGCTCACTTTTCTCACACACAACGCCACATCGCGCTCCACACCGCAAATGTATGGACTTGTCTGTTCAGGGTCCTTACGCTGAGCGTCTGTTTCCACCACTTGCACCTCCTCCGTGGCGCTGTTGCTGCGTCGCAAATGTTTCTGCAGCCATTTGTTGCATAAACTCTCGAAGCCGGGTAACTCATCTCTGTCATTGGGCAGTGTTAGCAGCAGCTTAAAATACTTATTTTGTTGCATATGTCCGTCTTTCACCACTACACTCTGTTTGTGCGTCAAATGTGCACGCACAACCTCGAATATGTCAACAGTGGCATGAGGTCGCGATAAGGTCTCGGGATGTTGCCAGAGCAATAGCTCGAAATTGCATGGCTCTCCGTGCCTATAGCGTTTGATCATCCGTAAATTCTCCGCCTCTTTTGGATGCATTAACTTGGCGGTTTGCTCCGCACGCGTGTCCATTGTCACCCATATGGGTGTGGACTCCATGAGCGCGCGCTGTTTTTGCTTTTTCCGTGTGTAGCGCAGCCAACGTTCAAAGTAACGACTCAGCATGAGCTGATCATGGCACATCATGGCATATTCTTCGTTGGCCAACTCCTCCAATTGCATGGCTATGCATTGCTCAAGCAACGTTTCAGCTATACTCTGACAATCACATTCAAACTTTTGATATTTTAGCAGTTCAGTTTGTGCAATATTTTCCACTTGCGCTGCGATGATGCTCTCCACTTCAGCGGCACAAACCCGCTCAGCACGTTGTTCCAACTGTCTTAAGCTCTCCAGCCGCTTTTGCTCCAATACTTCGCGTTGTCGCTTTGCTGCTTCTGCGGCCTTCTCCTCATTGCGCCGCCTTTCCAACTCTGCTTTGGCTTTAGCAGCTGCCGCTTTAGCTTCGGCTTCAGCTAACTGCTTGGCTGTCTGCCTCTCGGGTGACTGTGGCGCTGTCACAAAAGGTTTCGGGGGAGTGTCATGAAAGGTATTGGGCTGCGACGCATCTGCAAAACCTGCGAAAACCGGCTTTGTGTTGAAATGCTGGAAAACGGTGTCATTTTGCATGGGTTCTGGCTTTGGTGGCTGCGCTTGCTGGAAAATGCTTGTCGTCGCTTTTGCTGCGCTACTAAATATGTTATCGGCATTTGTATTCTTGTTGGCATTATCGAATATAAAACCGCCAGTAGAAGCCGACGCTGTCGCAGGAGTTGTCGCGTTACCACCAAATATAGAATTGCTAATGCCAGGGGTGAACGAACTGGCCGGTTTAGTAGTAGCGGCAGGTATTTTGAAGAGTGAGCCGCTGACATCGTTTGCTGGCGGGCCGAATATGCTAACACTACTACTACTACCGCTTGCGCTTTGTGGTGCTTCAAATTTGAAACTTGTCAAGGCTGATGTTTGTGCTTTTGGCTTAGGTTCTGCAAACTGACTACCACCAAAAATAGAGGGCTCGGCTGGTTTTTGTGGCAGTTGTGGAGTCTTAAATTTCGGTGGCAATTTGGGTGAAATGGACGACGCGAGTTGTGGCACTTTAAAGAGACTTGTCTCCGCGCTAACAGAAAGTGGTTGTGTGAGGGCAGGAGAGTCGGGACGTTTCGGTATTTTTAATGTTTCCTGTTGTTGTTGTTGCTGCTCCTGCTGTTGTTGCTGTTGCTCTTTCTGTTTCTGTAATTCTAATTCACGTTCCTTTCTGCGTGCTTCTGCCGCCTCTCCACGCAATTGATCTTCCGCCGTCCAGGCAATTGATTTAAGATTACCATTGTCGTCGAAACTGTTATGTGGTGTATGACTTTCAAATATATGCACAGGTTCCAGTGTATGCCCACAAACGCACTCGCCAACGCTAACAGTACGCTTCGATTCGACCAGCTAAAAGAAAATAATGTAATGTTTTCTCATACTTTTAAACAAGACTCAAACTCACATTCAATGCACGCTCCATGGAGTACTCCACATCTGGTCGCTTTAGGCGATCCAACACTACACGTTGACCATCGCATTTTAAGCCGTGATATGCGAAATATTGCGCCGCCGCTTCTTCGTCTTCAAACCCAAGTATACGCGTAAGATATGAAAGCGGTAAGAGAATAGCATCTTTTCGCCAGTTGTGCGATTTATTAATGGCCTCCATAGCACGCCAACGCAATTTATTGAAGTAGCCAAGCAGAATGCATGCGCTCAAATATGACGTTTCCACTTCGCGTATCATACTGAAGAAGCGTACGTAGTTGTTGTTTTGTAGGGCATTGTAAAAAGCAACTGCACGCTTAATTTCACTTGAATGTTGTATATGTATGGGCAGTTGCTTCAACTCCCATAGAAAATTGGAGTCACCTAAATTCAGCAAGACTATGTAGCTACGAAATTCGGCCTCACATGGACAATGTACACCCTTGATACGCAAGTCGTGATACATATATTTAAGGGATTGCAAACATTTTGTCAAATTTTCAGCATTGATTTTTTTATCGAACACCGACGGCTCTTCTGCCACTAGACGCGCAGCACAGTGTATATGAAAGCGCGCACATTGTTCAACCAATTCGACCGTACCTAATGAACAAAGTTCCTGTTGTGTGATATCTTTGCGTATGGAACGAGTGCGATCCCATACAAAGTGAAACCAATCGGCGAGTGAAGTTTGTGGATCTTCACAGAGGTCCAAAATACGGTGCATTAGGTACAGCATGGTCATTTGTAGCACGCTTTCGGGTCGTAATTCATGTGCCAGTGGCACTTCTTGATCAGCGCTACTACGCGAATACTCTTTGATGGCACGTCGATGTGATATAGAGGATGTGCTGTTCTCATCTTCCGCACACATTTCAAATGTGGAAACTTGTCGTTGGAACTCACGCATTAAACGCTCTTTTTCAGGACACATGTCAGGACAAATACCTAAAAAAAAAAAACATATAACGTAAATACAAGCAGCTTTTACAATGTACTTTTAGTTACCTTTAGTTCTTTCAACTTTTTTGATATCTGTTTGGCGTGGTCTTATCAAACGCATCAGTTTGTCACGCGCATCCAAAACACGATATTTTTCTTCGTCGGTGTAAGCAGGCCTTCGTAAGATGGCCTCATATTCTTGTCTCAAAGAATTGTCAATTTTTGGTAATTCCGTTGCCGAAACAGACTTTGCCGGTTTTACACCCGCATTTGAAAATTGTGAAGGTGGTTTTTGTGTACGAGGTGGCAATGACTTCATCGGTGGTAACATGGACGCAGCTGGCGGTCTGTATGTTGGTAAACTTTGACGCAAACCCATTGCATCCAATTCAGCTTGTACCTCGGGATTAACCCATTCTTCTGTATTTTGTACATGTGCTACCTCACGGGTTGCATATTCTATTTGAAATTCTTGCCCATTGAAATCTCCGGCCTGATCCAATGCACGCTCTGCTTGTGCTTCCGTCTCATATTCCACCGTACAACTTTGGCGACTTGGGCGTAATATAAAACGTGTGATTTTTCCAAATTTACTAAAGTGATTTTTGGCTACCAATTTGTCCAAAAATAAATCGGGTATTTTCTCACATCTATTGATACAGAAATTTAGTAAATTTTTACCACTACCGGTTTTAGAGTATACTTACGATATGGCTTTGTAATTGATGCCGTCATCCCAACCCGTTCCCTCGTCACCCAACATGACGTCGTGCAAATTTATGTTTTAATTCGTCCTAAACACTTATAAGAAACAATAATTTTAATTGAATAAGTCAAAAAACTTGTAAAATATGAAAATGTATAATTTTCTGGGAAATTACAGAAGCCGCGATCGCGCAAAATTTGTATGTCAATGACAGCTGTTTGAATATTACAGACTTTTATGGGAAATTAATGTGGGGCTTGCACTATTAAATTTTTTATTTACTGCGGAAAAGCATTCGATACATATTTTTGGTCAATGCATAATAATATAACTAAAAATATAAGCCATAAACAACATAAAACATACTTACAAGTAAATTATTTCAAATATTTGCTATAAAATAATTCATTCGTCTAATATTTTTCTATACATTTTTATAACCTTCTTCCTTCTGTGTTATCAATTATTTTAAATAAATGTGAGTTGGCAACTTTGTCGAAACTCAAAAAAAAAAAAAAATTGAAATCGTTTTCTGGTTGTACATTTTCATTGAATATCAATTGCAATATTTTCACGCGAAATTTTATTTATTAAATGAATAATAATGGAAATTGTCGCTGTAGAGAAACATAATGAGTCGGACAGACATAAAACAAAGAAAAAACTAAATAAAAAGCAGTCAAAACCGCCAGTAGCTGAAGCCGCAGGTGATCACACCGGTGGACAAAAAAGTCACAGAAAGCGTAAAAGACATCATTTCAATGCAATACGTTCACAAATGGAGTTTTACTTTGGCGATGCAAATCTTTCGAAAGATCGATATCTTAAGCAGCTTATGGACAAAGATCCATGTTAGTATATCGCTATATGTACATATAATATTATGCATTATTAACTTCTTTTCTTTTGGTTTGATCATACAGATGTACCTTTGGATATTTTTCTAAGTTTCAACAAAATGAAAGCGCTTACGTCTTCAGTGGAGGAAATCAAAAAGTCCTTAACAAACTCAGAACTTCTTGAATTGGATGAAACTAATTCAAGAGTTAAACGCAAGACAGCTTTGCCGGTAGAACGTAATGTTGACGACAAGACACTTTATGTTGAAGCTTTACCAGCTGCGGCTGATCACGATTGGGTGCGTCAGGCGTTTGAACGATTTGGTGCAGTCGTTTATGTTTCACTACCGAAATATGCTAAATCACGAAAAATCAAGGAATTTGGTTTCGTCGAATTCGAGCAGGCGAGTAGTGTGGACAAAGCGATTAAGGCTTTCAGCGAATTCAATGGTGTATTAAGGATGCAAGAAACTGATCCTGCAGAATTGCAAAGTGTGAAATCGTTTATCAAAGAGCAAAATGAAGAAGATGTAGAGGTTAATAATGTATCCGATACGGAAAATAAAAAGATTAAGAAATTAAAAAGGGTTGCCGATGAAACGTCGGAAGAAGAAGGACCTGAATCGAAGAAAGTAAAAACAGAAAACGATGAAAACTCCACCGCAAATGAAACTGGAGAGACTTCAAATGATGATACCGAAGATCAAGCAGATGATGGAGATGTCAAGAAGAAGAAACGCCGCAAGAAGAAGAAAAAGGCGAAAACTTTAGAGAAACGCCGCAAAGATACAGACTTGAATACAGATGCATCTTTTTATGAGCTAAAAGTTTTGCCAAAATGTGATTGGAAACGTTTACGTAATAAATACCTCAACTTGCAACGCGAAAAGGTAGCTGAATTAAAACGCAAAGCATGGAAGGAAAAGCAGCAACAACGTGCTAGTGAAGGCGTTTCTGCCGAAACATCGGACGCCTCAGCACCCACGCCAGCTAAGAAACCAAAGCCCAATGAAAGGAAGTTGCGCAAAATGAATATGAACTTTTATGGCGCAGGTGAGGAGGATGCCAAACCACAACCCAAAGAGTTAAAACACAATCCAGCTTTAGAACGAGCGCCGCTCTTTAGCTATTCGGAAGGATTAATAGTGGAAGTAGGTTTCTTAAATCCTTGTGTCAACATAAAGGAATTTAAGGCTGATATGCGTCAATATGAAACAGTAAAGTACGTTGACGTTAAGGAGGGCGCCATGCATGCACATCTACGTTTGGACACAGCGGATGCGGCGACTGATTTCGTACGCCAGTTGACTTGTGCGGAATATAACTGCAAAGTGCTAAACGGCGAAGCTGAGTTGGAATATTGGAAAAAGATTGAGGCGGATCGAGAAATGAAATTGAATAAACAAGTAAAAGTACCACAAAAGAGAGGTAGAGAGAAAGTTAAGAAATTAATAACAAAACACATACGTTTTGGAGAAGATGATGAATAATTAACACAGTCTATGTGTTTCAGTAAAATACAATTTTTATTTGAATAAAATATCTAAGTAAATAACCATATATGCTTACATTACTAAATTTTACAGTCTGTTTGAAATTACAATGGTTTTTTAACCTTACAACTTTTACTATATGTATAACGAACCATCAGCCGGCCCTAAATAATGTAACGATATGAGAATAACATCTATAATAGTCCAAACTCCTAAACCACCAAAACTGAATAGTTTTCCGATACCTTCTTGCCAGTGACCAAGATAAAAACGGTCGGCACCAAAACCTCCTAACGTAATACTAATTATAAGTGCGGTGCTCCAACGATACCCCTGAGTCCAATTACACTTAATATTACGGGTAAACGAACGATTGCCAAGGCAAAACACATCTGAATGAACTGTGCAATTGGTGCGATAAAAGTAACCATTCACTGAATTACAATTTCCACGCAGTGCACACGACTGTTGCCATAACTCTGTTTGATAGCAATAACGACAATTCATTTGTTGTACGAATGTCCGATTCCCTTGACATTGCACATGGTCCAATGCCGTACAAGTGACGTTAATGTCACGACCATAATGGCAAGAGTAATTATAATTACAACGTATGCAAGGAAAAGGTAATGTTGAACACTCGCTTTCAGGACCGCCTGGACAGGATACATTCGTGTCATTTATGCTTTTGATTGTGAGTGGTATAGCGTCATTGTTGTTGGTAACATTTTTCGATTGACCTTCTAGCTTGGTTTCAGTTTCCATGAGATTGCCACCCGCGGTTTGGCTCTGACGTATGCCACTTATAATGAAAATCATAATCAGCGCCAAGGCGGATCGCATATTAATAACTATGCAACGTCTGTGACGCATTTCCTTTTTAATAGAACAATAATTTTATTAAACTAAATGTTTTGCACTGATTAATAAACAAA
>JBAWJQ010004636.1:0-248942 GCA_037783105.1 Bactrocera zonata | reverse complement strand
TATTATCACCCCTATTCTGTGCACTTGACAAATTAGTAAAATATTGAAAATTAGCTCAAATATTTATCAAGCACGAAATATTTTGGTATTCTGTGCCAATCTTGATAAAAGTAAAAGCTTCAATTCGCAAAGCTTTTCCCCACACGTGTGGTGAACAAAATAATGTAAATAGAAACAGCTGATTTCTATTCAAATTGTATTGATAGCAATTTGCGTGCAGTCAATTGCTCCTATGGTGCTTTTAATTCCAAATTTTCTAGAAAATCTGGAATATATATAAAATAAATTACCATAAATTAGTAAACTATTATTTGTATTACAATAATACTTTATAAAAGTTTCTTCCTCTTTTGAACTGGGAAACTTTATTTCTCCTCCCTTCACCTTCACAATAAGATTTGCTACAGCCCGTACACTTCTCGAAAGGAACGACTGACACATGGGCAAGTTGACGTTGTTACCTACACATTTCCTGATATGAACCGTGTCCAAAGAAGTTCAAAGCTTCTGGAACTGTAATAAAGGTAGTGACGTTTTCTGATCATCGTGTGGGGCTAATTCATCAATTTTTTCAAATTTTTTTCCCAAAGGTATTCTCGCTCACAAAAAATGGATTTTAAATGCCGCGCGCGATTCCTATTCTCACAATTTTCATCTTCGTTTAACAATAATAAAATATCTTCCATTTTCACAACAAGATGCACAATCAGATATTTAATTCATAACGAGCACTGCTGTCAAGAGCATTTGACATCTTAACAACTTATAAAGAAAAGAGCTTTTTATTTCAGACACAGAATACCAAATGCTTGATAAATTTCAAATTTTGACAAATTATAAATATGTTGAATTTGTCAAGTGCACAGAATAGGGGTGTATAAGTGTGTTCACTTATGTACTTATGTTAGTTTATAATCGGTTAGATGCAATTCAGGCATGAAGAATAAATATTTACTATGCCTGTGTGCGTGTGTTTTACGGAGATAACATGTTCACCATACATTTTTTGTAAATACAATTAATTCGGTTAAGTGGCTTAAATTGTTGACTTTAAACTTAAAATATAAAAGAAAGGAAAGGCTATGTTCGGGTGCAACCGAACATTTTATACTTTTGTAACTTGCAAGAAACAAAGCCTGGAAATACCATAAGATGTAGTCCCCCAAACAGAGAATCGGAATCCAAGCAATGTTATGCAAAATATACTATGTAAGACACACTGACCGATATATACAATATAAGGTTTGTTAGAAAATGGAAAATCATTATATGTATGTATTTTATCTATTTTCCCAATACCACATTATTAAAATTCCATATACTAAAACATAAATCATAAGGAGTAAAGTCAGCCGACTGTTCGAAAATCCTTATATCAGTTGTAGCTAGTTTTTCTCATTTTAGACACAAATATACACTGTTATGAGTAAAATAACCTCTCTTATTTTCATTGGGATAACTCACATGTTGGCCGATATAAAATATGTGTTCCAAAGTAAACAGGACTTAAAAAAAACAAAACAAATATTTTTTTTTGGCAAATTGAATTTATTTTATTCAAAATAGTCTTCTTCTGCTTCAATACAGCTTTTTAAACGGTCCAAAAGCATGTCGAACGAGTGTTTTAGCTCATTTGCGGGGTGGAACAAATTTTTTGTGGACAATATCCTTCCCTTCCTCTTCCTCTTCATGCGCGATTTTTGGGTTTCGGCTTGTCCGGTGCTTTCCATTTAGCAATCTGGTGCTTCGTCGGGATCATATTGGAAAAATCCCGTTTTGTCATCAGTTACAATATTGTAAAGGAAGCTTTTGTCCTCTTTAATGATGTCCTTGTTGGATTTTTTAAGCCCAAATATCACAGTACAACAGCTAATCTGGGGGGTGAGAAATTCCAAGTCAGGGTGATGGTACTAGGTCAGTATAGTAAAACCCTCAAAGGCTTTGGCGTTCGTATGTGTCAGTTTTTTTTTATGACCTTTTAAATTTTTGCCATATCTTGATGTTTTTTCACTTAGTTGTAACATTTTGACAAAAACGTAGTTTAACATAACTCGCGAACCACCTGTCCGATTTTGATGAAACAAATTTAGAAAAATTAAGAATTACGGTTTCTCTAATCTGTTTCTATACCGTTTTCCTATATGTGCAACACTTTTGAAGTTAAAAATGAATGTATGAAGGGAAAAAAGTATTTTTTTCCTAAGAATTTAAATATTAAAAAAAAAAAAAAATGTTTACTTTATTTTTTTAGTAGTTTATGGCCAGAAGTCTGGAGTTATTGGGGAAAATGTATAAAAAAGGCGATAAATGACACTTTTTTGAATAAAAACAAATAGAAATTGTAAAAAAAATTTAAAAGGTCATAAAAAAAACTGACACATACGAACGCCAAACCCTTTGAGGGTTTTACTATACTGACCTAGTACCATCACCCTGACTTGGAATCTCTAACCCCCCAGATTAGCTGTTGTACTGTGTAATTAATAGTATACGTTAGAAAACTCTTCCTGTCGTTTTAGTATTTTACCGACATGAAGATAGGATTATTTCGCATAAAAGTTATTAAGGAATATTTTACTAACTTAGGGTTATTGGGAATATGTGATAGGTAATCATGAAAGCTGTTGTAAATTAACTACATAAAATTTTTCAGTGATTTTTGTACCTTTCCTTTTAATTTTTATTCTTGTTTTTAGTCACTTCGTTTATACTAATCAGATCATTGTTACTTTTTAGAGCTATATTTGTTATATACAAGGGAGATATATAGTAGATGGGTAGAAGCTGGAAGAGAGGGACAGTGTCCTCTTAGATAGTCAAAATTTGAAGGGAAGTTTGGTGAATGGGTATATTGTCATCAACTCTCTATCAGTTTCAGGCTTCCTGATTAATGTACCTTTTTCTAAGACGTTGTTGCTGCCATTAACATTCTGGCATATTGACTGCATATTGATCATCTACTCTGATTACATGGCGACGATACTAGCCTTAAGCTCACTAATTATGCATTTAAAGCTTAAAAATCAGTTGCTATCATCGATTCCTGCTTTGTCGCAAGTCCAGTAAGGCTAGACTCTCACTAGCATTGGACGTCATAATAGGTAATTGCCCTATAGGCGACCACCTTGAAAGGTTGAAAATTTTAATGTCTCAACTGTAGAAACTATTTGAAGGATGACGAGGTACATCTCAGCACTTCTTTCTTGATTATTCAGCCTTTATGAGATTAAATTAAATTTCTAAGTAGATTTATATTGGTTTCGAAGTGCCTTGCCGACTTAAAGGGCCGGGTGTAGGAGATTTTTTCGAGCTTCAAAATGTATTACATGTAATAGAACTTAACCTATGCTAATATTAATACTAAATTAAGGAAGACTTTATAAATGGAGTTTGTGAAAAATGTGTAATTGTAATTGTGGAGAAACTAACTTACCAAAATGATGCGCTATATGATCACGCTCCTCTGACTCCTCTGGTTCACTATTAACGCCGGCATCACGATCAAAGCCATGCATCTCCGTATTCTCCAAATCCATATTTTCTAAACTGCTACTACTGCCCAGCTGTGACGGTCATATGCGTGCCATAGGCAAGCGGCAGTAAACTATCATCAACATCTCCGCCATCGCCAAGACATGACCAGAAGCTGTTAATACAAATTGCGGTAATTAACAACAAAAATTTTGGTAATTTACTTGTTCGTTTATTTTTGATTATACATGTTGGCTGCGGTACCATATTGGTGTTATTTGTCATTGTTGTTATTCTTGTTCTCACAATCGTTCTCGACAATTTAGCAAGCATCGTATGCATTATGTGCTGCACATAAGCAATTATGTTCGCCGATTTTGTTGCTCGCGTCGCAGGCAATTTTATTTGGACAATTTCAGAGTTTGTTATGTTACGCGTTTGTGGGTATCACAATGTTTTCACGATATTTGGCACGTTAATCTTATTCTTGCCGCAATTGTTACAGTTATATGCATTTATTTTCATTGACTGTATGGTAAGTCTCACTTGTCTGATGCTTTGTTGAAAACGAAAATGTTATGCTAAAACAACAGTGACAATGACGATCGCTTGGTTTATACATATGTATATTTTAGGGCTTTATTTAGAATTAATATGTAGATAGATTATATCAATTAGTAGCATATTCTGCCGTGAGTAGCTTTTGTTATTACATAAATAATTTATAAACTTTAAATTTTTTTTTTTTTTAATTTCATAATTTTATTCCATTTTGCTGTTACTACTATTACTCTTGAAGAAAAACAAGAAATTTATTTCTTTTTCAGATTTTGCAAAATTTTTATGATATATGGTTTATAATGGTAAAAATTAGTTACGTAAATATATTTTCGGCTGCGTTTTTTGTTTGTTATAATACTACATTGTCCTTTGGTCACACAATTTTTAGAATTAAAAAATTATGAAAATCTATACATAAAATTATATATAAAATTTACGTATTAAATATATTTACTCCATATATTTATATAAATTTTATACTACAGTAAATTCATTTTATATATGTATAAGTATATAGAAATTGCTCCTACTAAAAAATGATATGGAATCGTTTGAGAAATTTTAAAGTTCAGATCTTAGGTGCGACCGCCATGTTCAAGTCGCCATCGCTCCTTTTTATAGCCACAATAAGTGAACTCAAGCCTTGTCAGTATATATCAAGTTCAAATTCTCTACGTTAAGAGGGAAGAAAGATTTTAACTGTTTTTCGTATTGTTCTTCACTCTAATAGAATGGACAATATGTATGTACATATGTATAGCTAAATTATTGTGCCTAGATTTCAAATCAATTGAGGCTAAACAGAAGAAGTTACGAGTATTTTTATACTCTTGCAACCAGTTGCTACAGAGTACTATAGTTTTGTTCACCTATTTGTTGTATGTATGTATCACCTAAATTTAAGAGAGATAGATATTGGGTTATACATATAAATAACATATAAATGATCAAGATGACGATAAAATTGAAATCCGGTTGACTGTCTATCTGTTCGTCCTTCCGTCTGTGCAAGCTGTCACTTGAGTAAAATTGAGACATCTCGATGAAAATTAGTACACAGGTGCACTGATATAAAATAAATTTCGAGTTCATACATGAGCGTAATCGAACCATAGCCATCACATCGCCATTAACCGAAAACATATAAAGTGGCATATCTAAGCACTAAATTAAGATATAAAACTGGAATTGCTGTAGCAATAGGAATCTGTGGGTAAAAGTTTTTGAAAAATTGGGCGTGGCCCCGCCCTCCAAAAAGTTTAATGTACATATCAACTAAAACACTTAAACTACAAAAAACAAATTTGTTGAGCACAAATCTTATAGAAACTTCTACCGACAGTGCGAAAATGGATAAAATCGGAGGATATTCACGCTCACTCCCGTACTGTTTAAAACTACCATAAGCGCAATAACTCAATAAGTACATACAGAGACATGAAATTTTACCACCTAGATGCTATGAGAGAGTATAATGGGAGCCGGTGTGAAAATTGGACAATAGGCGTGGAACCGCCCACTTTTTGATAAAATCCCATATTTCGGGAACTGACCAATCGATTGCGGTTGTTGCATTTTCAATTCCTTCTGATTCGTTCAGTTTCCCCTACACAAATCAAGAAGCAATAAATAAAACGAGATAAAAGTTTGCACGAATAATATCTTTAGTGAGTGCCAGCTCAACCTGCTGCTGGAGAAAATAATTCGAGCTGCAGAACGTAAACGAGTAGGTATAATAGTTTATAAGAATGTACAGCTGCTGGTGTTGTTTTTTTCGTTTTTTTTTTTTTTTTTTTTTTATAGTAGGCGGAAGCATCGAAATCCGGAGTGCGGGACTTTAATCCGCTAAACCTAACCTACTCCCGCCTCATGTCATGTTTCATGTGTACTACTTCAAGAGAGAGAAGAAGACGTTTAAGTCTCCTCTATTGCACGGACTGACTGACGCCTAATCTGTTCTAAATGTCTCAATTGTCATAATTAGATTTGCCACTCTGCTGACAGCTTTCCTCTTTACAGAGGACTTGCACATAAGTGCAGTCAAATTTTCCACCGTGATACTACCTCCCAGGGGGTTTTCAACATTTCCCTTATACTTGAAAACCGAGGGCAATATTGACTATAGTCATGACGATATTTGAATAGATAGTTTCTGAAGCAATCATGCCCACTGAGTATTTGGGTAAGGTAGAAAACCAATTCTCCATGTTTCCTACCTATCCACGAGTGTATGTCCGAAATCAGTCGGTAGGTAGTCGGTTATTCTATCGTCTCTTTTTGCTGTGGTATACGTCTCTGATAAGTTATATATTCGCGCAAATTCGTCTCCCTGGTTGTCAATCGGTGCCATACTGGCCAATACCTCAGCAGCGTCACTTGAAATGGTTCGTAAAGCACTTATCACTCGTATTGCTGAAAGCCTATGCACTGTGTTAATTGGTCTAGCATATGATTTTGTTTATATGTAGGATTACTGAACTTATTTTCTTGGCTATTAAACATCGTCGCTTGAACGCACACTGCCTTTATTTGCCATCATTCTAGATAACGTATTATATATTTTATTTGCTTTACTTGTCGCATTTTCCAAGTGTTCTTTGAACTTGAGTCTTGAGTCCACTATCACCCCAAGATACTTCAACTGGGGCTGTGAAATAATCTCACATTCTCCTATGGTCAGCGAAATTTTCTCCTCAATTTTTCTTGAGCTTATGAGCAGGACTTCTGTTTTCTGCTCAGCCCGCTCTAGACTCATAGAGGTAAACCATCGACGCAGACAATTTATGCTGTCATTGCATTTGATCCGGAGGTTATCCAGATGTTTAGCTACAGCTACCACTATGAGTTCATCCGCATAAGCGATGGTTTTCACATATTTTGGTTGCGGTATTCTTAACACCCCGTCGGACATCAGGTTCCATAGCAGCGGGCCTAAAACCGAGCCTTGCGGTACTCCACTGGAGATAGTGTAGCTCTGAGTGCCCTCGTCCGTATCGTATAGCAATCTCTAATTTTGAAAATAACTTATTATAATATTAATCAGATAATGAGGAACGTGTATATCGTGTAGAGCTTTTATTATATTTGCCCACTTTGCGAAGTTGAACGCATTCTTCACACACAGGGTTATTAGCGCGCAGTATTTTTTCCTACCACCTTTCCATCTTTTTCCACTTATTGCATATTTTGCAGTATCAACTACTTCCCTTAGTGCGTCAATAGTGGACCTCTTTTCAACAAAGCCGTATTGTCTCTCTGATAATCCGCCATGGCTAGGTCATGTAGTCCGAATTGACGAAAACAGTCCAGCTCTGAAAGTATTCGACGCAGTACCCGCCTGGGAAAGCAGAGGAAGGGGAAGACCTCCACTCCATTGGAAGGACCAGGTGGAGAAGGTCCTGGCTTCGCTTGGAATATTCAATTGGCGCCACGTAGCGAAAAGAAGAAACGACTGGGCGATGTTGTTAATTCGGCTAATCGCGTAAGCGGTTTCTACGCCAGCAAAGAAGAAGAAGAGTGCTTATGACCAAAAAAGTTTTTAAATTCATAGAAAACTCTTCAAGATACCTATATTTATATTTGAAAAAATGTCAGTCAATGTGTGAGATATGTGTAACTAAAATTAAGGAATAATATTCCTCTTATAATTGTATATTTTTATGTCAAAACTTCGAACTTTTCGAACTTCCGGGAGACTTTGTATATCAGCCAATATGTGGGTTATCCCAATGAAAATAAAAGAGTGTGTTTTACTCATACCGGTGTATATTTGTGCCTAAAATAGATAAATTTGAGCGAAAACTTGGCCAAGCCCCTACATAACTAATATCAGGTTTTTTGGACTTTGTCTATATGATTGGTTTTACACCTTAAAGTGTTTCCCTGACTTTGATTCTAACAAGTCCCAAGAGTATAAAATGTTCGGTTGTACCAGAACTTAACCCCTCCTTACTTGTTTTGCTTCAGCTTTATGTATACATTTGTGTGTATGTAATTTTTATCAGTGGCATTGAAACGCCAAATAATATATATGGTTTGCACTGTGAAATAGCTATAAATTTGGGCAATTTGAGAAGCATTGCAAAATAATTTCACTAAAATAATGCAGCGCGCAGCTAACTAAAAACCCGTATTTTATTGATCAAGATGCGGCAAGGCCGTTTGATGTTATCAGAAATGTGTTAAGCCGGGTAATGCCAATTTTGGATCTCAGTTTTGCGAAGAGAGATAAAATCGAGATCTGTTTTGAGCCAGATTTTTCACATTTCGAGGATGTTTGTAATATAATTAAGAATTTTTCGTTAATTATATTATATGTAGTATTATCATAATTAATTATTTATTTATTGATTATGTTTGCTTTGAAGATGTGTTCTTAGTTTTTTTTTACTATTTCTTAGTACTTTGGCCTGCTTAATTGATATTGTTGTATTCAACCTAATTTATGCTATTTGTAATTATTAATCACGACAGTGATCTGAGTTGAATTTGTGTTACCAAAACCTATCACTGCATAACGAAACTACGTTATTCAGTTTGGGTAATCAATATACAATATTATAATCACGTCACTAAACAGAAACAAAGGAAACCACAATTAAAAGAACACGAAATGAACATTTTAGCATAGACTATAACTTCGGAACAGTTAACTATAGACAATGAACTCAACTCCAAGCTAAGAACGACAAAAAGAACAAATAAATAGAAATCATAGAGATAAGGACAGAATGGACAACTGCAAAAGTCATAATGGTTAAGAGAAATGTAAACAAAAGTATATGTATGAATCGTGACAAACACATTCGTAAATATTAAATATATACCTGATAAACAAAATTAGTGTATAATAAGATAAAAAGTGAAAGAAAAGTATTCCTGACAACACATAAAAAGGTGGAATGACATGACATTGTTTTGGTGCTTACGTTTAATCGTCATTTGACAGATGTTAACGAGAAAGTAAAATCCAATACAGAAAAAACAAGTACAATCACGACGAAGAGCGTACTATAGCGAACCTTTAAAAGTGGTAAGTGATATCAATGAAAGACTGTAAAGCTGTGAATATGTATGTATAATAGTTAAAAAAAATAATTCGGTTGCTGATTAAATGTGGCTTTTTGAAGGGAAAAATACAGTTGAGGCAGTTGGCTTGCTGACGAGTTTCCCAAGATTGTTACCGACGAAAATAGCAAAAAATCCACAAACTAATTTTAAAATACCCTAAAGTGAAGTTGTTCGAGATAGCAAGCATTCAACAGAACGTGTCCATCATACCATTAGCGAATATTTAAGTATCAGAAAGCTCTGCTGGCAAGATTATGGTGGCTGCATTTGGGGATGGACATGGAATAATTATTATTTCCTAGTTTGAAAAACGACTGCTACACTGCATTTTTGGACCTCTGGGAAGAAATTTACGTCAAATGAAGAGGTGATCGCTAAACCTGAAGCTTATTTTGAAGAAAAGTAGACATTATCATGGCATTTCATTAAAAACCTTAATACTAATATAGTTTCATAAGCCGTATACAAAATGAATACTTGCTAAGATCGGAAATTTAGTGTTATCCTTTCGCCCACAAAAAATATCAATAAGAAAATTAAGATTACATAAGTTTTTTAATTATTCTAGTACCTGCCCAAGTATATACGTTCTCTTGTGAATCGATATTTTGGAGCTATTTAACGATTGAGTGCATCGCAATATTAGAGTAACAGAAATAACGTCGAAAGGTTTTTTTAACTAGAATAAACAATTGCCAGAAGTTAAGAAGCTTTCAAGAAGAGAAGAAGAAGAAGAGGGAAAGCATACAAACTCATTGTACAAACATATACTATATATTTGTTTACATATTTACGCATTCATACGCTTCTTTACTCACTAAAAGGCGGTATTAAAGCTGCTTAGCGGATAACTTTGTGGCTACTTATATTCTGACCGCTTTCACAGCTGTTCTTCTGAACAGTTTTGCTGGTTTGGTTTTCAAAGCGTGAATTTAAAGCCTGAATGCAAGCGAGCGGCATTCGCGTAGAAGTGGTAAAAGAGAATCGACGCTCAATTAGTTACATGCTTTACATTCCCTTTTTTATAACTTCTAACTACGTTTCAAACTACGAATTAAAAAGTACCGTTAAAAAAATTGATGTTGTGTTGTGGTAATGAATGCACAGAATACACTGAAGAAATTTCACAATTGAGCAACATTTAAGGTAATCGACAATATGTTTATTTTATAAGTTATTTATCAATTTATTTACATTACAACTGAGTTTATAAATCTTTTAAATTTTCTTCTAATTCCTTTATTTTTTTTGCGTTTTAACTGTCCTATTCCAAATATCATGAATATTACATGAGCGGTCATTTAGTTAACAAATGTATGTAATGCAATCTGATGCAGAAATCAGAGAAACATAAAGCAAACAAAATGAATAAAACGTGTTAACAAAACAATACGTTAGCATACAAATCAATGGGCGTACCCTGGCAAGACAATTAACGCAAAAAAAAAAATAGTGAGTGGGTGTAACAGCATGTTGGCATTTCAGACCTTCACTTTTTGACAACAAAACAACAAAAGTTAAAGTGTTCATGCTAGTCGAAAATGTATATAAATAATGGAGAAAAATGGAAGAACTTGCATATCGGCTAGGCAGATTGTTGCCTGATAAGAATCATTAGTGCTAAGAAGTTGTTGGTGTGACATTTTTGTTGCTCAGTGATGGTTGTCGTAGTGAGCGATTTTCAGAGTTTTTTTAGTTGTTTGCGTGACGTTTATTTTTATTATATTTTTCGCTTGGTATTTTTTTTCATTCTTAAAAGAATGCTTATGAAGTTATAAAAAATAATCATATGAATGATCAGATGATTGACAATATGTTTTTATCATAGCTTGGTCTTGCTTTTTTTAAATTATAAACTCAAACATATTCGGTCAACATACTTGACTTTGAAACATGAAGAGCAGTGGAACTAGAAATTATTCAAACTTTAAAGGGCATATAAATACAATAAATAAAGAAAGAGAAATCAAGAGCACACTTCTCTTCACAATTTCAGACACTTAATCTGATATAACTCAATAATTAATATGTGAAGGACTAAACTGTTACACTACAATTAAGGCAGTTGATTGCTATCCAACCATAAATATAGTTAATTTTAGAGAATTTCCACAACAAATAAATCACATAAGATACCGCAACTGATTGAAGTGTGGAATGCGATGTGTCACGCAGTTCTTTGACATTTCCTTTCACGAACTGTTTTTCGCTTTATCCGCTACTTTAGTATTCTAAAAATCCATTCATAAAATTTCTAGGTATGGTACGATATTGTGCTAAATTCATTAACCCCAATATTTGTGGAACCTTTGTTTTGACTGAATGTTTATTGCTTGGCTTGTGTGACTTTTAGGTTGCCTGGGTGCGGCGTTAATGAAACTACTTACATAATTTGTCATATTATCACCCTAAAGATTACACAGTTTATTAGGTTGACTTTTTGAAAATTAGCATTGCATATGCTAAAAATGAATTTAATTCATGAGATATTGTGATCAAATTGAAATGGGAATTTTGTTCATTTCATCTCCTTCAAAGTAATCCCCTCCCGCTGTAATATACTTATGCCAACGAATTTTCCAGTCATTATAACACTTGGAAAAATTTTCCGTCGTGATGGCCATCAGAGCCTTCTTCGATTCAGCTTTTATTTCCTCAACTGAGTTAAAATGCTGAATAGCCAGAAGTTACGCGAAGATAAGCCAGGCGAATGCGGTGGTTGTGGCACGATATTAGTTGAAAATGCGGCGAAATGCTCACGGATAACTAATGCAGTATGAGATGGTGCCTTAAAGCACTTCTTTGTGCAATCAATTCAAGCACAGTAAAAATCGAAGAATTCACGTTTAGAGTATCACAAAACGATACGTATCTCAATTACTAATGAATATTTTGATTTGAAATTTAGCATAAATATCACTAACAGTACTACCAACTCACAAAATTTACCGGTTTTAAAAACAATAAATTAAAAATTCACCTTTTAACTTCATCATAGCACATAAAGAGCTACGGAATGGTATAGCCTTGTTATGAACTAATAAATTAGATAAGGAAGATAAGGATAATAAAATTTTGTTAAGCGCTGAAAGATGGGTTTTAAAACTCGTAGGTTCGCGAGGTGTGTTGAGAAAAATCGGCAAATTTTAAATTAAAAATGTCGAAAGTTCGGAGAGTCAAATTGTCAAGATCTTAAAAAAAGTTGATGTTTGTATATTAAATCGAGATTTTCTATATAATTACAAATGTGGAAAATGTTGTACGGATTATTTCAAAACTCGAGTTTGAGAGGTGTTTCGAGGATTGTAGGAAGAGCTGGCATAAGTGCATCATATTGAATTGGGCTAATTTTAAAGTTGAAAATATTAATTTGTGTAGAGGAATGAATAAAGAATTAAAAAATAAATCACTGTTATTCTTAGAACATATGTATATGTGAAGATCACCACTCTATACTAATTATATAATTACCCATAATTTTTATTTGTACTGTACATAATAGTTATTCCTACTTCTTGAGTTTTTCATTCTAAGTATGTATGTAATTTATCTGAAAACTTAACGAACGTAAGAATGTTAGATCAAAAGCACAAAATTAAAAGACAGTTCGTCAAAGTTTTCAATACGGCTCGTTTAGTACCGAATCACCACCAAATATACATATGTTACAGTTAGACAGGTTGAAAATAAAAAATGCAGAAGCTCAACATGGCAACAAAAATGAACATCTGCTTATGAAAAACTTAACTTTAACAAGCTTATGGAGAAAACTCTCTACGGTGAGATTCGTTAGTATATTTTTAGTTGTAGAAAATGAAAGTGGTCATTTATATAATTAATTCAATTTTTAATCGATTTTTGAATATAAAACGACGGAAAATACTTCATTCATTAGTAGCGGCGGTACATACACATGTTTTTTCTTATTCTATTGTGGCTACTATTGAGCCACCTGGACACAATACTGATGGATTTCCTTTAAACAAATTCTCAATTCAGAGAATTAGCACCGAAAAAAGAGCGTGAGAAATCTCTTATTATAAATTCGTTTTTTATTACTTTGATGGATAGTTATTGTTATGAATTCTCGCAAACGAAAAGAGGAACGGAGAAAAGAACAGGCAAAGGTGCCTTGGAATAACGACTATCGAGAACTACATACTTGAGCTTTAGGTTGAGCTAACAAACGAAAATTTAAATGTCAAACTCCTGGCACCATACACAAGGGCGAAATATGTCCTAAAAATAGCACTTCTTAACGCTCAATCTAAAATGTCGATAAGGCGGATATTCGTTTGTTCATCGTCACATTCTTTATTAAGCCATGACTTCAATGTATAGCATTATGTCTAAAAATTAATACCATCACAACCTGTGTTTTTGAATGAAGACTTTTGAAAAAACGTTCTTTAAACCTCGAAAGTTGCTTTACAAAAACTAAACCACCATTGGTGGAACTTAACTGATGAAATGACCAAGAGATTAAAATAAAAATAGTTGGCAATTTAACCAAAGAGAATCCGTCAGTCCGTAATCTATGTGGCTAAATAGCGCTTAGTTTCAAGATGTCAGCATTGATAGTAGTCAATATAGTATAGTCATTAGGTTTGAAAAGGAGAAAAATAAAGCTTTATTACGGTGCTTGCAAAAGCAACGGCAAAAGAAAGCAAATTTGTATAATAATACTTTTTATGGATAATAAATAGTGATATGTTTTGGGTTTTATTAACTAGATAAACCCGAGCTTCTGACAACATTCTCCAGTTACATAATATTTGCTTATTTGTTATTTTTGGTTATAAGGTCTTTTAGTATAACTTAATCCTATGCGCTTCAATTTTCGAAAAAAAAAATTGCCCTGCACAGAGTTTTCCTATAAGAGTGATATAATTTAATTGGAAACGAACTTAACTTCTTCCAATTGCAGCCATAAAAAGTTGATTATCATCGATCTATACTGTTTTTCATTGACAGTAAGGGTGCTACCAGCTTCATTTCAAAAAGGACGGGCCGATGATTCCACCACTCAAAACTCACACCTAACTGTCAAATTATGTGAATGTAATGGTTGTTCGTGAATAACTTGTGGATTTTCTTCGCCACAGAATCGACAGTTTTGTTGATTTACCCCCACAACTCAAATGAAAATGAGACGATCATAAAAGCACACGATAATTTGCAATTGAAAACGTTTATTTTGATATTAAAGTTGAGCAATTTGTAAACGCGGTTCTATTGGAACAACATACTGTTAGGATATGAAAATTTACTTACTTAATGTTACAAGGGTCTTAATAACTTCTTATTTATAGATACACGTATCGTTAAAGTAACAATTTGCTTCTAATTACATAATTTAGGGACAAATTAGAGTGAATGCTCTAATGCATAGCCAATTTCGTCGAAAATGTTACTCATACGCACCGGTGATCATCATCTACACGCTCTCAATTTCCAACCAGATTTGATACTGTTGCTAGAGTGTTTTTATGAATACAAAACCACTCACGCATTTGGCGCTATCAAAGCGCATTCAATTGCGGTACCTATTAGCGGTAGCGGTTTAAATTTGAGCGCATACAATGCTATGAAAATTAGCATTTCACTATTTAAACTTCTAATATATGCTTATATGTGTGGGTGCACTTATGCCTGTGCACATAGTATGTCTGCCTCTCGAACTAAACGCTGCCATTAGCGTCAATTAAATGTGTTTGCTTCCGCTTTGTGCGTTTAACATTTCGGTCATAAGAACTGCACTAATTTTGCCTTTCTGTTGCAATGAACTAATATAATTTAAATATAAAACCAAAGTGTAGCAAATACTATTGTGTTAACAATCTTTAATATAAAAAAGAATCGCAAAATGTGTTGTTAAACGCATAACTCAACAATACCTGAACCAATTTTGCCAATTCTTTTTTTAAATATTCGTTGAAGTTCAAGGATGGTTTTTACGGCGAGAAAATTTCGAATAATTTCCGGAAAAACCCCAAAACAGCCCTTTTCATTTTCCCATACAAACGCTTTCTTTGTACATAGGAATGATTATGATGAAATTATGTATATGTATGTACATACATATGTACATATATGTAGAAACTAATGTTCGTTTGTTAGCTCGAGAGCGGCTGAACCAGTCTTGATGAAATTTTCAGAGATTGTTTGCTGTGGACCTGAGAAGGTTAAGAAATAAAAAAAAATTATACTTTTCATGATTAAAAGTATAAAAATTGTAAATTTCCAAAAAGTTACTTTTTCAATGTTTTTCTTTTGTTTTCAAATTGATTTATTTGTAAAATATTTGAATCATTCGCTTTCGGTTGCTTGCTTTCTTTATTTCGGTTATTCGAAAGGTTAATTATTGAACATTATTCAGTAAAAACATTATCCGTGTTTCTTACGAAGTGATCAATTTCTGATTGAAATTTGTTACGATGCCACAAAGAGGTCGAGCTAATGTCGGTCACCATTCTTTTTTGCCATCAATATACAATGGCAGCCCAAGGAACATGCTCGAGAACTCGCAGGATGCGATGACGTACCTGTACGTGCGGAATTATGGACGGGCGGATTTGTTTGTTACATTCACTTGCAGTGCAAAATGGCCATAGTTTATGAAATTATGGAATTGCAATCAATCAGTAAGATCATTACAATGTCACAGCACGATTTTTCAAACAACAGCTACGATGTTTGATGGACTTTATCTTAAATCAACGTATGTATACATAGCGTAGTTTGATGCTGGATATACTCTGTTGAGGGGAAAAAAGAGGCTTGCCGTACGCACATATTCTTCTTTGGATGGTGCATGGTGATTACACCAGATAAAATTGAGTTATTTCTGCGGAAATTCCTGATGCAGAGAAAGATCCAGTATTATACAAATTGATGAAAACCAATATGGTTCATGGACCTTGCGGACACCACAATCCCACTTCGGTTTGTATGTCTAACAATAAATGCACGAAGCACTAACCACGTGCTTTTCTTTCGGAAACCCAAACTTGAAATAATGGATATCCACTCTATCGTCGTAGCTCATTAGACGACAATGGCAGAACATTTACTATTCAACTTAGAGGAGTAAATATCAAAGTCGACAACATATGGATCGTACCATATTCGCAACTGTCGTCTAATTCACATTAAGAACTCATATGAATGCTGAATATTGTAGTTTGGTGAAATCGATCAAAAACGTTTGAAAGTACGTTATCAAAGAAATCAACATGGCAATTATTGGCCTTGAACGAGATGAGATCAGCAAGTATCAAATGAGTCGATACGTGAACTGCAATGAAACGTTTTGTGAGATATTTACTTTTGCAATTCACGAACGTTTTACAACTGTTCTACATCTCGCAGTTCATTTTAAGAAGGCCAAAGAGTGTATTTCAACCCAGAGAATACAACGCAGTCATTGACATTTCTCAACTTGCGTCAGTGATGCGAGGACATTGTTCTATTCGAAAATGTCTTGATATTATAGTTACATGGAATGCATCATCGAAGAAATGGTTACGCAGAAAGCAAGGCCTAGCGTGAATATGGACATCCAGGTGTGTTCTCAACTAATCAATTTGGACGAATTTACACAATCCACCCGAAAAATGACGATTGATTCTACATTTGGTTGCTAACCATTAGTTTACGCGGTTCATTTTCGACATATGAGCCTTCAAATCCGCGTCAATTATGGGATACGAACAAAAATGACATTGCCGGAGACATTTACATCGTATTCGCAAAGAATTGGAAATAGGTGAAAACCGATCGCTTTGACAATGCCTGTAAGGCAGCTAATATAAGAATATAATAGTATACATTTAATTATGAGTAGGAAAACAATTTTGTATCACTAATATAAAACAATCTTCATGCTTTCCATTGTCGAGATATCTTGGTTCAATCGTTCACCATGTTCGTCACTTACGTCACCGCAGTTAGGAGGGAAAAAATCAAGATGAGAGTGAAGAAAATGAATTTTTAGGGACATATTGCAACCCAACTGTTGATTCTTTTGAAGGAGATTGTTCACAAGTTCAACAAAATTTTCTTTTCTCTTATTGCCCAAAAAACCATGAACAACTGCTCTAAAAGATTCCCATGCTTCTTTTTCAAAGCCCTGTAAAACTGAAACAAAGTTTTGGTCCTTTATAATCTCTCTTATTTGAGGTCCGATAAAGATTCCCTCTTTAATTTTGGCGTCGCTTATACGTGGAAATTTACTTCGCAGGTATTTGAATGCTGGTTCATCCTTGTTGAGAGCCTTCACAAAGTTTTTCATTAGTCCCAATTTGATATGTAAAGGTGATAGAAGAATTTGGACGTTCTTTTCTCCAGGATTCAGGCTTACTCTAGCATTCCAATCTTTTTTTATGTAATGTAAAGATCTAGCCCGACTATCCCACTCGCACAAAAAACAACACTACTTGGTATAGCCCATTTGTAAACCCAACTCCATTGCTATGACTTTTAGATCACCACAAATCTGCCATTCGTGCTCTGAGTATGATATATCATCTAAAATTAATTTCATATTTTCGTATGTTTCTTTAGTATGCACAGCGTGGCATAACGGAATCGATGGTTGTGTGTTACCATTACGGAAAAGAACAGCTTTTAAACTTAATTTTGAGGAGTCTATGAACAGCCGCCATTCTTGTGGATGGTATTCAATGTTCAAAGCGTTCATCAAGCCATTTACGTTATTACAGAATGCAAGCTGGTTTTCGGATTTGAAATAGGGCATCAAGTTCTTTTGACGATATCTGTATAAACTGATTTTGACATCCGGTTGAAGCAAATTCCATTGCTTAAGTCTCGATCCTAGTAATTCCGCTTTATCTTTTGGCAAATTTAAATCTCGTATCAGGTCGACGAGTTCATCTTGCGAAATTCTATGAGGTTCGTCACAAAAAATATTGTCACCCACAAACTGTGGCGATTGTGAGGTTGTAGGCTCATTGTATGTAGTCAACTTCCATTGAATTAATCGCTTCTTCAGAATCTTGCTGGTATTCTTCGAGAGGTCGAGGAACAGGTAAATCGATTCCATGTAGTACAGGTCGCGATACAGAGGCTACTTTAGGGTATACCACGCTTCGTTTCTTTTTTCGTGATATACCGTGCTGGATGGGTGGAGTCAAGCAAAAGTAACAGTCATTCGCATGATTGGTAGGTTCCCTCCACATCATTGGTACACCAAAAGGGAATGAACGTTTCTTTTTGTTTTGCCACTTAATCAGATTTGTGGAGCAAGTTGTGCAACTAAAATGTGGTACCCACGATTTGACTTGGTTTTTAATTTTAATTCCAAAATAATGGAAGTAAGCAGTTTCTAAACGTTGTGTTATTGAGCATCTTTGGTTATTAAAGGTCACCTTAACACAAATGTAGCAAAAATTGTCTGCACTATTATCACATTTACGCGACATAACGAAAACTGTAGATTTTTTACTAAAAATTACAAAAAAGCGGTAACAATTTCACGTTTTAACTGTTGAACAAAACACAGTCAACGTTAAACACAACAAACAAATGTGAATTAATAAAATTTCCGCGGGTAATCACTAAATATTTTGAGTTATCATCATTAATGTGATAAATCTGTCGCGCTACCCTCTATTGTATTTATAAGGCATAAATGCACAATAAAAGCTAATTATGAATTTTAACTTGCATATTTATGATCAACGAGTGAAATACAATCAATATAGTATATTTTCATGTAGAAGGCAATTTTGATGTAGACCAGTGGATATCGATCCGATTTGTCAAACGTTATTTTTTCCACAAGAATATCAGACCACTATAGCATACAGATGCCATAAAAACCGAACGATCATAATCAAGACGAGAATCTTCAAGAAATTTGGTTAGTGTTATTACCCAAAAAAGTAAAGCAATCTTCGAAAAAATAATTCAGATCGGATCATTATTGCATATAGCTGTTATACAAACTGACTGAAGAAGTTCATGTCCTTTAAGAAACCTTTTGATTTCGTGAAGCGTATTATAGCTTTGGCAACCTATATTAACATTGCCTTTTTTTTTTGATATAGAAGAAAGTATTCATCTGGAAATATTTGCTAAAACTTACATATTTACATATAGTACGTTAACCAAATCAAAGATTTGGTGTTGAGAAACCGTCGATTAACAATTAGAGACCTTGTTGATGAAGTTGGCATATCGAAAGGCTCAGCAAATACCATTTTGAAGGATGTTTTTGGCCTCAAGCGCATCAAATCTCGAATGGTACTGAAAACATTGAATTTTTTGGGAAAAAGGCGTCGCGTTGAAGTGTGTGAAACGATGCTTTCCGACTACCAGGGTGTCATGAAATGCATTATAACTGGCGATGAGACTTGGATCTATGCTTACGACCCCGAAACAACCGATCAATCGAGCGAATACCGTGCCAAAAGTGAGCCGAGACCAAAAAAATCCTGCCAAAGTCGCTCAAAAATCAAGGTCATGTTGACTGTTTTCTTCGATTATTGTGGTGTTGTGTTATGAATTCCTTCCAACCGATCAACCAGTCAACAAGGAATATTATTTGAACGTTATGCGTTGTTTGCGTAACGCTATCCGCCTAAAAAGGCCGGAATTGTGGAAAGACAATTCTTGGTTTTTACACCATGATATTGCACCATCCCACACTGCCCTCGTAATTCGTGATCATTTCGCCAAAAACTCAACCCATATCGTTCCGCAACCACCATATTCACCTGATCTGGCGCCGTGCGATATCTGGCTGTTCACTAAGCTCAAAAGACCGCTCCGGGGACACCGTTTTTATACGACAGAGGAGATTCAAGGCGCAGCCAATTCGGAACTGAAGGCCATCCCGGAAAGTGACTACAACCAGTGTTTCGAAGATTGGAAAATCTGTTGGCATAAGTGCATTGCATCGGGAGGGGATTACGTTGAAGGGGATTACTTTGAAGGGGATGAAATTGAATAAAGAATTTTCAAAATTAATACAATGTCACCTTTTTTGGGCACAGTGGTATGTATCCAAAGGCGAAATATATATTTATGTAAAATTTAGAACACATTTTATTCCAATATACCCACTTCAGCTTCAAAAATAGTTTTCAACGCGAAAACTTATACATTTAGCGATTTGATGGAAGCGTAACTTTCTCACTTTTTGGTATTGCAAGCAGATATGTTACAAGTTGTTCCCGTCTTTGCTTTGCACTATGCTGCAGTTAAAACCCTAGCAGTGGAGAAAAGCATGACCTCTCTGGATGACTATTGATATTGAGTAATATTTATTTAATACAATTAAAATCACTCAAGCGTTCCGGGTTTCCTACCCGCAACAAGTGCAGCAAGTTTATCAGACATTAGATATTTTAGAAAGCAAACACAATTGGGACTTGAGCTAATTTCATGTCACGGGTTGACAACCGGACGGCACGCATAGTTGAACAAAGAACGTCTCCGCTTATCATAGGGTTAATTAGTAATTTCTTAAACACAGCCATGTCCGCTGTTCTACAAAAAAAAAACTTTTCGCACTTTTCGTTTTATCTAACACTCTATGAATCATTATATATTTCGGCAATACTTAAGAGCCACGTTCACAGGATAGTGAAGTTCTAGCACTTTGTAATGAACGTAATAGAAACTCAAGCACATACGCAAACACAAGGAAAACAGAACAAAAGCAAGGCACTAAAAATCACTTCTTGCAGGCACTAACTTCAAAATAGGTATCTAAGTTTGCAGCGGAAGTACGCTTAACGAACTAATGCGAGCGTTAACCAAACACTAAGCTTGCAAAGCATATTAAAGCGAGCACTGCTTTTCTAACAAGCAAGGTTTTTTTCTGTTAATGAATAGGAAGAGTAGACAAAACAATAAAATTGCAGCGAGCCAGATAGTACAGAGACTGCATCACTGGGATTTGTTTATGCATACCTTGTAGGGATGGACACTGCGCTTTTTGTACCCAGAAAAGTATTTGATTACGTATACGCCAGGGCCCTTCCGCAAGTACTAACAGAAAATATGGCGCACTGAAACACCGTATTATTAAACTAGCTGGATTTAAACATTATCTGCCAATGTACTAAATTATTATTAGAAATTATCCAACAGTACTGAAATTAATTAGGTTTAATTAACGGCAAGTACTAGAACCCAGATGCCTAAAGTTATGCGACGTAATTAGCTCGGAGTTACGTACATCTAATATCTCTGAGTTCACAACACAATTTCCTTTGAAGTTAGTATGCTAAATTTTTACAATCTATTTTATATTGATTGGGGCTACGATTTTTTTTTATTAATACTGCGGTTATTAAGAAGTACAGTGAAATTGTTATTTAAAACTCCCGGCCATGCCATAAGGTAGGCAACATTTTGTAGATTGATACGACGGCCTATAATATTAGCAAAGTTTCTGTTTGTTAAAACTTCTAATTATCTCCGAGAATGTTTGCGGTTTTTAAATGGTTGGTTCTATATAGTATAGCGCTTACGTAAACTTTTTGGTAAGGAAATAAGGAAATTGCTAAGCGAAAACGTTGGGAAATTGGCGAAAGCGTTTTTGTAATCAAACGTTGGTGAAAAAAAAGACGTTTATAACAACGACTTAAAAGTAGTTCAAGAACTCCTTAGGACTAACTAACCATCCAACTCTACCGAGGAGAGCCATATGTAAAATCATAGATTTGGTACTTAAAAATCGTCGTTTGATGATTAGAAACCGCGGTAATAGTTGATTTGGAGTATTTAATAAAAAGTTTACATATTGTGAAATATAAAATTATTATTAAAAACTTCACTTTACTTTTTGATCACAGAGTATATCAAGTTCGAAGAAAACTTTTAACACAATTTTTACTATAGAGTCGATGTATTTGCTCACTTTTATACTATATAGAATATAAATAAAATTTTATATTTATATTGATCAAATTTTTTTTTTGTTGAAATATCTTACTATGGTAAGAAATGGTCATTATTTTTATATAAATTGAAAGCTCACTAATGGTCCGGTGAGGACACTATTTAAGGTTACATAAATTTACGATAAACTGAACTCATTTTTAAGTCCTGACATTTGCCTTATCTAAAAAAAAATATCCGAGATCAAATGCCAAGGTTTTTTTTTGTTATTTTCAACGAAAGGGTAGGTTAGCATTGGTCGTAGCGTTGAACTAAATTTGATAGATCTTACTGAGACAGATATTCGTCATTTGCATTACATGCATTTTCTTTCGGTCACACAACGACTCGAAACTACTTTACAATAGTAAGAGTCAACAGCACGACACGGTTGTTTCACAAACGTTCAGCAAGCTACTTCGGCATTCACAGCGTTTTCAGTTCGTATTTTTTATTATTGCTTGATTAATTTAACACTTATCTTCAACGACAAACAATTTAATCAACTTTATGTGCACAAAAGGGAATTTTTATTCACAATATTCCCACAATTTTGCTTTTGTTCGTCAAATACCGAGATATTTCTATCACAGTCTGGAAAGATCCGGGCAATAATAAGTTATTTTAGATCATATATCCTTTGCGCGTATTCATAAACTTTCAGTTTCGAAATATATGTTGTTCGTAAAGAAATATTATAAGTAATTTTAAATATATATATTTTTTTTTTTTTTTTGATTGAAAAATTATGTTTCAATTGGGGAGCTCACAACGTGTCATAACGCATCGTAAAATCATAAAAGAAAGAATGTAATCCAACAAATAGACTTTTGTATATATAAAAATAAATTTACGCAATTACATTACTCAAAGCTATGTTTTCGATTAGTTATAACTTATGACTTTATGAGGCTATCTGAAAGCCTTAAACTATTTTTTTAACTTTTTTGTTCGAGAATTTCTAAATATGCTTACTATTTATTTGTTTACTTTGTGAAATTTTGTTATGTGTTATTATATCAAGTTAAATGTATATTTAATATTATAATTTTTATATATTATTTAATTTATGATAATTATTTTGTATTAGGATGGTTAAAAAATATTTTTTTTCTTTGTACTCTAAAATGTAGTTATAAATTAATTTGATTTAATGAACATGAAATAACAGCACAATGTTTGATGGTGATTTATAAGACTATATTTCAAGTTGGTTCATTAAATTTTAATTATATACAATAAAGATATTAAGATTTATCGAGTGTACTTTTCTTGTCTGTTGTGAAAGTTTATTGTAGTATTCGCACAGTTGTTGTATTCACATTTATAAATACAGATTTATATTACCAATTTAAAAAGTTTTTTGGTGGTAAAAAGCTACACTATGCTAAGCAATGGCCATCAGTTTTGTAAGCTGCATTTAAACATATTAATTAAGTTATTTGAATATTTTTTGATTTGATAGAGCAAGCATTTTTTGACTCCGTTAAATTCATTTCCACTAGCTGTTAATGAAAATTTCTCTATGAGCACAAAGCTTATGTTGTCATATTTTTAGCAGCTCAATTTTATATTTGGAAATAAGATAAGTACTTATTATTATTTTAGTTTTATTAGCGATGATACATAATTTTTTATTAGGATGGTTAAGACTATAGCATGTCTTATGCTTTGACTAGCTTATGCTCTGACTCAAATTGAAATTAATTGTATATTGATCTTAAAAAAATATTAGTTATCTTGTGTTATTTTATTTATCGAAAAAATTTGCTTATGTATGTGTATGTTTTCATTTAATTTCTGATTGAATATTTCCTACTTTATTTCAACATTCTTACCCAATTCTTCAACTTTTTAAAAAATAAGTTATAATTTTGTCCGGTTATATATTGTACATATATATGTTCATTATAATTTTTTATTCACTTTGTTTTATATTTTTTATTTTTATTTTATTTCATTAATTTTTTTATTATTTTTATTTTTTATATTACTCATTTTATTTTAATTGTATTGAATTTCGTTTATAATTTGCCTTGCTTTATTTTATTTTATTCGAATTTTTAATTACTAATTAACATAATACTATAAACTATTTTAACTTTGCATATTTTCATTCATTTTCATTTCTTCACATAACTTAGCAATAACAAACTAACATGATTGCAGTACAGCCTATTCGTGCGGTAATATCGAATGCAGCTATAAATTCCTCCACAACTTTATTTCCACCTTCAACTTTCATCTGCGGCAAGTCCACCGGCTTTATGCTTACATATTCTTATACATATATTCTCAATAGCCATCTTATACATATATGTACATATGGCACACTAACACAAAGTTGAGCGCGCGTTCGGTAAAAAATTCAGCACCATTATACAACCATTAACGCCGAAGTCCAAAGTAAAACTAAACTAAATTGCAAACGACACCGACTGATGACACGACCAAATTGCATTAGCGAAGTCGTCCTATCGGCTAAGTCAAATTTGTTGGTTTCCAATCTTTGGGAGACAGCGCTGCCTAACGAAAAGCATCAATTTGTGCGCACGAAGTCTGAATTGTATTTACAACTGTGTAGTTAAATGTGTGCGGGGTAAGTCTGTTTCGGCAGCTAACTAACGGCGAATGAAATTTCTCGGATAAACGTTTAGCAAATCCGAATAAAGAAGTCAACTCTCTGTTAACTGACAACTGCTCAACAAATGGCTTGTTGGATTCGTTTCCTTAGCGGTTAGTTCGATTGATAGTGGCAGTTACAGTGCATGATATTGTTTGAATTCATAGAACATGTTTGAACTAGACAGTATTCTGAAATACATGGTTTTGAAAGTAGTTGATTTAAATATATTTTGATTCAATGTAAAACTAATGCTAGCAATACATAAACAAATAGCGAATAATTTCAAATTATGCTATGAAATGAGCGAGCAAGGAGTTTTTACAGGTTTGCAAGATAATTTATGAAACTTAAACCGATTTTGTGTACTGGTAAATGTTTCTTGCAATATATAAATATATATAGGAGTAATTTCGAAAAGTGCTACCGTTCTTAATTTTAACGGCATGAGTGTGCAGAAATTTTGTAAAGCTTTTAATAGAAGTCAGTTTAACTTGAACTGATTCTGTGTAAGAGTACCTTCAATATATGTATAAAAATACGAGTATAGGAACAATTTCGGAACATTAGAGCTTGTAGAGATTTTTAACATTAGAGAGTTAGACCTGAACCGATTCTGTGTTAATTTTATCTTATCAAGAGTTGCGGAGAGTGTGTTGAGATTTACATATGTGTACTAAGTTTAAACCGATTTCATATAAGATCAACGATTATTTGCAATATATGTATAAGTATATAGAAAAAAATTTCGAAAGATATTAACATCTTGAATTTTAGCAATATAAGAGTGAAGAAAGTTCGTAAAAAGTTTTAACACAAATGAGTTAAACTAGAACCTGTTCATTTCAAGAGTAAGCGTTACCTTCAATATATAGATGTATAGGAATAATTTTGGAATATGCTAGAATTTTAAATTTTTACATTAAGACTGTGAAGAGAGTTTGTGAAGATTTTTAACAGAAGCGAGTTATACAGCTTTTGTAAAAGTGTAAAGTTTACTTGCAATATATAAATAGATATGTAGTAGTAGTTTCAAAAGATGATAACAGAGAGGTTTTTAACAGAAGTGAGCTAAACTTGAACCGATTCTGTGCAAGAGTAAATGTTAGTTGTAACATATAAGGATAAATATGTAAAAAGTAATTTCGAAACACGTTCGAATATTTTTAATTTCAACAGCATGAGCGTGGAAGGACTGTGTAGAGATTTTTAACAGAAGTGAGTTTAAGTTAAGCCGATTTTGTATAAAAGTAGTGCTAGCTATAAAACAATTATGGGGAGTAAATTCGAAAGAATAAAATTTTGAATCTTAACAGCATGAGCGGTGAGAGAGTTTGCAGAGATGTTTCACATTAGTTAGAATAAAACTGAACCAAAATTTAAGTTCAACTAACCGGTGTACATATCACATAAAAGTAATCGAGGTAGATATAGAGTCATACATATATAGCTGACAAGCAGGGTTGAAATCCGCTTAACTATCTGTCCATCCGTCCGTCCATCTGTCAGTGAAAGCAGTAATTTTAGTAAACAGTGAGGTAAAGTAATGGTACAAGTAAGAACAAGTTCGTAGATGGTTGCAATCGAACCACTGCCACGTCCAAAAACATCAATAATCAAAAACGTATAATTGCCATAAGTAATCCAAAAATAATATGTGGTCGAATGAATCGCTATAAAAAAAGGTTTCAAAAGTTTTTAAACATGGTCTTGTTCACGCCCCGTAATATGTTTTATGTATAAATATCCCCAAACCATTTAAGCTATATATTAACATGCTATAAAAAAGCTGACGTGACAGCGATAAAAAAGGTGAAATCGGATGGTAATCAAAACCACTTTCCATATATGTTTATTCTTTTGCATCAGTACAATTTTTTTCACCAGTGCGTATGAGTAATATTTGATAAAAAAGCTTCATATGACGTTTTCTTGGATTGAGAGGTAACAAAGAGAATTTTGTCGCTTTCATTAGGTTGGTTCTACATAATCGGAGTGGACCCAAGTTTTTATCCGTCCAAATACTGTCAAGCCGGCAGCATTCTTCCAAATTACTTCAGGAATGTTTGAGCAACAACAAGAGGATTTCTCGAAAGTATAAATTAAGCAAAATATACGTATTAGATATTATAAATATCAGGAATGGCAGTATAGAATGAAAACAATAGGGAATAATAATACAACAGTTTTTACCATTGTTAATAGAAATCTCTTTCCGTAGTGCTGACAAAATAATTGGTTCCATTGTCATGGTTAAGAAGCTTCTTCTTCTTTACTGGCGCAGACACCGTTTACGCGATTATAGCCAAGTTAACAACAGCGCGCTAGTCGTTTCTTCCTTCCGCTACGTGGGGCCAATTGAATATTCCAAGCGAAGTTAGGTCTTTCTCCACCTGGTCCTTCCAATGGAGTGGAGGTCTTCCTCTACTTAACACGGCGGGTGCTGCGTCGAATACTTTCAGAGTTGAAGTATTTTCGTCCATTCGGAAAACATGAACTAGCCAGCGTAGCTGTCGTCTTTTCTATCTACGACTTCAAAGGTATGACTG
The DNA here is from genome assembly GCA_037783105.1 of Bactrocera zonata. NCBI lineage: Eukaryota > Metazoa > Arthropoda > Insecta > Diptera > Tephritidae > Bactrocera > Bactrocera zonata. The sequence continues at coordinate 221,756 of JBAWJQ010004636.1, read as the reverse complement.
TCAACAGTGTCCTCGTTCACTGCCAGATCCATTTGCTTTGCTTCCTTGTCCACCCTGGAGAAAGCAGAACCAACGGCGCGGGTGTTGAGGCCGATGGTTTTGTGGGGATACCAAATTTAGATATCGCGGCATAAAGGTAGCTCCTTTCCGTGCTGTGGAAAGTATCTTTGAAATCTACGAAGAGGTAGTGTGTGTCGATTCCCCTTTCACGGGTCTTTTCCAAGATTTGCCGCATGGTGGATATCTGGTCGGTTGTTGATTTACCAGATCTAATCTTCGCTATTCGAACTTCTGTATGATCGAACAATGGCACCTTTGCTCCATAGTTATCGATTGGGGAATCTTACTAAAAATTGAAATAAATATATGTATGTAGGATAGCCCTTCTAAATAAACGCACTTGGTTCAACTTTATAATAAGCATACACTTTTATTTAAAATACATATGTAAATGTTAAATGTTCATGTACAAATTGAATATGTGAAGTCCGTCCGTTTGACCGTCCTATATGTGTGATGACTGTTTAACGACTGTTCTGTGTGATGACTGTTTAACGACTGTGCTCTTGTCCTGTTTGTTAAGTTGGTTGTGCCCTATCAGTGCTGCCTATTGTCATAGGTCAGTGTTGCTTTTGTAAGTGAGGTGAGTATGCGTACGTATTAATAGGTGTGTCCACTACGTGTTGTCCTGTCATCGCTTCCCACAATCGGCCATCCTGCACTTTCATTCGACCCGAATGAAGGATCAAATTTTTTCATGAATTCCGCGACGGTAGTCGTGCGTCCGGGTCCTTCGTGATCTCCAACTTTCACAACTTCGTATCTGCCATGTTGCAACTTCTTAATGATCTTGTACGGTCCAAGATATTTTGGCTTCAGCTTCAGCCCAGATCCATACTGTGTACGTTTGATTGCTACCAGTTCATTAATTTTGTACTCAACTTCAGCTTTACGACGAACATTGTAGGTCTTGCGATTTTCTTCTTGTAAACGAACTATGTTCTCTTTCGCTTGAAGACGGCATTTCTCACGCTCTGAGTCGATTTCTTCTGTTGCGAAGTTTTCTAAAAGCTCTTCCAGATTCGGCATTTCAGCCACTCGCATTTCTAATCCAGTTAATATCTTAAACGGCGATATTTTTGTACTACGAGGTGGAGTGTTGTTTATAGTCTGTTGTACGCGTTCTACATGTTTGTACCACTCACCAGGACTTTCGTGGCATAATTTCGATATCATAGGTATCACGGTTTTGTGTATTCGCTCAACCTGTCCGTTCCCCCTTGGAACACCCGTGGCAATCGTTAGATGCTGAATACCTTCCTTCACACAGTACTCTTTGAAAAGAGTTGACGTAAATGCGGAGCCTCTGTCGCTGATTATGCGCTTTGGATTTCCAAATACCGACGACTGCTTCCTAAGTCTGTCAACTACTGCCTCTGCTCCCGTGTTTTTTGTTGGATAAAGCCAAACAAATTTGGAAAATGCGTCGACAACCACAAGCAAATAATTATAAGATTTCTTCGACATTTCCATAGGTCCAACGTGGTCGACGTGGTATGTACCTAAAGGACAGTCCTCCTTGTTAATTGGATTCAGCCAACCCTCCTTTTTCCCTACTTTATTTTCGTTTACCAAACATTCGATACAGCTTTCTACTACGCGAGATGTTTTCGCTTTTAACTGTGGAATATAATATGTTTTCTCCACTATGTCTTGGGTTTTCTTACTGGAGAAGTGACCTTGTTTATGTGCAATCCTTATCACTTCCTCCTCCATGAGTGAAGGTACTACTATCAACTCTTTGATGGGGTCCTTGTGTAATATGCCGTATTTCATATAGTAATCCTCGTATTCGTCCTTTTCTAAAATCTTCCGTACAGCTCTAACCCAATTGTCCTCTTCTTGAGCTTGCTTTAACCGGTGTCGCAATGAATCTTCCATGAGTAGACAGGAAACTCTGCTCAACGCGTCTACGTGCCTCATTTTAGTGCCACTTCGATGCTCTATTTCGTAATCAAAATCCTGTAAATACATTGCCCAGCGCGAAACTCTTAAGGGTACGTCTCGTTTCTTCATCGTCATGGCGAACGCATTACAATCGGTTACTATTCGGAATTTAATACCTATCAGATATACACGCCATTTCTTGAGTGCTTCGATGATGGATAAGACTTCGAGTTCGTACGAATGGTAAAACTCCTCACACGGTTTCGTCTTCCGGCTCATATACTGGACTGGATGAAAGTTCTGATCATCTCTATTCCTCTGCAATAGTACTGCTCCATATCCGAATTTCGATGCGTCTGTATGCACCTCTGTTACTGCTCGCGGATCGTATAACGTTAAAACTGGCGCATTGATTAGTGCCGCTTTTAGTTGCTGAAATGCTGTTAGTTGCTCATCACCTAGTTCATATCGTACATCTTGTTTCAACATTTCTGACAATGGTCTCGCAATTGTTGCGTAACCTTCGATGAATCGCCTAAAGTACGAGGTTAGTCCAAGGAATCGTTGCATAGCTTTTTTATCACGTGGCAGCGGGAACTGTTTGATGGCGTTCGTCTTCGCTTCGGATGGTTTTATGCAACTATTCTTGATAATATAACCCAGGAACTCAACTTTCCTCACCAGAAACTGACACTTGCTCCAATTGATTCGCAATCCACTAGCTGCAGCTGTCTTCAGCACAACTTCCAAGTTCTTGATGCCCTCGAATTCATCTTTGGAAGGAATTATAAGGTCATCCATGTACGTAATCACGATTCCATCTTTTATCAAATCTCTGAATACGGCTAGAATGAATCTCATAAACACTGCTGGTGAATTACAAATTCCAAATGGTACATACAAAAACTCATACTGTCCGGTACCCGTAATAAATGACGTATATTTTCTGGATTCGGCACTTACGGGCACGTGAAAAAATCCATTTACCAAATCAAGTGTCGTATATATCTGGGCACCTTGCAAACACTCGACTACTTCATCCATCAATGGCATCGGGAAATTGTCCCTTAGTATTTTCGCATTCAATCTCCTATAATCGCAGCATATCCTCTTTTCACCGTTCTTTTTAGGTACCAGAACAATTGGTGATGCATATTCCGATGTGCTGGGTTTAATGACCCCTTCTTCCAACCATCGTTCAACTTGCTCATCGACCCAAATCTTATCTACGTGGGATACTCGCCTCGGCCTCTCGTATACCGGCTCTTCGTCTTTCATTACAATTTTCATCTCGACAGGCGACTTCACGTTCTTCGCTGGCCGATACTCGGTTATCAACTTATCTATCATCACCGCATGTGTGTGACTGAGATGCTGCAGATCGATATGTGATGCTACACTCATATCAGAAGCCAAAAAAATGTCTCCAAACTCGCCAATCAACTCATTAATCCGATTCTCATCTTGTTCCATACTGTTCCTCTTCACAGCGCATACATCGGCACTTCCGTATAATTACGTTGATGCCTCGCCACGCTTCATACTATCAGCTCCTTGGGCTCGCTTATTAGTTGTTGACTCTGCAACTAAGCGCTCCTTTACGCTTACGCTGTACTTTTCCATTGTTCCACTCGACCCTCTTCCATGTTTGCGAAGTCCACTATCTTCTTCCACGTGCTTCTCTGACTCTGATTCTCCTCCGTACCTCTTGATGGCACCATCCGACACCTTGCTGTGTCCACGCAGTTCTCTGACTGCCCTCACGTACTCTCCAGTATCACCATTCTCAGGTATGTCGTGCCTTCTATCGCACATCACGTGTTCCTTCGAAACACCCTTCGACACCTCACAGCATCCACGCGGTTCATTAGCCACGTCTACGTGCCCCTTGGCACCAACTTCTTCTCCACACGTCTCAGATAAAACTTCTTCGGTACAAACACTTCTGCCGGTCTTCTGCTGTACTCCCTCTATCTGCTTCGACCCTTTCTTGCAAAATTTAACGTCTTCCTCAGTCACTATCAAATCTACTTGCTTCAGGATATCATTCCCTATCACGACGTAATAACTTAAATCACGCTCATTTGCGATATGAAACTTAACTTCCAAAGGTATATTGTCTATAACCATTGATATCGTAAAACTACCCATGGTTACCAATTCGCTGTTGCCAATGCCAGCTAAATACTTCTTTTCGTTACTTAATTCAACATCAAACCGTAGCATCAACAAAGCATCATTCCGAATTAGACACAAATCGGAACCAGTGTCAATTAACGCAGACATCGTTTGGGGCATCCTATTAGGTGCCGTAAAAATCAAATCTTTGAACAATAAATTGCTGTTCCTGCTTATCTTCCTCATTGTATTCATACTCCCTTTCGCACCCCTTTCTAGCTTGTTGGCTTTGACGAAAGTTTTACATTCGGATGCTTTATGTCCTTCTCTTCCGCAACTGTAGCAGGTGAATCTGCCCTGTGGACAATCTCTAGCCATGTGTGAACTTTCTCCGCATCTAAAACACTTCCTATCTCCGGGATTGAAATTCGATATTACTCTGTTTGACGACGATGATTTGAACGGATTTGCAAATTGGAATGGAGGCTTTCCAGCGTTGATTCGTTCGTAAATTTTGATCTGCTCCTTGAGATCACCGATAGACCTTGCTTGGTATAAATTGGATTTGTTTACTTTAGAATCCGGAATACCATCGACGAAATACTCTATAAGGCTGTGGTCATCTAAGTTTATAGGTTTCCCGATTTCCATCAGACAATATAGGTATTCACGCATATCTTCGTTCTGTCGTTTACGTCGGTTCCTCAATGTACGATGTACATCAATTGCTGATACGGTGGTACCAAACTCGCTCTTCAATGCTGATTTCAACGAACTCCAACTACAAATACCAACTTGACCACGTACGAACATCTTTGCAGCTCCCTTCAGTAATTGCTTGGCATAGATATATTTCTGTAGTTCATTCCACTGTACAGCTTCCGCATTATCTTCGAAGTCTTGAAGCCATTGTTCAAAATTAGGCTGTCCTGAACCACTAAATGGAGTCATGGAATCTTCCACATCACGAAGTGTAAACATCGATCGCTCTACAATCGGTGTATTCACGCTACGTCTACTACCGGCGTCATCGGCCTCATCCTCGCTTGCATTCAGGCCGAAGTGTTCCAGCAATCTGTCCTGCATTACGGTTTTCCGTCCACTAGCTACTAATCCCAACCTTTCCAAGTTTTCCCTAAGTCCGTCCACAGTCAATGCTAAAATCTGTTCGCGGTCCATTGTCTTACAATGCTCTTACCAATTCAATTACAAAATCAATATCAATACAAATTAAGGAAGAAGTGAAATATTACAAATTTTAAATTTTATATACGTATTACAAATATAAAATTCCGCAAATTCTTAAAAAATTTTGCAATATGTTACAAAATTAAAATGGTTACAAAGTTTATTAAAATTATTTCGAATAATAATATTGGAATAATGTTTGTAAAATGAAATTGAATTACAAAATTTATTAAATTGGATCGAATTATAATATGAATATAAAATTATATGGCCTTACTTTATTCGCCTCAACTGTACTTGTGAATTGTTTTACAGTTGTCCTCTTTTGGTTACCGCTACTGTATTTGTTCACTTCTCTGCTACTATACCGCTACCAACGCTTTGCTGCTGCCTTCTCTGCTTTACACCGCTACGAATGTCTTGTTGCTACCCTCTCTGCTTCTGACGCTACGGACGCCGCATACGTCTGCGTTCCTGACGCTCGCCTTAATACTCTGTTTCTTTATATTCTTACCCTTTGCTGCTATGTTGCTTTACTTTATTGCTGCTTTCTGGATCTTACTTGTTGCTGACTTGTTGGTCTCGTACAAAAAAACTTCCGCTGCTTAAAATTTGCTGCTCATCCGCTGCTCTGCTTGTAATCACTGCATTCACCGCTACATTCTAGGCTTTTCTCGGCGTCCGTTATACGTCTGTATGTTTCTAAACACCGTTACTTTTGCCTTTATATGCAAATATGTATATTTTGCAAAAGTACAGTTCTTTTCGCACGTTTTATACTTTTGATATAAAGTTAAAATTTACACAATGACGGAAACGTTTTTATTTATTTAATAACTTTACGCGCACTTCACATTTGAAATATAAAAAATGTCAATTTAAAAGTTTTTTTTTCGCGGGGCTACCATCTCACTCTGACACCATATTTGTAGGATAGCCCTTCTAAATAAACGCACTTGGTTCAACTTTATAATAAGCATACACTTTTATTTAAAATACATATGTAAATGTTAAATGTTCATGTACAAATTGAATATGTGAAGTCCGTCCGTTTGACCGTCCTATATGTGTGATGACTGTTTAACGACTGTTCTGTGTGATGACAGTTTAACGACTGTGCTCTTGTCCTGTTTGTTAAGTTGGTTGTGCCCTATCAGTGCTGCCTATTGTCATAGGTCAGTGTTGCTTTTGTAAGTGAGGTGAGTATGCGTACGTATTAATAGGTGTGTCCACTACGTGTTGTCCTGTCATCGCTTCCCACATGTATATCTGTTTATAAGCTTGAATTATTTTTAGTGTTTCCTTGAAAGTTTTGAAGTACTAATAAAAATCTAAATAATAAGAAACTTATATAACACATTGCATATATTGATTTGAAATCTTAATTTACTAAAAAATTATTTTAATAATTTTCCCTTTTTGACAATAACCTAAAGCATAAATCAAATGTTATCTGACGAAAGGCAAAGAGACACCACATATGGAGCAAAGTTATATAATTTGTCGTCACTAAGCGCCACTTCCATACCACCGAATAAATTACAAGCTCTCCAGTAGTAGTTGTTGCTGCTGTGGATGTTTGTTGTACACGTCGTGATAATTATCAAGATGTGTAGACGGTTGCTGCTACGGTAAGCTGTCATTAACTTCACTAAAATCGATTAAATAGGTAAACAACTGACAGCGCTCAAGAATATGGTATTAAACAAAACGTAGAAGATGAAGTGAAATAAGATGGCAATAGAAATAACAAGGAACATTTTGCTTTGTGCGACATAAGGGGTTGTATATAGTTAAAAGGCCGAAGAAAGCTAATTTTCCAGAATTTTTTCAGAGAAAACTTTTAAGTTTATATATCAAAAAATTTGTACATATTATGGTATCTCTTAACTGTATTTTAAGACTTACTCTAAAAAATATTTATTTGGGAACGAACTAGAGCTGATTCTCGGGAGCTCCTCTCAAAAAAAAAACCGTTTTGTGGTGATCACGAAATCTCTGAACTGTATTCTCTGAAATTGAAAACCAAATAGATTTCATTAAAATAATGCTAAATCTAGTTAGTATTTAGAAGGAATGAGCAAGATTTTTTTTACAAAATGGCGGTTTCTCAAGAAAAAAATCGATTTTCGATCAAAATTTCAGACTTAAATTGTTTAGAAAAAACTCGGTGAGAAAAAATCGTCCATTAAATAGGAAAACTGTATTTAAAAAGCTGGGGTTAAAATTTGAGCATAATCGGTTTAATATGTCTGTATTCCGCTCATCTATGGAAGAGCTTAAGCTTGGATAGCTGAAACGCTATAATACAATGAATAATAATACAAAGATATGGTTTTCCAACACAGATGTCGATTCGGTTAAGTAGGAATAAAATACTTGAGCTTGAATTTTTATGAGGCATATTGTTTATTCAAATTTACGGTTTTACTAAAAACAAGCTCCAACTGTTTCAATCCCAATTTATTGACTGTACTATGGGCACATAATACAATTTCAGTTAACATATTTAAAATTCAAATATACATATATATATTATACATACATTTTGAAGAACTGAAATATTTCTGAATCTACTGCATATGTGCCATTTTCGCCTACATTAAATAACTCAACCAGTTCTTAAACTACCTTATAATTAAATTACATAAAATACCTGGAACTCTAAAACGTTTTTTAAATGCTTAACTTAACAGCTTGCATAAAGCTCGCGTAGAATGTCCTCAACACCCGCGCCGTTAGTTCTGCTTTCTCCAGACTGGACAAGGAAGCAAAAGAAATGGGTCTGGCAGTGAACGAGGGCAAGACGAAATATCTCCTGTCATCAAACAAACAGTCGTCGCACTCGCGACTTGGCACTCACGTCACTGTTGACAGTCATAACTTTGAAGTTGTAGATAATTTCGTCTATCTTGGAACCAGCGTAAACACCACCAACAATGTCAGCCTGGAAATCCAACGCAGGATTACTCTTGCCAACAGGTGCTACTTTGGACTGAGTAGGCAATTGAAAAGTAAAGTCCTCTCTCGACGAACAAAAGCCAAACTCTATAAGTCGCTCATAATTCCCGTCCTGCTATACGGTGCAGAGGCTTGGACGATGACAACAACCGATGAGTCGACCTTAAGAGTTTTCGAGAGAAAAGTTCTGCGAAAGATTTATGGTCCTTTGCGCGTTGGCCACGGCGAATATCGCATTCGATGGAACGATGAGCTGTACGAGATATACGACGACATTGACATAGTTCAGTGAATTAAAAGACGCTGGCTAGGTCATGTTGTCCGGATGGATGAAAACACTCCAGCTCTGAAAGTATTCGACGCAGTACCCGCCGCGGGAAGCAGAGGAAGAGGAAGACCTCCACTCCGTTGGAAGGACCAAGTGGAGAAGGACCTGGCTTCGCTTGGAATATCCAATTGGCGCCAAGTAGCGAAGAGAAGAAGCGACTGGCGCGCTGTTGTTGACTCGGCTATAATCGCGTAAGCGGTGCCTACGCCTGTAAAGAAGAAGATTCGTATTACATATTTTATTTAACTTTTTTTTTACGAATTTTAAAGAAACCCATGAATTGATCGCCTGTCAAAGGAGAATTTTTGAGAGCATCTCTTTGTTAGCGAAAAAATATCCTCAGGTACTCTGCACTTTATTTTAATATTAGCTTTTTCGTGTATGGCTTGTTTTCTCCTGATTATTATTTTTGTTTCACAACTGTTATTTCCTAATAACTGCTGAAGTTTTGAATTTTAATGCTTTACAGAAGACTGAATAAAAAATAAAAAAACTAAATGGAACAACACTCACTGGTCAACACATCCAAGAGTGTAAAGGAAATTTTTTTATTAAATGAATAAAATACCTGCATAACGGTACCACCTTAAACATCTGTGCATATACATAAATATTGTTATTGCAATGTTCCACATATTAAAACTTCTGATTGCAAATTCGGAATACATGTGTATTGGTGTTAGCGTAAAAATTTTACATCATGTCTGTCCGTTTTCTGACAAACTTGAATACCACTTAAGCAGGGCTGCTTGTAGGTATTAACTTACAATTTTGTTGGTTACTGACTTTAATTAAAAGATATTAAAAGAAATATTCATATTTTCATTGAGCAAATTTTACATGGGGTGAAAAGTGCTCAGCGACCTTGACATGCATGTTCTATGGCATCAGTAAATTTAAAATTGCAGTGGACACTAATTACTGTAACGCTACTTCATAACACAAAGTAAAATGAACTGAAAATGTTTTGCATCAAAAATGTTTAATTATATGCAAACATGCTGACAAAAGAGTTCGAAGTATAAGAAAAATTTCTTAAATTTTACTCAATCATGTAATCAAGATCATTTAGTTGACTAGCTAATAAAGAAAGTGTTGAATTATTTCGTATTTACAAAAAATTTCCAAAAATAGATGTCAAAGCTAAACAAAACCAAAAAATCGTTAACTCCGAATTACCATATATAATATAAGCTGTTCAGGGTGTGACAAAATCTAACGACAGACAAAAAGATCATCAAATGCTTTTTCAGCTGAAACGGAGACTTATTTTTGCTCGCATCGAAGCAGATGCGTTTTTGACCGATAGCCAAAAACTCTTCTTCTTTTTTGTTAATTTGATGTTTATTATCAAAGGCTTTTCAGTGTGTAACTTCGTTTCTGTCTCTTGCTTAATCCCGAGGTAGAGTTAAACATACATTTGTAGAAGCCCTTAGCCACAGGCTTCACAAGGTCCATTATATGTACTTGAACTAAAAATTTACTTAACGTAAGAAAACATATAAATTTTATTTTCTATGTGAGTGAGAAAGAATAGTATTGCAATAGTTTCACATACATGTACATTAGGGTGGAGCGATTTTATTAATTCTTGATTTCTGTTTCGGTATACCTAGAGAAAGTTGCTGTTTCAGGTAAATATTAAACACAGGAAAAATCAGTAATCTCATGCTGTGTTTAGAGGTGCTCCCATCGTCTCGAAGTTTTTAAAATTTATGTCAAATACTCATAAATTCTCAAACATTTTATAAACGTTATTTGATGTTCTAAGCGATGCTATGCTAGAGTAATACTACAAGGTCTGTCGCAAAAGAAACAACAAAAAATTAATATTTTTCAAACGTTATATTTTTTTATTCAAAGTAGTTCCTTTTGCTTCGATACAGCGTTAAGCCTGATCAATTAGCATTTCAAATGAGTGTTTATGGTAATTTTTCGGAATGCTCTTGAGAATATCGGTCGTCGCCTTTTGGATAGCTGAAATGTGCTGAAACCAGAGTTCTTTCATGGGCAAATGAAGTTTTCCAAGTAGGTAAAAATCACAGGGTGCCAGATCAGGTGAGTAGGGTGAGTGATTAATGATTAATATCGAGTTTTTTTGTTAAAAAATCAGTGACAAGCGTCGATCGATGACACGGCGCATTATCGTGCAACAGGCGCCAAGACCCTGCCTCGAGCACGACGAATGCGTGACAAAAGACGCTCCATAACACCAAGGTAAAACACAGTACAATGCAATACCCTAGGAATCGTAAAAACAAATCAGCATTGTCTTAATTTTTGACTTCTGAAGACGACTTTTTTTGGCCCGACTTCTGATCGCCACAGAGGTCTTCACGACCTTCTTGGGATCGCTTAAGCCACTCATGCACATTACTACGGGATAAACACTGATCACCATAAACTTTTTTCATCATTTGAAATGTTTCAGTAAGCGCTTTCCCAAGCTTAAAACAAAATATAATATTTACTCTATGTTCAAAATGCATTTTACGACCGATGACCAAAAGCTGCTGTCACTTTTTGATCGATAACATCGATTGCAGTTATCCAATTGTTTTAAAATTTTTAGAAATGTCAAAAAGAGATCAAACTTTTTATTTCGTATACCCACCAATAGGTGGCGCCACCAAAAACAGTTATATTTAAAAAGTTCTGTTTCTTTTACGACAGACCTTGTATGTTCGGACCGACATTGAAAACATGTTTTCCTGGGATAAACTGGGTTTCGCACGAAAACTTGTGTTTCCATCCATGTAAAATCTGTCAAACGAAAACACAGTTTTCGCTGAAAACTACTTGAAAATTTAAATTCCACTTATTTTTTTTTTTTGGAGGATATATTTTGCCAGCCTTAAATTGTCACTTGTTTACGTTTCATATACAAATACAGCTGTCACTTGATATTCTCATATTGAGGGAATTCTCTTGCTTTTGCAACAACTTGCACGGTGCAGAAATTGCAGAATTTTCCTCTTGGTGCAACGGCACAACAACAAACACACGCAGAAAATTATTTGTAATGGCTGTAAAATATGTCAGACCAAAACTCATGTTTATTTTCGTGCCGTCATATATCACTAGATTCTGCAATGGGTGCTCTCTTGGCCTTGCATATTTCGGTATAGGACTTTTGCATTTTGTGTCATCGTGCAATCTTGCAAGAGCAAAGGAATGCCGCTATTGATAGTTGTCAGTGAAAACTCATCGAAAACACACAATGTCGGTCCGAACGACTTAGATTCCACAACATATAAATGTGTCGGTCCGAACATAGTATAAGATAGAAATAAATGATCTCTATAACCATATTATAATAAAATAGCTAAGTTCCGAACTTCAATTTCACATTCCAAGTTCCACATTCCAAGTTCCACATTCCATATGTTATGCTAATTTTGCCAGGTACTCACTTTCCACAATCCCAGGCTAACAATATCCAAATAACGGTATTATAGCAACGGACTACGATCTGTCAATTCTGTACAGTCTTAAGTTTTAAGCCGAATAAAGTGGTTTGATTTAAAAACAAATTAAAAAATCCTTAGTTGATACCAATGTATATTCTTTAGACGCGCGAGTTGCGTCGTCAAACCACTCCACCACTTTCATACCAAAAAAGACAAGTATTTTCTAATTTTTTCATTCCTCTAAAATGTAAGTTGAATCTTCAGATTCAACTACATACATATGTGTATATTAACATGCATAAATAAAGAAATATGCATAAGCAAGTATTTAAATTCCTTTTAAAGAAATTCAATGCCACTGTTATGTTTATTTAAGTTATGCTGGGTCGTTGATGCTGAGGAATGCCAAGTCAGCGCAACGGCTACAAGTAAAATTAGCAAATAAGATTTTTGTAAAGAATAAAATGTTGAGTAATTGGACGGCAAGCCGCACTGTACGGGTAAATAGCTGGAGTTTTTATTTAAACGGGACATATGTAATTTTTGGTAAATTACATATTAAAAACGTAATTGGCGCAGTCGGTAATTCGGTGTTCCCCCTTTTTCTACTATAAATACGCTAAATAAATAAATAAATAAATAAATGAAAAATAAATGATGAAAAAATTTTGCTAAATAAATGAAATTTGCTAAGAAGAAACAAAAATAAAAAATGCGAAAAAATACTTATTAAGTCGTCGAAAATATTTATATATTTGTAAGTGCCATACAAAAGCAACAACAACCACATTAACAAAAACAACAGCAGCAGTAACAGCAACAACATTAACAAAAACAACAGTAGCAGCAACAACAACAAAATAACAACAACAACAACAGCATCAGCAGCAAGGCAAAATAAGAAATATAATATAAAATATATATTCAACTAATAATTTAGTAATTTAAGTAATAGTTTTATTTGAAGCCATTACTTTCTTTGTAAAAAAAAAAAAAAAAAAAAAAATAAATATAAAAAAAAATATGGCAGAGCAAATAGAAATGCTAACTCGATGCTTGGCATCTTTAACACAGATAACTGCACAAAATGCAGCAATAAATCAACTTACAATTAGGCAAAGAGTCGAAAAAGACTTAAGATATATATCTCCTAATAACTGCTGAAGTTTTGAATTTTAATGCTTTACAGAAGACTGAATAAAAAATAAAAAAACTAAATGGAACAACACTCACTGGTCAACACATCCAAGAGTGTAAAGGAAATTTTTTTATTAAATGAATAAAATACCTGCATAACGGTACCACCTTAAACATCTGTGCATATACATAAATATTGTTATTGCAATGTTCCACATATTAAAACTTCTGATTGCAAATTCGGAATACATGTGTATTGGTGTTAGCGTAAAAATTTTACATCATGTCTGTCCGTTTTCTGACAAACTTGAATACCACTTAAGCAGGGCTGCTTGTAGGTATTAACTTACAATTTTGTTGGTTACTGACTTTAATTAAAAGATATTAAAAGAAATATTCATATTTTCATTGAGCAAATTTTACATGGGGTGAAAAGTGCTCAGCGACCTTGACATGCATGTTCTATGGCATCAGTAAATTTAAAATTGCAGTGGACACTAATTACTGTAACGCTACTTCATAACACAAAGTAAAATGAACTGAAAATGTTTTGCATCAAAAATGTTTAATTATATGCAAACATGCTGACAAAAGAGTTCGAAGTATAAGAAAAATTTCTTAAATTTTACTCAATCATGTAATCAAGATCATTTAGTTGACTAGCTAATAAAGAAAGTGTTGAATTATTTCGTATTTACAAAAAATTTCCAAAAATAGATGTCAAAGCTAAACAAAACCAAAAAATCGTTAACTCCGAATTACCATATATAATATAAGCTGTTCAGGGTGTGACAAAATCTAACGACAGACAAAAAGATCATCAAATGCTTTTTCAGCTGAAACGGAGACTTATTTTTGCTCGCATCGAAGCAGATGCGTTTTTGACCGATAGCCAAAAACTCTTCTTCTTTTTTGTTAATTTGATGTTTATTATCAAAGGCTTTTCAGTGTGTAACTTCGTTTCTGTCTCTTGCTTAATCCCGAGGTAGAGTTAAACATACATTTGTAGAAGCCCTTAGCCACAGGCTTCACAAGGTCCATTATATGTACTTGAACTAAAAATTTACTTAACGTAAGAAAACATATAAATTTTATTTTCTATGTGAGTGAGAAAGAATAGTATTGCAATAGTTTCACATACATGTACATTAGGGTGGAGCGATTTTATTAATTCTTGATTTCTGTTTCGGTATACCTAGAGAAAGTTGCTGTTTCAGGTAAATATTAAACACAGGAAAAATCAGTAATCTCATGCTGTGTTTAGAGGTGCTCCCATCGTCTCGAAGTTTTTAAAATTTATGTCAAATACTCATAAATTCTCAAACATTTTATAAACGTTATTTGATGTTCTAAGCGATGCTATGCTAGAGTAATACTACAAGGTCTGTCGCAAAAGAAACAACAAAAAATTAATATTTTTCAAACGTTATATTTTTTTATTCAAAGTAGTTCCTTTTGCTTCGATACAGCGTTAAGCCTGATCAATTAGCATTTCAAATGAGTGTTTATGGTAATTTTTCGGAATGCTCTTGAGAATATCGGTCGTCGCCTTTTGGATAGCTGAAATGTGCTGAAACCAGAGTTCTTTCATGGGCAAATGAAGTTTTCCAAGTAGGTAAAAATCACAGGGTGCCAGATCAGGTGAGTAGGGTGAGTGATTAATGATTAATATCGAGTTTTTTTGTTAAAAAATCAGTGACAAGCGTCGATCGATGACACGGCGCATTATCGTGCAACAGGCGCCAAGACCCTGCCTCGAGCACGACGAATGCGTGACAAAAGACGCTCCATAACACCAAGGTAAAACACAGTACAATGCAATACCCTAGGAATCGTAAAAACAAATCAGCATTGTCTTAATTTTTGACTTCTGAAGACGACTTTTTTTGGCCCGACTTCTGATCGCCACAGAGGTCTTCACGACCTTCTTGGGATCGCTTAAGCCACTCATGCACATTACTACGGGATAAACACTGATCACCATAAACTTTTTTCATCATTTGAAATGTTTCAGTAAGCGCTTTCCCAAGCTTAAAACAAAATATAATATTTACTCTATGTTCAAAATGCATTTTACGACCGATGACCAAAAGCTGCTGTCACTTTTTGATCGATAACATCGATTGCAGTTATCCAATTGTTTTAAAATTTTTAGAAATGTCAAAAAGAGATCAAACTTTTTATTTCGTATACCCACCAATAGGTGGCGCCACCAAAAACAGTTATATTTAAAAAGTTCTGTTTCTTTTACGACAGACCTTGTATGTTCGGACCGACATTGAAAACATGTTTTCCTGGGATAAACTGGGTTTCGCACGAAAACTTGTGTTTCCATCCATGTAAAATCTGTCAAACGAAAACACAGTTTTCGCTGAAAACTACTTGAAAACTTAAATTCCACTTATTTTTTTTTTTGGAGGATATATTTTGCCAGCCTTAAATTGTCACTTGTTTACGTTTCATATACAAATACAGCTGTCACTTGATATTCTCATATTGAGGGAATTCTCTTGCTTTTGCAACAACTTGCACGGTGCAGAAATTGCAGAATTTTCCTCTTGGTGCAACGGCACAACAACAAACACACGCAGAAAATTATTTGTAATGGCTGTAAAATATGTCAGACCAAAACTCATGTTTATTTTCGTGCCGTCATATATCACTAGATTCTGCAATGGGTGCTCTCTTGGCCTTGCATATTTCGGTATAGGACTTTTGCATTTTGTGTCATCGTGCAATCTTGCAAGAGCAAAGGAATGCCGCTATTGATAGTTGTCAGTGAAAACTCATCGAAAACACACAATGTCGGTCCGAACGACTTAGATTCCACAACATATAAATGTGTCGGTCCGAACATAGTATAAGATAGAAATAAATGATCTCTATAACCATATTATAATAAAATAGCTAAGTTCCGAACTTCAATTTCACATTCCAAGTTCCACATTCCAAGTTCCACATTCCATATGTTATGCTAATTTTGCCAGGTACTCACTTTCCACAATCCCAGGCTAACAATATCCAAATAACGGTATTATAGCAACGGACTACGATCTGTCAATTCTGTACAGTCTTAAGTTTTAAGCCGAATAAAGTGGTTTGATTTAAAAACAAATTAAAAAATCCTTAGTTGATACCAATGTATATTCTTTAGACGCGCGAGTTGCGTCGTCAAACCACTCCACCACTTTCATACCAAAAAAGACAAGTATTTTCTAATTTTTTCATTCCTCTAAAATGTAAGTTGAATCTTCAGATTCAACTACATACATATGTGTATATTAACATGCATAAATAAAGAAATATGCATAAGCAAGTATTTAAATTCCTTTTAAAGAAATTCAATGCCACTGTTATGTTTATTTAAGTTATGCTGGGTCGTTGATGCTGAGGAATGCCAAGTCAGCGCAACGGCTACAAGTAAAATTAGCAAATAAGATTTTTGTAAAGAATAAAATGTTGAGTAATTGGACGGCAAGCCGCACTGTACGGGTAAATAGCTGGAGTTTTTATTTAAACGGGACATATGTAATTTTTGGTAAATTACATATTAAAAACGTAATTGGCGCAGTCGGTAATTCGGTGTTCCCCTTTTTCTACTATAAATACGCTAAATAAATAAATAAATAAATAAATGAAAAATAAATGATGAAAAAATTTTGCTAAATAAATGAAATTTGCTAAGAAGAAACAAAAATAAAAAATGCGAAAAAATACTTATTAAGTCGTCGAAAATATTTATATATTTGTAAGTGCCATACAAAAGCAACAACAACCACATTAACAAAAACAACAGCAGCAGTAACAGCAACAACATTAACAAAAACAACAGTAGCAGCAACAACAACAAAATAACAACAACAACAACAGCATCAGCAGCAAGGCAAAATAAGAAATATAATATAAAATATATATTCAACTAATAATTTAGTAATTTAAGTAATAGTTTTATTTGAAGCCATTACTTTCTTTGTAAAAAAAAAAAAAAAATAAAAATAAATATAAAAAAAAATATGGCAGAGCAAATAGAAATGCTAACTCGATGCTTGGCATCTTTAACACAGATAACTGCACAAAATGCAGCAATAAATCAACTTACAATTAGGCAAAGAGTCGAAAAAGACTTAAGATATATATCTCCCTTTGAGGGAATTGTAAAAAAATTGTCATCTTTCATTGAAGCAATTGAAAGGGTACGAAGGGACTATGTAGGGCAGGAAGAAATAGTATTCAGGGTTATTTATGATTTGAAAATTGGTGGATCAGCAAAAAATTTTTTGCAAATAAACCCACCTGAAAATTGGGAAAGTTGTAAAACTAAATTAAGGCAACATTATAGACCCACAAAAAATCAAATGATGATCACGAAAGAAATTTCGATTCTGAAAGTAAATAGTATAGCGGAATTAAGTAAAAGATTAAACGAAATCGTGGATGATATAACAGAATATAGTGCACTAAGCGAAAATGGTGACACTATGAGAGAAATTTTTTCGGGAATGCTAATTCAGCGAATAAAACAATTAGCATCAGGGACATTTGCATATACAGTGCAATCGATCACATCATTAACGGAAATGGCGAATGAAATTTATAAATTTATTAGGTTGGAGGAAGGTAATCTAAATCCTTATCTAAAAAGAGGTGGAAACAACTTTCAAGCTAATACCAAAAATAATGGTGTTAACAATAAAAATTTCTATTCAGGACAAAGGGAACAAAGAAACATTGTTAATCAAAACAGACCAGATTCGGGACAATATCGTTCACAAAATCAAAATTTTTCTGAACAACAGTATCGTCAACAATCCAATCAAACAAGACAGCCTCGATGGCAAAATCGTACAAACTATTCAGAACAAGTTCGAACAAATCAAAATCATTATCGTTATTCACAACAGCAAAGAAATTCAGTAAATAGTAGACAACAAGTACAAAATAGGGGACCAGAACCCATGGACGTAGACACAATGAGTAGAAGAGGTGATCCACAAGAATCAAACACGAACGAGGAGTTTTTTACAAATTAGCCTCGGAATCATCAAACAAAATCATAATAATATTAACATTTTTTGAGAAAAAATTTTATGCTTTGGTCGACTCAGGTTCAACCATAAGTATAATGAAAAAATCTAGTTTCGGAAAATTTAAATTACCACTGCTTGAAAGTGAAAGCACTTTGGTGAATACTTGAAACGGAATAATTATAACGCCAAATGTTAAGGTAAAAAGCCCTTGTCCAAAAGAATTCAAATACCCGGAAAACGCTAGAATGAGATGGTTATTAATGGATTTGAATAAACCATATGATTTGTTAATAGGAAATGATTTTCTTTTTAAAAAGGTTAAAACCATTGATATCGAAAAAATGACAACAATTTTAAAAAATGGTGTGAATCTTCCATTCTATATGAAAACTATGCAAGAGCAAGTTTATTCATTAGATATAAGTGAAGTAAAGAACATCAACCTTGATCATTTAAAATCAAATGAGAAAAAGGAAATCGAAAAATTATTAAAGCATTTCAATAAACTTATCTATAAAGACGGGGACAAGCTCACAAATGCAAAAGCAGTAGTTCATGAAATTAAAACAGTTACGGATCAACAAATAAATTCAAGAATTTATAGATTACCTCCAAAACATGAAGAAGAAGTAAGAAGACAAATTTCTGAATTAGAAGAGCAAGGGATAATCAGAAAAAGTCACAGTAGATATAGCTCACCTATTCTAATAATACCGAACAAAATAGATAACTCAGGAATACAAAAATACAGGCTAGTGGTTGATTATAGGAGGTTAAACCAATTGACTGTAGACGATAAGTATCCTCTGCCGAATATCGATGGAATCTTAGACAAGTTGGGCAAGGCGCAGTACTTTAGCACTTTTGATCTAGCAAAAGGTTATCATCAAATTTTAATGGCAAAAAGGGACATCCAGAAAACAGCTTTTGTCACTCCGGCAGGACTATACGAATACGTCCGAATGCCTTTCGGGTTGAAAAATGCCCCAGCTACTTTTCAGAGATTTATGAATGACATATTGAGGGAATATATAAATAAAATATGTGTCGTATATTTAGACGACATATTAATTTTTTCAACTTCATTAGAAGAACACATAGACTCATTAAAAAAATTTTTTTTGAAACTACAAGAAAATAAATTAAAAATACAGGCAGATAAATGCAGTTTTCTTCAAAGAGAAACTACATTCCTAGGACACATTTTAACAAAAGAAGGCATCAAGCCTAATCCAGATAAAATTATAGCAATTCAAAAGCTACCAATACCAAAAACTGAGAAACAGTTAAAAGGATTTTTAGGAGCAACAGGGTATTATCGAAAATTCATAAAAGATTATTCTAAACTTACCCCATGATAAAATATTTGAAAAAAGGCAATAAAATAAACGCTAAAGATCCACAATATATTGAAAGCTTTGAAAATTTAAAAGCACTCATTTCATCTCACCCAACTCTCAAATTCCCAGAGTACGACAAAGAATTCAGTATCACAACTGATGCTAGTGACTATGCTATTGGAGCAGTGCTTTCACAGCAAGGCCAACCAGTATGCTATATTTCAAGAACTCTAAATAATCATGAGCAAAAATATTCAACTACAGACAAAGAATTTTTAGCGGTAATTTTCTCTATTACATATTTTCGACCATATATAACATAAAAAATAAAACAATGCGTTTATTAATCAGCACTATGTGCTTCTCTTGAGCTTTATTATAAAACTGACTACACTTAACTTTAAAGTTTATAATCTAACCTATGCTTGAGCCGGCCTACGTGACCAAAGATGCTTGGTCAGCTAAAAGGGTTTGCGCGTGTAGCGCTCACCTGCAGCTATTTGGTTTTGGGGGAGAAGACATGGTTGCGCGTGTTTCGCTCACTTAAGAATTTAGCGGATGCGCGTTTAGCGCAGTTGCACTTTTGGTTGTAATAGGACTCCAAAGTATGCAAACGGTTTGTATGTTTCTAGCATATAATGTGGGAATGGAATTTATGTAGAAGTTCATAAAATATGGTGTTAACTTATATATGGCAATAAATTTAAAATAATAACTGATCACTGTCCGATCAAATATCTTGTTAATAAATATAAAGGAAAAGAATTTTCTCAACGCCATCAGAGATGGTTATTGAAATTGCAAGAATACAACTTTGAAATAGAATATTTAAATGGAAAAAATAATGTTGTAGCTGATTTCTTGAGTCGAATTGAAAACTCACCAAAAATAAAAGAAGGTAACGACAATGAATCAAACTTAGAATTGTCGGAAACAATTCATTCAGCAGATGAAGAACTGCTTGAACACTTTCCAATTAAAGAGGAAATTGTAAATAAATATAAAATTCAAATTATATTAACATATAGGCAAAAAGAGCAAATGCAAAGACTCCATGGAAGAAAAATAATTGAAATAAACCCAATGGATGAACAAGAAGAGAACAAGGAAACATTAAAAAAATATATAAAAGGAAACGGAATAGTAGGAATATTTTCAGAAGTATCTGAAGCAGATTACCATAAAATACAAAAACTACTTATTGAAATGTTTGCTTAAGATAGAAATTTAAAATTTATAAAATGCACAAAAAGAGCCTCAGAAATAGAAGAGGAAGAAGAATTACATAAGCAAATATCACTATACCATACAAAAGAATCTATGCAGAGTGGCATAAATGAAACCTATAATACATTAAAAGATAAAATATATTTTCCTAAATTCAAAGAAGAAATACAATTGATAATAAATAATTGCTAAAAATGCCAACAAATCAAATACGATAGGAAACCCATTAAACCTAAATTTCACCTAACTGAAACTCCAACCAATAAAAATGAGATACTTCATGTAGATATATTTCATTTCAATAAGCAATCATTTGTAACAGTAATTGATAAATTAACAAAATTCGCAGCAGCTCACAGAATAACAGACAGAAACTAGAGAGCTAAAAAGACAATAATTATGGAACATTTTGCAAAATTCGGTAAACCTAAAAAAATTATTATGGATAATGAGTTTAGAGCAGAACAATTAATAAAATATTTAAATGCCGAAAATATAGAAGTCCATCAAATTAAATCAAAACAGAGAAGAATATATAGAAAACAGACAAACAGGACCAATTAAAAACTACAAAAGAGTACGGCATAAAGATCAACCATATTTCAGAATATTTCCCTTACAAAACGTCCATCCGGCAAATATAAAAATATCAATGAAATTGGAAAACATAGAAAATCCAAATGAGAATGATGACGATTCATTCAGTCTAAGGGCATTTAATAGAGATAATAACATTTAATTTTTTTTTCTACATATATATACATGATTTTTTTTTACCCCAGTGGGTAAGGTGTCTTTCTAGAATATACCCATGGTAAGAGATGCCTGTCGTAAGAGGCGACTAAAATCCCATAAAATTTTTTTTTATATCAAAACCTAAAACGGTTATACATTTTTACTTTTACAGATGACGAAAATATTTATTTTTTTAACAATAATCATATCATTGGTGATAGCACTTTTGCAAGTTACACCAATAATAGAAGATGCGGGGTATACAATTATACAAACAGCGGACATAGAAATAGTTAACGAAATAAGTACAGTTATACATACTATAAATCCGAACAAGATAGCAGACATAGTTGATCAGGTTAAAGAAAATATTGAAAAACTAAATATTGAAAATAAAGAAATTTTGTTTGATGAAATAAAAAATATAAAAGCAAAAATCACATCTATAACACCGAATATCAAAAAGAGAAATAAAAGAGGCTTGATAAATATAGTAGCAATAGCATATAAATGGATGTTTGGAGTTATGGATGATGATGACAGACAAGACATTTTGAACCATTTAAAAATTATTGAAGAAAATGGCCATAATGCCATTGTAAATTTAAATAAACAAATAATAATAAATGAACATTTCAATAGATCACTAAACTTATTAAAAGGAACTATAGAATCAGATAGGAAACAAATAATAGAAACTTTAAATATAATAAACAAAGAGGAAAATAGAATTGAAAGAAAAATTTTGTATAATGATGAAATGAATAAACTAAAATTCATAGAAAGTAAAGTTCAAGAAATACAAAATAATATAGCGGTAGCATCCAAGTATGTTAACTAGGGAAGAAATTGAAAAATATGAGATTGATTTTTACAAACTAAAATTATCAAAAGTAGGAGTAGTAGTATATAGAAACGATACAATAATATTCGCAATTCAGATACCAAGAACATTTTTTCAAACTAAGATTTAATTAATAACCCCAATGCCAAATAGAAATAAATTACAGATTATTGAAAAAGAAAAATTTGTTATAAAAATTGGCGAAAACTATTTTGATTATGTAGAAAATAAAGCATTTAAAAATCTAAAATTGAGTAAAAGCTGCATATTTTAAAATACTTGCGAATTTAAATATAATAATAAAACATCAATACAAGAAATAAGCGATGACACAATATTAATAAGAAATGCAAAAAATGATGTAGTAAAACAAAACTGCGATGGCAGAAAAATTGTATTAAAAAATAACTATATAATCAAATTGGTAAATTGTAAAATGGAAGTTTTAAAACAAGAATTTAAAAATAATAAAACAGAATATATTCATACAATTATATACCCTGCCGAAAAATTAAACCAAAGCTACACACCAAAATTAACATTCAATGATATTGCAATAAAAAATATAGAAAACATAAAAGAAATTGCAGAATTAAAATACCATAAAAATGTATCATATGGTATTAATATAACATTGATAATTATTGTAATGGTAGTAGTAGCAATCCTAGTAATAAAATTAAAGAAAAAAACAGCAAAAATAAAAATTGTAAATACAAGAACTCAGGGGGGTTCAAACAGTAACGCTGGGGGAGTTGCGTCGTCAAACGACTCAACCACTTTCGTACCAAAAAAGACAAGTACATATTTTCTAATTTTTTCATTCCTCTAAAATGTAAGTTGAATCTTCAGATTCAACTACATACATATATGTATACTAACATGCATAAATAAAGAAATATGCATAAGCAAGTATTTAAATTCCTTTTAAAGAAATTCAATGCCACTGTTATGTTTATTTAAGTTATGCTGGGTCGTTGATGCTGAGGAATGCCAAGTCAGCACAACGGCTACAAATAAAATTAGCAAATAAGATTTTTGTAAAGAATAAAATGTTGAGTAATAAACTGGACGGCAAACCGCACTGTACGGGTAAATAGCCGGAGTTTTTATTTAAACGGGACATATGTAATTTTTGGTAAATTACATATTAAAAACGTAATTCGCGCTTATAACAGTTCACATGTTCGTCCTTCATTTATTGGTTACATCAAATCTCACAGCTGTAATCAGAATGTTTACTGTAAGTAGTAAATGTAATATGTCTCAAGTTAAAGCACGACAAACGACGAGGTGTCCTGTCTTTGGTTTGCCGGAGAAGTTACCTGTTTCTCACTTGCCTACGTATAATGATCTGATGAAATGTTAACAACAAAGAAGCCAACAGTTCTTGAAATATCTGAAAGATTAGCGGGTGAGGTTCTAAAAATATGTCAAAAATCTTCACTGCCAACTGTAAATGTGAAAATAATTTACAATTGATTCATTCCTACCACGACAAATACAGGAGCTAATGAAATCATATCAAGGCAGTCAAACTAATATAAAATAGAAAAGATTGAAACATTTATATCAGAGTCCCATAGATTATTTTATATCTTCAGCTGCAAGTACAAAGATATCAGGAATTGTTGCGTTTTAAAAGGGTGTCGTGTTGCTAAGGAGGAAGTAAATTTCTTACTCGACCAAAGATCAACCAGAAAAATGATGATAGGCGGTGTCGATATAAATAGTTTCAACTGTGAAGAATAAGAAAAAATAAGATAGAAAAGAAAAAAGTTTATCGCGTAACACAGAGGCACACTATTTAGCCAAACCATGTTGTTCTCGTTCTTTGGCTGATGATTTTTCAATTGAAAGCAGCAGCTCATGTGTTTTTCATGTTTATCGTACAATCTAGTCCTAATCAAAAAGACCCACAACAGAGCAAGGGAAGTGAGGTAGTGATCTTTGAGAAAAAATTGATTAAATTTACCGTCATTAGCCCTTGCATGTGATCGTACTGGAGTCTCCGTTAGAGCCGCTGCAATTACAGCTTCTTCTATCTTAATACGTTGGTATTATTTCGTCGAACGATTCAAGTTGTATCATTGATCGTTCAATGTTGCGCCGTGAAAGAACTAAGGTCAGATCAACTTTACAAGAACCGGCCTACAATAAAATACTTCGTGGTTTGTATTTTGATGGAAGGAAGGATAAGACTCAAGACTAAGATCATTTTGTGATTTTATCGGAACCAGGAAGCAACTATTTTGGTCATGTCACCTGTGAGTCGGGGACTGCTAAAAATATTAAAGACACAATATCATTATATTTGAAATCAAAGTCGGTAAATATGAGTGAATTAGCCGTTGTTGGGTGCGATGGAACTGTAGTGAAAACATTTCTTCTGTAATTGCATTAAAGGAGCCAAAAATAGATTACAATATATGAAAGCAATCGTTGACAAAGTAATCCAACGAAATAGATATTTTGGTTACCCAGAAAATCTTCTCATTACCATGCTTGGTGATGACAGAGAGATTATAAGAGATCGCGCATATCGAAGAATTGTAAAAGCAAGTTGAGAGAATGCCTCAAGACTTCGAGCGTTTAAAGTACCTACATCCTACTTCGATGCCAAAGATTACACTGAGATTCTTATGTGGCAAGACTGTGATATAACTGAGCCACCTCTGACTTTAAATATGTCTGATGAAACCTTGAATGACATTGTCAAAAACGGTCTTGGTACATGTCAGAATATTACAGATTTTCTATGCCACACCCAAGCTGTGAAGCGATGCATCAAGTTGGTAACATAAGTATCGAGTGCAGTAATGGGGCACCTCAAAACATTAAGCGAGCTGTTTGATACTTTGCATGTTTGTTTTATATATCAAAAGGCAACTTTTCATAGCTATGCTGTTAAAAATAAAAAATAAAAATGTCGCTCCATACATTATACTAGTAGCTCCACATACAAGCATATACTGCATGCTTTTTACATAATAGGCACGGTCCACAAAAATTTCGAAAAATCACCTATATTGGAAATTAGCAGTTCATTAGGAAGGCGACCAGACGCATACCCCGTGATATAAATATTTCGTTAAAATTCTTTTTTTTTTTGTTAAAGTTATTGAAGGCTGAAATTTAGAGCATGATAAAAAAAAAAAATTATTATCTCTTAAACTACTAGAGATAAATTGATGAAATTTTGTGAAGTCAAAGAAAAATGGTCGTGATATATTAGTAATATTTTTCCATGATCTATTTGTTAAAATAATAGTAGTTTACATAACTTTTGGTTAAACATTTGAAATTCCTAAAGTTTTCTTCACGCTAAAAAAATTGAAAATTATGTAACACAACGCGGAAATTATTCACGTTCAATAATCTGCAAAAAAAATTTTGTTCATTCATACCATTCTAATGCTATTAAATTTTTTACCGCTCTTAAAACGGCACATCGATCGCTGCGCAGTTCGCTCGTAAGCTCCCGACATCTGTGCCGCAAAAACAACATTTTACCGCATTGAAAACTTCTTAACTGTATGTTTGCCAACCAGATATGATAGATTTTTGTACAAGAATTAAAAATATTGCTGCGCTGAAAAGAAACATCTTGCATATTTCGTTTTTACATATTGTATACAATAAAAAGCTATTTATTTGCAAGTTTATTATTTCATTCGTTCTCTTGTTTTGTGTTTATATGGTTTGAATGCCAACCTTTTAACTGTTGAAGCAAATTGTTTGTGAAATATCTGACAAATTACTGTCGCTATCGACTTTTGGGTTTCAGCAAGGAGACCTCCTTTCCTTAATTATCTGCAATAACATCTTACACCAGAATGTTGCATGTGAAGTTTCCATAGTTAGCCGAACACACATACATATGCACATATGTATGTATATGCATTTAAAGTAGCAATATACATATATTTTTTTCTGTTCCGTAACTGATATATTTTGACATAATATAAAATTTAGTAGGTAGGAAGCAGCCTCTAATGCATTAATTTAGTTGAAGAGTGTGTGTGTGGTACGTGTTTCCTACTGTAAATTAGTTTAAACATTTAAAGAAAAACAAGGAAAAATGTTAACTTCTACTGCCCCGAAGCTAATATACCCTTCACAGGTGCATTTCGGTTAGTAACTATGTATTCAGTTTTTATGGAAGCTATATGGTTTAGTCCGGAAGGATATTATTATCTTAAGCAGTAATCCATATTATATTTCCTAAAGATACTACGTCAAATGCGAAAGTTTTTCATACACGTCCTTGATTCCGATCGTTCGGATTGTATGGCAGCTATGTGCTATAGTGAGCCGATCTGAACAATTTCTTCGGAGATTATATTGTTGTCTTAGAAAATAATATATACCAAATATCAATATATGTATATTTTGTCTAATGCAAAAGTTTTTCATACCAGCACTAGATTCCGATCGCTCAGTTTGTATAGCATCTATATGCTATAGTGAGCCGATCCGAACAATATCTTCGTATATAACATTATTATCTTATATTACCAGTGCCAACTTTTGTGAAGATACATTGTCAAATGTGAAAGTTTTCAAAGTTACAAGAATATGATTCCGATCGTTCAGTTTGTATGGCAGTTATATGTTATAGTGGTCCGATATCGGCAGTTCCGACAAATGAGCAGCCTCTTGAAGGGAAAATGACGTTTGCAAAATTTCAAAGCGACATCTTAAAAACTGAGGAACTAGTTCGTATATATACCGACAGATGGACGGACACACAGACAGACGGACATGGCTAAATCGACTCAACTCAACAAACTGATGATAAATGTAGATACTTTATAGGGTCTCCGACGCTTCCTTTTGCGCGTAACAATCTTCTTGACAAACTTAATACACCCTGTTCAGGGTATAATTAAGCTCCAGTGCAATGTGTGAAAAACTTTATGAAAACAAGGTAAAGGAACAAATCATTGTATATATTACGTACGTTCCACAATATGATGGTCGCGCCATCTATATGTCGACTGGTACATTTCATTGATTGGAAGTGAAGTTATTGCATGGCAGTATGTTTGTGTTATCGGTGCGAAATTGACTTTGGAGCAAAGAGCCAACATTATATTTTGTTTTAAAATTGGTAAAACTTCACCGAAACGTTTCAATTGATGCAACAAGTTTATGGCGATGATTGCCTATCCCGTAGCAGAGTACACGAGTGGTTTCAACGTTTTTAAAGTGGTCGTTGGGACATAAATGACGATCAACATGTGGGCCAATCAAAATCTGTGATCACCGGAAATTCCATCGAAATTATGTGTGAATTTATCAAAAATCAGCCGAAATCATCACTCAAATTCATGGAAATGGAATTGAACATCTCCAAAACATCGATTTATCGCATTTTGACCGAACTTTTGGGCTTACGAATGGTGTGTTCTGCACAAATTCACTGACGACCAAAAATTGCTCAGAATCCAACTTTCGAAGGACGTCATTAAAGAGGGCAAAAACTTCCTTAAGAATATTGTGACTGGTGACGAAACGTGGTGTTTCAATATGATCTCGAAACGAAACGCCAGAGTGCTGAATGGAAGGCACCGGACGAGTCGAAACCCAAAAAATCGCGCATGGAGAAGTCAAAAGTGAAGACAGTGCTGTTTTGTTTTTATGATTCCAAGAGTATTGTTCACAAAGATTTTTTTCCGCCCGGGCAAAACGTTAATGCGGTATTTTACCTTGGTGTTTTGAAGCGTTTGGTGCCTCGTTTTCGACGTGTTCGGCCCGAATATCGCGAAGATGGAAGTTGGCGTTTGTTGCACGAAAATGCGTCGTCTCATCGATAAAAATCATATTTTACCATTAACCACACTCCGTATTCACTATGGTACCGTGCGACTTCTTTCTTTTCGAAATGTGCGTTTGCCCATGAAAGGAAAGCGTAATACAGACGTGAAGGTCATTCAAAAGACTTTCACCGGCATACTGGGGCCATACCGGTCAATGATCTAAAACACTCATTCGACCTGCTTTTGGGCCGTACAATAAGCTGTATTGAAGCAGAAGGAAACTATTTTGAATAATATAAATTGATTTTCTGAAAAAGCCATTTATTCTGTTTTTTTTAAGTCTTGTTTACTTCGAAACGCACCTTGTATATTCAAGACTATTAATATTGTTGGACAAACTTTTATACTACTACTATCTATCTATTGATTTTTTTCTCAATATTCACACCAAGAGTAAAATCGTTCATAAAATTTCTAACATATGCGTATCCGTAATAAAGCATTGTCAAATTTATGTAACCGTGTGTTGTTGAATACCGCAATAAACAGAGGAAATGCTACATATGTATGTTACGTTTCACGTTTAAGTGTGAAATAATCCAACCTAGTAAAAGTCGGTACAATTCACACATTTGGACAGTTGCTAAAAAAGGTACCGACGAACAAGGGAAACCTAAACGCAGAATGGTTGTAGACTTTCAAAAGCTAAACGCTCAAACTATTACAGATAGATACCCCATACCTGATGTAGCTATGACTACACAAAATCTTGGTAATGCAAAAATATTTTCAACTTTTGATTTGGAATCTGGATTTCACCAGATTCTTATTAAAGAATCTGACACAGAGAGGAAACAGCTTTTAGTGTAAATGGAGCCAAATACGAATTTCTTCGCATGCCTTTTGGACTGAAAAATGCTCCGTAAATTTTTCTAGGGTGTATCGATGATATCCTGAGACCATATATTGGCAAATTTGCGTATGTTTATATAGACGATGTTCTAATTTACCCAGAAGAGCATGTCGAGCACATACGCATTATTATAAATGCACTTCATCAAGCTAACATGAAGATTTCCAATGAAAAGTCATACTTCTTTAAAGACTCAGTAGAATATTTGGGGCACATAATTAAATACAATGAAATCACCGTCGATCCCGTAAAAATACAAGCTATAAAAGATTTCCCCACTCCTACTTCACTCAAGGAGCTTAGATCTTTTCTAGGTCTCGCAAACTATTATCGAAAATTCATAAAAAATTTTGCAGCCATTGTTAAAACACTTACCACGTTTCTCAGAGGAGACAACGGTAAAATATCAAAAAATCAAAGCGCAAAAATTAAAATCACATTAGATGAACCAGCAATAGCAGCATTAAGTAGAATAAAAGAAGAACTTGAAGCTGCGGTTGAACTTTTCCAACCAGATTTCAGCAAACCCTTTGAATTGACTACAGACGCTAGTAACTTTGCAATAGGAGCTGTATTATCACAAAATAAAAAACCAATATCATTTATTTCACGAACACTTAGTCAAACCGAACAGAATTACTCTACAAATGAGAAAGAGTTACTCGCAATTGTGTGGTTCTTACAGAAAATTACGTATATGGCATAGCAGACTTACTACATACACCGATCATCAATCTTTAATTTTTGCCATATCAGAAAAAAACCTAATACAAAATTAAAAAGATGAAAAAATTTCATCGAAGAATATGGTTCTAAAATCACTTACAAATGTGGACATCAGAACGTTGTTGCCGATGCACTTTCCCGCCAACAAATTAATAACACATCTAATTCTGATAATTCCCAAAATTCAGCACAAAGCTCCCCTATACAAAAAATCAAACGCGTAAAACAACCATTAAATTGCTTTAAAAATCAAATTATCATAAAACAATCAGATGGGAACCACGCCCAAACATCATAGCAAAATATTTTTTATTACAGTAGACATACACTTTTCTTTAACACTCTGAGCTATTGGACATATTAAAAAATATAATCAAACCAAAAGTGGTAAACGCGGCACGATTCCGATTACTTTGGCGGAGGGGTAAAAAACCGAATTTCCGTACAAATGGGGTATGTACGGATAGGGGAGCTTCTCCAGATAACATAAAAATAACTAATATTTTTTGAAATATTCACGTTTAAAAATTCAAAAATTTGCACTAAGAAAACATGTTATTTCTCTATGTTTCACTAAATTTTTTCACGTTCTTTACACTGTATATTTAAATATACACTCTAAGCTTTGAAAAAAGCTTACATTTCACAATTATTTTGCAATTTTTCAACTAAATTTAGTAATTTAGGAATCACTTGTCAATTTTATAGCTGAAAAGTTTAGAGCGTTTATATTTACAAGGAAAACCAGCATTGCCACACCTTAAAAACCAAAAGTGAAGGATTTTTCAGCGTTTCACAGCGTTTTCTTTGTTTCTACTTTCGAGTGATTCTTTTTTCTTTATTAACTATAAAAAAAACTATAAAGAAGATTTTTCAAGCTAAAATTGAATATGTGAACACTTTTCCATATACATACATATATGAATATATGAATAATATGTAATTTATATTTAATAAACACAGATAAGTAAAATCGTGTGATAACATTATAATATTATATATGTTTATGATTGTAACATAACATTTTTATATACATAATACCCGGGGTGACTGAAGTACTTTCGCATAGTACTCCTTTCTGGGTTGAAAATAAAAAAATATGTTGACTTTTTGGTATAAAGTGGTTATAATTTATGGTTATCATGCACTCAAAATTTAAGTTTTCGTTATAAAAGGGTAAATTTTGGTTATTATATCTGTCAGCGATTTCCATTTATTTTTGATGATACATTGGTTTGTATTTTAGGTGACAATATATATATTATTATATTAAAAATATGAGTTTGAGTGCATAATAACCAAAAAATTTAACTACTTTATATCCAAAACTCAAATTTTGTTTCAATATGACTGCATAATAACCAAAAAATATAGCCATTATATCCAATATTGAAAAAAAATTTAAGTTTTCGTTATAAAATGGATAAATTTTGGTTATTATATCTGTCAGTGATTTCCATTTATTTTTGATGATACATTGGTTTGTATTTTAGGCGACGATATATGTATTATTATATTTAAAATATGAGTTTTGGGTATGAAGTGGTTATATTTTTCAGTTATCATGCACTCATATTGAAACAAAATTTGAGTTTTCGTACTGCACTGTATACTTTACACTTTATTACGTTATATTATAGCCCTGACAGACGAGCAAAATTAATGCCCCTTAAGCAACGCTAATGCGCATTGAAATTTTATGGTGACAGACGACAGACTTGTGCATTTAGACAGCTGATAGTGAAATTTGTTTATTTACTAACAAAAAAAGTGAAATAAAAATGAATAAGATAACACATTAATAGAAATTTTGGTATTTTTGGAAAATCAATATAAACTTAACAAACAAATTCGTTTATTATTAACTACGTCAAGAGATAATAGAGGGAAATTAAAAGCAATAATTGATTAAAATGCGGAAAAAGTGTGCGAAAAAGCTAAGAATATTGGGAAAAATGGATAGCAAACTGTGCGTTGTTTATTTTCTGCCATCTAAAAATATTAAAATTTGTTTTTGTTAATATACTAGCACATAATTTAATTAGCAATATAAAACTGCTTACCTCTGATGCTGTAAACGGAAAGGAGGCAGCAGTCTTCCAGCGACATCTGTCAAAAAATAGCAAAAATCGTCAATTTTTTAGCAGTACTCAAATTCGGTAAATTCAGCTAAATGCACGAAATTCTTGTGCATTACAAACTTGCATTAACATTGGTCAAATGCCCAAGTAAATGTAAATTAAGCCCGCTAATGCATATTAGCGCTGTCGTCTGTCAGGGTTATTATTATATAATATTACTTATACATATGTATATATAATATTATTATATAATATTACTAATACATGTGTATAATATTACTTATTTGCTTAAGAAATTTAAAAAGGAAAATATCCATATGCATGAATAGAGGAATTTTTGCGAAAAAGAGGAATTTCAGCGAATTGCCTTATCATCACATGGCAGCGCTACATTTCGTCGTAATTTTTGGTAAACAAATGAGGTTGAAACAAGTGTAAAATGCGATTTTTAAAATAAAGATTTTTTAGGTAAAAAACCTGCTAAAAGAGTAAAATGTAGATTTATTTAAAAGATTATAGTGCAATTTAATTAATTTGAAGTGAAAAATGTGAAAAAAGTGTGTTTAATGTGGCGAAATAGCTCCTTGAAATGGTCCAATTTTTCGAACTTTTGAACTTTAAGGCCGAATATCTCCTAAACTAAGCGTTTGCGGACCCTATAATCCTGTATGGTTTTTAATAAGGAGGAGTTCCTCTTTCCAACGGTACCTCCAAATCGCGGCGCCAAAGAAATCGGAATTGTGCCGTAAACGCTATAAAAATTGACGAACAATTATTATTTAACATGGTTGACGACATACCCGACATCGAACAACAAAAACAAATCACAGAAGACACACATGGACGTGCACACAGAAACTACAAAAATAATGCACAGGAAATTTCCCTAAAATATTACTGGCCAAACATACGTAACGATTGTAAAAAAGAAGTACAAGACTGTGAAATCTGTCTCACAAAAAAATAGGAACGCCGACCAAACAAACAACCAATTGGTTCCGCACCAACGCCAAACAAAGTAGGCGAATACATACACTTAGACTTATTCTACATGAGCGATAACGGACAAGTACTCAAAATTTTGCTACTTTAGACAAATACCTTCAAGGAAAGATACAGTAGAATTTATTTATAACGACGTCGCTTATAACGACTAACCGTTTTTAGCGTCGATATTATTTACACAAGTTCGGTTTAATAGTTAGATACTGATAAAATGTAACCGTTTAGTGCAACTCCGGTTTGAGCGACAAACCGTTTATAGCGAAATTTTTTACGATAATCCGTCCGTTTAAAACGGCGCGCCGTGTTTTGTGTCAATTTAGGTAACGAATGACCAATACCTCGGCCCACTCACTTTTCCCGCGCGTTTCACCGTTCAATTCTACTTATTAGTTCATAAAGCGCCATAAAATGAGTTCTGTGAAAGTATTTTACACAGATTAGAAGCTAGTGAATCAAACGCGACCCTCGCAAAGGAATTTGGCGTATCTCATTCTATAATATCAACAATAAAGAAGAATA
Source organism: Bactrocera zonata (assembly GCA_037783105.1). Lineage (NCBI taxonomy): Eukaryota > Metazoa > Arthropoda > Insecta > Diptera > Tephritidae > Bactrocera > Bactrocera zonata. Next base: position 188,488 of record JBAWJQ010004636.1, on the reverse strand, counting down.
AATACAAGATCGAGCCGCTATTTAATGCCAATGTTTTGAAATGCAAACGTGTAAGAACTTCTACTCATGAGCAGTTGGATAAGGCATTGTTACAGTGGTTTAAGCTTCAACGCGACCGGGGAATATCTCTTAACGGACCTCTGCTACAAGAGAAAGCAAATTTTTTTGCTAGACAGTTAGACAGTTAGAGACCGGGTTGTTTTATAAATTAACCCCAGACAAGTCGTTGAAATTTAAAGGTGAAAAATGTACAGGAGGAAAATTATCAAAGGAGCGAATAACAATGATGGTGGCAGCCAACATGAGTGGCACAGCTAAAAAAAACTTCTCGTAATCGGGAAATCTCAACGTCTCAGATGTTTTAAAAATGAACGTCATTTGCCAGTGGATTATGAGAGCAATCGAAAAGCCCGGATGACTGGTGACATTTTTACCAAATGGGCACGCGCATGGGATCGTGAACGAACAAAAAAGAATAAAAAAATCCTGCTGTTAGTTGACAACTGTCCCGCACATCCCCATATTGCAGACTTAAAAAGCATAACCCTAGTATTTCTGCCTCCAAACACGACATCAGTGTTGCAACCCATGGATACAGAGATCATTCGAACTTTGAAAGCACATTTTCGTAAAAACCTTATTTTAAAAATGATCCAGTTTCTAGATGGCGGATCAGTAGTGTTGAGTGCCCGAAGATCACTGTTCTTGACGCTATTCTAATGATTCAAGATGCCTGGACTCTACTCAAGCAAGGAACAATTTTTAACTGTTACAAACATGCTGGTTTTGTCCGAAGCAATGTAGAATGTACCATAACTTCAGATGATTTCAACGAAGAAGGCGACGTACCGCTGAGCATTTGGGCGAAGGCTATTGATAAGCATCAGTTACCCATAACAAACGAGGACTTTGAACAATACGCGCGTGTCGATGATGCTGTCGCCACTTGTGAAGAGCCGTCTAATGAAAACATTGTGGATAATATCTTCGCCGACGACGCGAATAGCAAAGATAGCGACGGTGATGATGACGAACCAGAGTTTTATCCAACCTTGAGTGTATGTAAAGCTCTGAAGGCTGCGGAAACGCTTAAGTATTTGTTCAGACTAACTTTGATGATGGCCATATGAAAACAATGATTTCACGAATTCACAATGCTGCCCGAAGTTCTTACTACCGAACAAAAGTCTGTTAAAAATAAACCCAAATAACAGATTTCCTACGTTAGTGACAGTATCACAGTACATTACATACCTATGTTTGTAATTTGGTGTGTACTATACATATATGTATGTCTGTAAATGCAAGAATAATTAAACTAAACATATGTAACTGATTCCTACAACATGTTTTATTTACCTAAACAGGAAAATCAAACTTTCGCACTTAAAATACATAATTATACGTCATCCGGTTAGTACGACATAATATCGCCGGTCTCTTGAAGGTCGTTATATCCGGATTCTACTGTACATACAAATACGTGGACGAGATTCTTTCACAAATATACCCAAACGCAAAATTTTTAATGACTGATAACGATCTATCGTTTACAAGCATATGTGCACAACGAATTTACAAACGATTACAAATAAATCATCCATTCCATTCTACTACAAACGGACAAGTTGAGCGTACGCACTGTACAATTATTGATATTGCGAAAGTTTTAGCTGACCAGAATAACTCAGCACCGGAAGACCAAATTTTTGAAGCTGTTCGGCAGTACAACAAGCCCATACATTCCGTTATCAACGAGAAACCCGATAACGTGTTTTATAATCAAAGGGGGTATCCCGACATCCAAGAACGAATACAACAAAACCAGGAAAGAGTCTTGCGTCATCATAATCGCAATCGAAAGCAGTTGTACTATAATCCAGGTGACGTAATATTTTCCAAGACGCACAGGCGTAATAAGAACGTTAGAAAATACGCGAAGCACGTTGTCAAAAAAGATAACGGAAGGACTGTAACGACTAATAAAGGATGGATTATCCATAAGGATAACACAAGAGTAAAGACCTGTACGGAATATTTTTTTTTACTTTTCCCTATCGCATTATGCGACAATATAATAGATTTAAGTAACAAAAAGTATGTTCTCGTAGAAACTGATCCCGTATAGATAAAAAAAATAGTTCCTTTCTATATCATATTTCAAATTTATCAAAAATACTTGCGCCCTATGAAGACATAATGAGATCTTCTTATAATTTAGAAAACCAGCCTGAATCAAAAATATTAATTAATAAAATAGAAACATTAAAAAATCAACGTATGCCAAATATATATAGGCTCAAAAGATCTCTTACCTTTCTTGGTTCTGTACTTAAATTTATAACTGGTACACCAGATCATAACGACCTTATCGAAATAAAAACTTCAATTAATATGCTAATAGAAAATAATAACAAACAAAAGAGCATTAATTCGAAGTTTGAAAGAATTCTTGAAACACTCGATCCTGAAGCAATAAATGAGAAATTAATAATAGGAGAAATTTATAACAAATTACAAACAATAACTAATACTATTAATAGAAAAAACAATAAATTTTTTTTTTTACTCTGCCATACGTAATTTGAATGATGTGCATAAATTAATAAACCATGAGTAGTTGGATCTTCCACTAATAATATATTGAAATATTCTGATATCCATATTTCTTATTTAGAACAGGCTATAATTACAATTTACAAACACCCAGTACTCGAAACTAAATGTAAATTATTTAATTTATACCCCTTAGCTCATAAGCATGGTAAAATTATTCTAGACCCTAAGATAGCAAAATGTAATAATTATCAAAACTTTTCAAAATTCTAGAATTTTTTCAGCAATTTTATTTGTAAATCAGACTCCTCTGATAATTGCACTATCTATGTACTAAATGATAATCCAGCGAAATGAACCGTCTACAACAACAGCAATTAGCGAGGACGCTTTATCTTAAGAAGGAGGGGAGTTAGCGACGCTGAAGATAGCCTAAGTAAATTTCACACTTAACCTAAACAAACAATAAAATTCCTGCATTATAAACACAACAGACAGAGTTCCATAACGAAAAACTGATAAGCATAACAAAACTATCTTTGTTCTAGCAAGATAACGGATATCGAATTACAACAAAGAAGTTGTATGCAGATAACAGCAGCCACATTCCATAAGTATAAATAGGACTAAGATTATAAAATATAGTCAGTAAGAAATTATGAATAAAAAAGGCAACACGAAAATAAGTGTACTGCCCAAATAAATATAATCTCTTTTACTCGCGACAAACAACAGTTTGTTAACTTGTTCTTCTTTCCAAAAGAAGAAAAACGTACATCCAACAAATAAAATCAATCTTCTGATATCTTCCACCACACAGCCCTTGTCGGCTATTGCTGAATTTGCCACTCTTTAGTGCAATCAGATGTACTAAATCGGTTTTTCAATTCGCTTACATATTGTTTTGTTGTTGTCCGTTTGTGTAATAAATGCTCAAAAGTATGCGACTTAAATGAATGTTTTCTTTTTATCGAGTGCACTTTTAGATCCTACATCTATTGAGCAACAAACCGTATTTCCATCAACTTTAAAATATTTAATTGACGTTGCCTCCTGCGTATGTAGATAAATGTAAGCTGGAAAAAATCAGGTGTTGGCAATACTTAATTTTAAAAGCAATTAAGTCGTAAGCCCGCTTAGTCTAATAATTTTGCATGTATGAAATATAAATATTAAGATCAACATAATTAACTCAAATGAGACACATGTGATATACTATAAATTAAATCAAAGCTCAACATAATATATGGGGTATGAGAAAATACCAACCAAAATATATTAACCCCCAATTTCTTCTAAAATAATGAAAATCATTGTATTTGACAGCTAGGGAAATCTGTGCAGTGATATCGCACTTTTTTTTTAAATTAAAGTAAGGTATGATATATCCCATACGAGTATTACACGTTCACTAAATTTTGCTTAGATATCTTAAATATGATCCTATGATTGAAATTCTTATATATTTATGATCAAATATCTTATAAGGATATATGTGGTGGCAACCACATTACCAAAATACAGCCCTGACGAATTTCCTTCATTACTGACGTTTCCACTGTCCTTCGTGTCAGCGCCCGCTTTATCTGTAATGCATACAGAAGATATCCGGCTTCTATCTTTTGCGCTTGCTAAGCACACTCGTGTTTCACCGACTTAACCAATATAACAAAGTTGAAAAATAAAATAAATATAATTTTTAAATTAACCACCCAGAAGATTTATTTAAGTGTTGCGATTAAGTTATCGCTTCAATTGGTGACCCCGCACGTTAGGAACATTTCAAGCAGCCATAACCTAAATTAACGCTGCAATCGCACTTTCAACACCACATTTCAACGCAAAATGTCTCTGGACGACTCAATCAGCGCTCCGTCGCAATCAAACATTCAGGTTTCTAGGGAAACCTCCATCAAAGCTCCACCATTTTACAGCGAAAAACCTGCGTTGTGGTTTGCGCAACTCGAGTCGCAATTCAGAATGCGGAGCATTCTAACAGAAGTCGACAAATTCCACGTGGCCGTGCCTTTAATTGACACTAGATCAGCCTCCACAGTCGAAGATATAATTTTGGCACCACCTATTACCAATCCATACAGAGAACTTAAAGAGGCACTTATTGCACGCTTCTCAAAATCTAAGGAAGCTAACCTTATACAATTATTGGACGGAGAGAGCCTAGGTGACAAAACTCCATCTCAACACCTGCGTCATCTCCGTAGTCTCGTCCCGGACATTGATGAGGAAGTTCTCAAGGCGCGATGGCTATCACACCTTCCTCCCCAAATGCGCGCGTGCCTCGTCATACAGGAACAGGCTAATCTCAATAAACTCGCGGCTGCAGCCGACAAGCTTCACGAGGTGATTAAACCGGCCGGCATAGCAGCTGTTTCAGACCTGGAGACGCAAGTAGCAGCCTTGGCAGAACATCTAGCAGAACTTTCAGCCATCGTAGCGCGCTCACGTGAACGGACCGTTCAGCAACGGCCTAGATCACGTAGCAGATCTCGCATGCTACCAGCAACTTCATCCGGAGGGCTTTGCTGGTACCACGCCAAGTTTGGCGCCAACGCGCAAAAATGTACAACCGGATGCAAATACGAGGAAAACTTCAACAGGAGTCGTTAGTAGCGGCAGTCGACTCCCCTGCAGCCTCATGCCGCCTTTTCGTAAAAGACCTGTCCACAAACGTTCAATTTTTAATCGACACAGGCTCCGATCTCTCAGTTTTCCCGTACAATCAATCAACTCGTTTTCAGAAACCACTCAATTACCAACTCTATGCAGCCAACGGCACAATTATCAACACATACGGATGCGCCTTTAAAACCCCCGATTTTGGTCTTCAAAAAGAATTAACCTGGCGTTTTGTCTTAGCTGACGTTCCACGACCTATCATTGGAGCAGATTTTCTCAGCCATTTCGGTCTCATTGTTGATCTGAAACATAAACGCATAATAGACCAGAAAACTCAGTTATCTTCACGGGGCAACACCCTTTTTGATAAGTCGTATTCAATCAAAACTTTACAAATTGGTCATTTAACACCATTTTGGAAATTACTTTCAGAATTCCCTGACGTGACCAAACCAGACGGCCTACCAAAATTCACCAAACACCAAACTCGACATTATATCAAAACTACGGAGGGACCTCCTGTCACAAGCAAAGCACGAAGACTGGCACCTGGTCGTCTTATCATCGCTAAGGCAGAATTTGAAAAAATGATTAAGATTGGCCTCGCCCGGCGATCCAACAGCCCATGGGCATCACCGCTACACCTGGTGCCAAAGAAATCAGGAGATTGGCGCCCTTGTGGGGATTACAGACGCCACGCTAAGTATCGCGTTTTTAAATTCAGGGACTTGGATCACACTACCCACGTTTTTGTCCGCCGCGGACAAATTGGTCCTTCATTTAGCCATCCATACGACGGCCCATACCGAGTCGCGGCCCGATACGCCAAGTATTTCACCGTTCATATCAATGGAAAAGACATCCCAGTTTCTATCGATCGTTTGAAACCGGCGTACATCGTAGCGAATGATCAAGGAACTCTTGACCACTCGGACGCAGCAGGCCAAACCGCTAAAACGAGGGAAAAACAAAAAAAACACGTTCATTTTGCAACCTAATTTATTTTACAAAGAAGGGGAGACATGTGGTGGCAACCACATTACCAAAATACAGCCCTGACGAATTTCCTTCATTACTGACGTTTCCACTGTCCTTCGTGTCAGCGCCCGCTTTATCTGTAATGCATACAGAAGATATCCGGCTTCTATCTTTTGCGCTTGCTAAGCACACACGTGTTTCACCGACTTAACCAATATAACAAAGTTGAAAAATAAAATAAATATAATTTTTAAATTAACCACCCAGAAGATTTATTTAAGTGTTGCGATTAAGTTATCGCTTCATATATAGGTTCTAGGAAATACTCTGAATTTTATCTAGGTTTAGAATTCCGAAAACCATTACTAGAAATAGATGCCCTTTGAATTCCATTGATAACCTTAACATTTGCATTGATTTCATTCAATTAGGGCAAGAGGATACACTGTTCAAAGAAATATACTATTTCTGAATGGTAACTGGTATGCAAATCGTGTGTATTACCAAAATCAAAAATGCTCTCTTACGGGCAATCCATATAATCAATCATCAATAATTATGGTAGAAATCATCATGCGTATCCGTTTTATTTACGCTGTCAATGATGAATTTGTATTACCTCTGAAGCTTTTGGACTTACGTGATGTTGAAAGCGCAACGCCACATTTCAAGTACATCGAAAAGATTTTTAACCGGAAACATTATTCTCATCATCACAACAGAAGTATATTAATCGGTTTACACTAAGGTAGTTCAGAATCTGGTGCAAATGTTTTGCATTTTCGCAATTGCAAATTAGCGAGCTTATTTTTGCTTCTACACTAAAAAATTAACCTGCTACACCCTTGCAAAGAAGCAACACTAAAACGCCATTGTGTTACTTGCAACACTGGTTTGCAAATTATCAGCTGTTGTCAAAAATAAAAACATTGTAAACATAGAGAAGAAATGGAGCAAACCGGCTTGAATAAAATAAGGCTAAAACACGAAAAGCCGAATAAAAAGTGTAGCGAAAAAGAAATCCAGAGTATACTGGATTTCTTGCAGAAAGCTCCAAAAGTACAGGTAAGTGAAATTTGTGCTAGGTGCCGCATAAAAATATTTCTTTCAATAAAAGCGTCAGTTAATTTTTCCTCAAAACTTTTTTTTTACATATTTTCCAATTTGTGCGAAAATTTTGTTTACAAACAATGTTTTTCTTCACCGATCAGCTGTGAATTAATGGCCTTTGCAAGAAACCACAAAAAATACGTTCATTGTTAATGGTAAATATTTGTAATTGCATAATTTTGCAAACTCAGATGCACAAGATTCTAAATTTACTCTGTATTTACCAGTAATACATATGAGCTTAAACACCAACTCGTTTGTGTATTCAGTTATTTATTTGTATTTTTAATATATGTATACTCTTTCATATACATATGTACATTGATCGTATATTTTCACTTAAAACACTGTGGAACATTTTTGGGATTATTGACTGGGGGGTGAGAAATTTCAAGTCAGGGTGATGGTACTAGGTCAGTATAGTAAAACCCTCAAAAGGTTTGGCGTTCGTATGTGTCAGTTTTTTTTAAATTTAAAATTTAAAAGGTCATAAAAAAAAACTGACACATACGAACGCCAAACCCTTTGAGGGTTTTACTATACTGACCTAGTACCATCACCCTGACTTGGAATTTCTCACTCTCCAGATTAGCTGTTGTACTGTGAAATTTGCAGCGCGACTTCTACAGAACCGCCAAACGCAAAAATTAGTAATCACTTAAAGTAAGGTGGTTTTTTACAGTATCTGGCACATTACTTTGTATAAAAATATATTTACTTTTATGAATTGAATGTGTTCCTATATTCCGTTACCCCGTCACGTACTCACCTGTCTGGGTGGTATTTTTCCATTATTATTGATATACTGTGAACACGTAAAAATATTTACGCAAATCAGCAAATAGAGTCGTAAACAAATTTATTTTGTAGAAAGCCAACCACACGAAACGCCGTAGGTGGAAATTTAATGGTAATTGTACATGGTAATAATATTGTTGCATAAATTATTTTCAGTTTTAAGCTGTGATTGTCAAAAAATCTAGAAACTTCATTGAGTTTTTAAAATTCAAGTTTCAAAGGAAAAGTTAATTTAGGAAGAACTAAATATACTTTACCAAAAAACCTATTTTATTGCACATTGATAAATTAAAGTCATGGTTTCTGTTAAGTCAAAATATTTCTGCTATCCGTGTATAAATCGAAAATGCTACCAGCCTACTGGAAAGAAATCTTGTTAAACTTACACAGAATATTTGAGGGGAGTTACATTATAATAAAAAATTAGTGCGAAAATATGTTTCAGTTCTAAGCAAAAATTACATACTTTGTTCAAAATAGCTTGTCTTAGGTACAAAACTTTAAATTTTTAACCTAACCATGCCGTACTTTGAATGAAGAAAGCCGAAGAGACGTAGGTCTATCGTCATCAAAACATTAACTTTCAAACCTCAAAGCTCTTGTTTTAATTATCTTTTCAGATGGAAAATTGTTTTTGTAGGATTTAAATAAAAACACGCAGCCGCAATATTCGTCTTCACGATTGAACCGTTTATTTAGAAGTAACAAAAATGGGATCGAAAAAACAATATAATGCATGTAATTATGTACGAATTCGAAATTGAACATATGCATTGTCATTAGCAGGGTTGCTTTTTTAAGTAACATTTCAACAGCCCTCCTCAATGCAGATGTTCTTACAAATGTTTTGTGTCTTATTTCATATTCAATAACCCCAAAAGCTCGCTGTGCTTTTTCTTTGGTAAATTCTTCGTCAATATGTCAGCTATCATCTGGTTTGTTGATACATATTCCAATCTGATTTCACCTCGTTCAACTATATCTCGCACAAAATGATACCTGATGTCTATATGCTTAGTCCTTGCATGATGCACTGGATTCTTTGCAAGGTGCTGAGCACTAAGGTTGTCCCCATATAACACTGTTGATGTTCGTACATCACCACAACCTATTTCTATAATTATGCGTCTTAGATGTAACGCCTCTTTTACTGCAGATGACATAGACAAATATTCTGCCTCGGTGCTACTCAAAGCAACACAATCTTGTTTTTCTGATTTCCAGGAAATCGCACCACCAGCTAAGAAAAATACATAGCAGGTATAAGATCGACGGTCAATTCTATCGCCGCCCCAGTCTGCATCTGCATACCCCTTCAGTGGTTCGTTGCATGCACGATAACGCATTTTTATGTCTATAGTTGCAGCTAAATATCTCAAAATATGCATTATACCCGCCTGATGCTCACTATGCGGATCTTTGTTACGCTGTGCTAGCTTTGCTACGGAATGGAAAATATCTGGCCTCGTCGAAAGTGCTAGCCACATCAGCGCACCTATTGTAGACTGATAAGATGTCTGGTCTACCTTCTTGCAAACGTCGCTGTCGCATGCCACTTGAAAACCAACATCTAGTGGTGTATATGCCGATCTGCATTCACTTATACGATGTTGCCGTAACAAATCTTTTATGTACTGTGACTGCCCAATTGAAATTTCGCCCAATTCGCCATCTCGCTCTATCTGCATACCAAGAAACATATGGAGAGAACCTTTGTCGACGCACTCGAACCTTTCACATATTTTTGCTTTAACGTCAACCAACACTTCCTTCGACTGGCATGCTAAGAGAAGATCGTCAACATATACAAGTATCAAACAAAGATTACCTTTTATGTCTTGCTTATAAAGACAGCGTTCGCTCTCACACTGAGTAAACCCAATGTTACGCAATGCTCTATCTAACTTGGAATTCCATTCTCTGCCACTTTGTTTCAGCCCGTATATAGCCTTGTTTAGTCGCAATACCTTACGCTGATTATCGCCACTACAATAACCCTTCGGTTGCCTCACATAAACAACATCTTTCAGCTCGCTATTTAAGTATGCTGTGCATACATCCATTTGGTGCAGGAACATTTTCAATTCTGCAGCCAACGCCAAAACTAACCTTATGGTTTCGAAACGACAAACCGGAGAGAATGTGTCAACATAATTAACACCGAACTGCTGCGAACAGCCCTTCGCGACCAAACGCGCCTTATAGCGCTCAATGTTGCCGTGCTTGTCTCGTTTAAGGCTATATACCCACTTGCAGCCAATAACCGACTGCCCCTTAGGCATATCTACAAATGACCATGTATCGTTCGCACTGAGAGCCTGGTGCTCCCTGTTCATCGCATCTTGCCACAAAGACGCCTGTTCACTTGCCATCGCTTCTTCATATGTTTGTGGAATTTCAACATCACTTGTGTTCATAGCATTCAACACATTATATTGCTTCTTAGGACGCCCTGGCCTACCCGTTCTCACCAACTTAGGCCTACCCGGTGCATATTTAACTGGTTGCTCATCTGCGCTAAGATATTCATCGTTGCTGCTCATCTGATTTGCTTCATCGCCACTCTCTATGATATCATCTTCACAGTCGTTAACTATTGCGTCACCAGCACTGCTTATGTTGTTATTATCTTCGTTTGAGTATTGCTGCATGTGCCCGAATTCAAAAGCCACCTCTTCATTATCAGCGCCTTCTATGCTACTTGCTTCATCGAACAAAACATCATGCTTTTCGACCACTTGACGTAACTCCGCATCATACAATCGGTACGCTTTTGAAACTAGTGAATAACCGACCATTCTCAAATGTTTACCTTTTGCCGCAAACTTTTTATGATGAGTTTTGTCTAGCGCTACTGCTGCTGACCCAAACACTTTTAAGTGTTTCACTGTAGGCTTTTGTTTAAACCAAGCTTCATAAGGTGTTTTATTATTTAGCGCCTTTGTTGGCGCACGATTTCGCAAGTACACCGCCGTAGCTACTGCTTCTGCCCACAACGCCGCATTCATGCCCGAATGTACCAGCATGCTCCTGGCCATTTCAACCAACGTACGATTTGCCCGTTCCGCTACACCGTTCTGCTGTGGAGTGTAGGGAACCGTCAACTGTCTTACAATACCATTTTTCTCAAAATATTCATTGAATGCGCTGTTGATAAATTCACGACCGTTGTCGCTTCTGACTGCTTTTATTTTTCTGCCCGTTTGCCTTTCTACCATAGTGCAAAAAGTCACAAACTTCTCAAACACTTCTGATTTTGATTTTAAAAAGTACACGAAAATTCTCCTTGACATATCGTCAATGAATGTCAGAAAATATTTTGATCCACCCAGCGATTGTGTATCAAACGGCCCACATACATCTGTATGTATTAACTCTAACACGTTCTTTGATCTATTTTCTGTTGCTTTTGGATGTGGCTGTGCTTGTATTTTGCTTATCATGCATGTTCTACATGCCGGCTTCTGAGAAAAATTCACTTCATCCATCCCACGTACCAACAATTTATTTCGAAGTTCTGCCAAACTCGCATAATTCAGGTGCCCATACCTATTATGCCAAAGCATTGCACTATTCTGAATGATACTGAAACAGCTGTTGCGTTTATTTTCGAAGATAAACAAGTTGTTTATTTGTTTCAATCGTAGAATCTCAACACCATTCTTTTTCACCATAGCTTGCTTGTTTGCGAAACTGACATCGCATCCCATTTCAACGACACGACTGACCGAAATAAAATTTCCCCTCATACGTGGGACGTACAACACATCGTTTAATGTCAATACAGTAGTGTCTGTAAAAATCTTCACGCTGCCTTTACCCTCTGCTTGCAAACTGTTCTCACCTGCTAACGTGATCAACTCCGAATGTTCCACAAAGTTCGAGAACATGTTGCGATCGCAACACATGTGTGCTGTTGCGCCACTGTCCAAACACCATTTCATTCTGTTAAACATGTTGCAGCCCGATGTTGCTAACACAGTAAATGAATACTGTTTCTGTTGCTTCAACTTGTCATTTTGTTGCTCGCTCCGTTTAGCAACACAATTTGCCTTTATGTGCCCACGCTGTCCACAACGAAAGCAGATGACATTTTTTGACTGTTTGCCTGCAAATTTCTTTTCGCTGCCCTGCGCCGACTTCGCTGCAAATGCCTGCTGAACGCTACCTTCAACTTTTGTGACTGCGTCGCCCATGTTAACTCTACGTTCGCTTTCTTCGAGAAGTTTCAGCTTCAAAACATCAAATGTTGGCAGACTATCTCGCGTTTCCATCGCAATGACAAAGTTTTCAAACTCTTTCGGAAGACTCGATAGTAACAATATGGCAATAAGCTCATCATTGAGCGAAATGCCCACTTCAGCCAACTTATCTTTGGCCGTGGTAAACGCATTTAAGTATACTGCAACTTTTTCACCTTCAATTAATTTGAGGTTAAGTAGCCTCTTATACAATGACACCTTTCTAACGGGACCGCTTGGCTGGTACACTTCCCTAAGCCTTTCCCATGCATCTGCTGCCGTCTTACAGTGCTTCAGATAATTTAATTGTGATGGTTTTATACTGAGTGTAATCATCGCAAGTGCCTTCTCATCCTGCGCCGTCCACTTCGCCACAGCCTCACTCTCGGTGCCTGCTTCTGGCTTGGGACTGCCCGATGCAAGTTTCCATAGCTCTGCATGTACCAATACACTTCGCATTTGGATACTCCAAGAATCAAAATTATTCTCATCCAATTTCTCTATTTGGTACATAGCACTCATCTTGCTAATTTATAACTTTACTTTGTTCACCGTTACTTATAGCGGGACTGGGCCCATAACCTGTAGGATTTAAATAAAAACACGCAGCCGCAATATTCGTCTTCACGATTGAACCGTTTATTTAGAAGTAACAAAAATGGGATCGAAAAAACAATATAATGCATGTAATTATGTACGAATTCGAAATTGAACATATGCATTGTCATTAGCAGGGTTGCTTTTTTAAGTAACATTTCAACAGTTTTAAATATTTTTTTTTCTTTAATTTTTTTTTAGCAGAAGATTATGAGACATTTATTACAGAAGATTATTGCTTATTGCTTTCTGAGCTTTAAAAAAATATAACGTATTTGAGTTAACGCATACTAGCCAACAAGATGTACCTGGCATGTTGTCAAAAATAGTCTAATTTATTATTGCCATATTAATATTTTCATTCACTTATTTTGCCACGTATTTAAATATTTGATTTTGAACCTGCTGTGAAATAATTTGGTTAATAAAAAGCAAATATCTGTTGCTGACAACTTGACACTTTTATGAGATACCTTTTAGAAAATGAAAATGTGCACGAAATGCGAAAATTTAACATAACTTAAAGATAGACATTCTAAGCTAAATATCTTGAAACGGAAATTCATAATTGATTACTATTTATGAAATCAATTATGAATTTCCCTTTCAAGATATTTAGCTGGCTGGATATGGCTTAACCAACATTTTGGTTCAAAAGTTCGTTTGTCAACAGTAATTAAAACATAATAAATAGCTTTTGAATTCTCTCCTCTACTGTCGCCTCCATTTGGTTTGCTCTTTAACTATTATATGCTTTAACCTAGATGACCGGTTAAAGCATATAATAGTTTTAATTTATATTGTTAGTTTTCATTCAATAATACTGTGCTTTGTCCAAATATGCTTTTCCAAACAAGCCTTTCCCTGCTGTGTATGCGATTTTTACGTATACCAAGCGGAAAACAAATTGCGTAAAAATTTTACGTTACACTGTAGAAGACAATTCAGCAAATTTAATTAAAATATCTTGAGCGGTGCAAAAATATTTAAATTTTTTTTTGAGTAATTTTACCGTTACTCATCAAAATTGTTGTTATGAAGAAATGCAACATAATTTATTTACATGAAAATTAAACTATTTAAAAGTTCAGTAGAGCATTATTCATAACATAAAATCAGATAATTTTAAGGAATAAAGTTTAATTTTGTCCCCTCATCTTTAAATTATTTACAGTACCGCAAATAATTGATCGAATGTTTGCGGTGTGTTAACATATTCAAGGATAAGAGACAAAATAAAACCAAAATCATATCGAACAATTTTTTATTAACAAAAGGGGAGGTTAACATTTTCAAAAACTAAAACATTCTTTATTTAAAAACTGAAAAAAAAAACAAAAATAAAGTCATTCGATCATTAATTTGTGTTTGACCTTAATATTTTGTCTAGCCTCCCTTGCTTGCAGAACGGCTGTTATTCTGGTAAACATGCTGCTTATTAGCTTCTGGAAGGCTTCTATTGTGATTTTGTTCCAGGGCGCTGTCACTTCTTGCCAAAGTTCGTCAAGGTTTCGGGGAACTGAATCATTACTTGCAGGGGACATTTTGAGTTCTCCCCAAAGCTGTTCCATTGGGTTGAGGTCCGGTGACTGCGGGGGTCAATCGGGAACTTTTATTTGTTTATGTTGAAATCAACCCTTCGCAACTGTAGGGTATGTTTGGAGTCAGTGAGAATCCACTAACTCAAGCTTCTTAAAAGCTTTTGATCCAAAATATGAATATAATCGGATGCGGTCATGCGTCCTAAAATCCTGTGACATTTTCCGACCCCATTTCAATTCCTACAACCCCATAACATCAACGAACCGCTACCAAATTAAGGGGTTAGCCTTATGTGCCTTGTGGTTGTGGTTCACCTTTCCGGCGCCACGCCCACTGTCTCCCATCTGATCCAAAACGATTTATTTTGGTCTCGTCAGACCAGATCACTTTCTTCCAATCTTCGATTGTGAAATTTTTATGCTTTTTGCGAAACTTAGCCTCAACATTTTATAGCGCTTTGTTAAAAGAGGTTTCTTAACTTTGGAACGACCCTTCAAGCCATTTTCGAGTAAGACTTTGCGAATTGTTTCATCACAAACGTTAAGCTGATTTTTTTATCACATAAATAATATATACTTACTCAGAAAAACAAATTTAAGTTATAATGTATGTGGTATAATGTTTACTAAATTTTTTTTTGTAGTATGTTAACACTGTTATACATTTCGAGGTTCCTTACTTTTTGAAAGAAAAAATACAGAAACTTCTAATGTAATGGAAAATGTTAACTTTTTCAAAATTATTTCTTTCAAATGTTGGCCATGGTTACGTCTCCATCCGTCGAGTCCAATTTTTGACGACACGTTGTATCTTTTCGACTGTTAACTGGCGAATACTACAGTTTTGCTCTAAAGCCACTCAACATGTATATAATATACTGATATTAAATATTATTTATGGAATTTATTATAGTCTAATAGTGTGCAAATTTCATGTCACAATTCCACTTAGTCGACGGAATAAGCTTATCAGATCAGATAATCGTCTAAACTTGAACTAATGCTAACTAAAACTCAGCATAAAAGCCAGATGCTACAATGCCGTAAATAACTACCCATAAGGGCGTGTCAGCTATTAAGATTTAGTTGAATAATGTACTGAAATACGTTATACTCATGCAAGACACCGAACTTACATATAATACATTGATAAGGAAAAAGACAAGGTAAGCTAATTAAATTTTACATATTAGATATATTCTATTTTTTGTGCATGTGTGGAATAATGCTTTTCAATTCGGGCATCATGGTGGAAATTTAAACACATATACATAAATATTGTAATTGAATTTTCCCACATAATACGCTTCAAAACTCCAACACCACGTCTCGTCACCAGTCACAGTATTGTAAAGAAAGTTTTTGTCCTTTTTGAAGTTTTTAATGATATCCTTCCAATGATGGATTCTGAGCAATTTTTAGTCGTCAGTCAAATTGTGCTGAACAAACCGTGCACACACCTTTCGTAAGCCCAAATGTTCGGTCAAAATACGATAAATCGATGTTTTGGAGATTCGGCCGATTTTTGATGAATTCATGCACAGTTTCGATGGAGTTTCCGGTGATCACGGATTTTGATTGACCCACATGTTGATCGTCATTTATGTCCTCACGACCACTTTGAAAACGTTGAAACCACTCGTGCGCTCTGCTACGGGATAGGCAATCTTCGCCATAAAATTGTTTATGCTAGTCCTGTTTACTTTGGAAAGCTCTTTGTAGAAGAAAATTATTATTTCCGAATATTAAGAACCACATACATACATTTGTTTACATATTTAAACTTAAACAACTAAAGTTTGCAAAAGTGCTCAGCAAATTTGACATCAATCTTTTAAGGGAGCAGTAAATTTAAAATTTTCAAATTCATCGTCAGGCAAACAAAACCATCAAAAACTAAAGATGAAGAACCAGGTTCTTCTTTTTAGTTAATTTAATGAGATTTTTCACAGCTTTTATTATCAAATGCGGTACAGAGGCATAACTTCATTGCCGTCTCTTGTTCAACCTTGAGGCAAAGTTAAGCTTCCATTTCTTGTTGCCCAAAACCGCAGGTTTCAAAACATCCATCAATATAGAACAAAAAATCAACTTAACACATGCATAAAAATAAATGCATTTTGCTGCTATATTTGACTTATACTTTATGTTTACACAGTAATTTAGTTGTTCTATTTGGACTTTATTAAGAATTACTTAATTAAATTCAATTGTCTTTTCTTTGTTATTTTGTTTGTAGAAATCTCCTTTGAAAACTATCAAATTATAATAAGTAAATAGTTTTATCCTCATGATGAAAGATGATATGATTTAATTATTCTTAAGAATTTTTCATGTTATTTTCAAAAGTAATACCAGTATACTGAAGAATAGCGCTTAGCAGACTCCGTTCGTGCAAAAAGTGCAGGAAAATTACAAATCGCAACGAAAAGATCTAGTCAGTAGAATAAAAATAAAGTACTTACGCAAACCGATTTTCAGAATCAGAAAGAAAACTTTCACAATTCATAATATTCCTTTCGAATAGCCTTACATATGCTTGTTGGTAGTTGCGCGGCTGCAAGCACGCTTGGCCTACAAATAATTCGATATTTTATGCATGGCATGTTCGCTTTAAACAAAGTTTTCTTAGCTTAAAAAGTCACTGAAAAGTCATGAAAAAAGAATAAGACAAAAACATAGAAAAAGTAAAAATATGTTCATATATCTTTTATTTTAAAATGCTCTTGTTCAAAAGTTATATGGACGTTTAAGTGGTAAGTAAGTTTTTATGTAAAAAATTTGATTTTTAGCAATGTAGATATACTCGTAGAAGGCATAGTGGAGAATTAAGGGTGGTTTTAACTATTTTGCAAACAAAGTTTTCCACAAAGCGAAAAATTTTAAGAATTATGAAAAATACATATATCTTCAGGCTTACCTGACTACATATAAATAATGTACTAACTGAATAGTGTCGACCTTTCGACACCGATTCGTTTTTGCGCGAGGTTTACTATCAGTTTCAGTTCAGTCGGCTCCACGGTCTCAAGAATTCTCATTGGAAAGTAAACAAAAAATTTTAAATGCAACAACTGCATTCACACCCGCTTATTACAGCTAATAACGCCTTGTTCGTGACAATTCCTCTCAACCAAACCGACACGTTTTGCCACCCTTGTAAAAGCTGTTTGTTTGTGTACACCGGCAATATACGAAAAAGTGTGAATGATGAGGATAGTATTTTTCTGGGCTATTCAAACTTTTCCACTAATCGGCGGTGTTGGTTGTTCCACACATTACACACTCTCCCAAGCATTACGCAACATTAAATTTTAATTCGTTTTTTATTTGCAATTTTAATACTATCTAAAATCTAAATTTGTTGATAATTAAATATTTTGAAATAGATAATTATATTTAAGATAAGCATATTTTTCTATAAGAAGTTTTTGTAGACGTGTGATATTCCATATAACTACGATTTTCCGAGTTGGTGTTTTGTCAGCTTTTACTTGATTTACACTAATTGTCGCTTGCAATTTCCAAAGTTGGTAAAAATTTATTAGTGATGTATGTGCTCTAGAGTGCGCACCAAAGACGCTATTTCTGCTTGCAATCAAAATATTGAAAAATATCCCAATGAGTCCATCCGCTACCATACATTGTTGAAATGCTATTATATATATAAAAAAAGTCACTGATCCATATTTCTTAAAAAGTTAAGCAGGACATTATATAACAATCAATAGGAAACTCGGAAAATAATATATTTTACGTGTCAGAATTATAGCGTGTTGACATGGACGACATTTGCTTCCAGAAAAATGGGGCTTATCTGCATCGACGCCGTTTAAAACAGTATTCGGTGCGTTATTACTGAAATACGGCCCCAAATGCTTCAAAACGCGTCCGTATATTCGATCTTTCGGCGGGAATTTGTTCAGACCCTCCGAGACGGTCATTTCCTTTTTGAAATATAATGTCACACTTTTATATTTATAAATAAACTATATTCTTTATAACATTAAACAATATGCGTTTCACTACATCTTGACAAACTTGCTTAAAATAAAGATTTTCGAAGGTTTTTGCAAGAAGCCATTTTTAAACGGGCCCCAGGAATAAGTTCTAAATTTTAATTTTGTCTTAATTCTATAGTAAGATAAAATGAATTAAAATGCTGGGAACAGCTTCAGATTTAGAATAAAAGCTGTTACACACTAAAATAAAAACCAAATTGTCGTTATTAACAGTACGTAATTTACAAAAAAAAAACAGCCAGAATTGTACTTGTATATCTTCATATGTTCAGCATATTGTTTATATGTATATTTTCTTATACTCAGCCTCTGTTATCCTTTAATTAAAACTGAAACGAAACAGGTACATCATATGCTGCTTTAACGCCAAAATATCAGCGACATTTTCATTGCGGTTTCCTTAATTTTTGTGGTATTACATTTCGATTGCTTTTACTGTGTTTTGGTTGTAATGAACTGTACAGCCTGTTGTCTGTTATCAAGCAGACAAAAAAATAAGAAAGGGTGAAAAGAGATGTTACAAATTTATGAAAATAAGACGCAGTAATAAAGATATAAAATCTGGATATATAATAAAAGCTTGTATGCTTAAGGGGGTATTCTACTCTAGAAATCAATATTTGGGTTTTTTGAATTTTATTTAAAAAAAACCAAAAATATTTTTACTATAAATTTTTTTATGGTGTTTTTTATTGATATCTTATGAATATATAAATAAAATTTAAAAAAAAATATTAAAATTTAAAAAAATTACAGGGGGGGGGGAGACAGGTGTAAAAAAAATGGCCCATCCTTGTGATATTGATACTGACTCTCCTGGTGGTCTGAAAACAAAAAATCAAAAGAAATTCTTGATCAGTAAGGATGCTGTTATAGTCAGAGAACACGAAAATAAATTTTTTTTGGAAAATGGCGACTGCCTGAAAATAAAAATCATTTTTACGTTTTTTTTGAAATTCCTGATTTTTTTTTAAATATTAAAAACAAAAATTTTGACACGATGCTGGTAGGAACGATAAAGGATTATATAAAGAAGGTTCACACAAAATTTCAAGTAAATCGGTTGTATAGAACTTGAGATAATGCCGGTACCGTGTGGAAAAAAGTAGTTTCAAGAAAAACGCAATTAAAATTTAGGAGACAATTCTAGTGAACACGGCCGCCACCTCACAAAATCGGCTGTATCTCCGAAAATAAGCCAAATTTTGAAAAATCCATCCAAGATCATATTTTTGAAAGTCTAAGCTTTAAAAAAATTAAAAAAAATCGAATTTTTCAAAATTCTAGAGTAGAATACACCCTTAAGATTAATCTGAAGGGCAAAGATGAAGCATTTCAAAGACAACATATTTTAAGAATTTTGGTGTACGACTTATTGAATGCAATGCAGCTATCAGGACCCGCTTTTCACTGACTCTTTCTCACGCGCCAAAATAAAGAAATTTTTCTTGAACCTTAGCGCTTATAGTTGCACAGTTATGGTTCTTATGGCGTGCATTGAACTCAACAACATTACAAAATTGCAGGAACCATCTTTCGGTCTTCCGTAATTCGTAATTAAAAATTTATTTGAGAGAAAACTTGTGACTTTATTGTTTTTGCAACAAAAAATATTTTAAATTTAATTCCGGCTGCACCGAAGCTAACATACCCTTCACAGGTGCATTTCTTTTAGTAACTATGTGTCCAGCTCGTATGGAAGCTATATGCTATAGTAATCCAATCTGAGCAATTTTTCGGATGTCATGTTACTACCATAATCAGTAATCCATGTCAAATTTCGTGAAGATATCACGTCAAACGCGAAAGTTTTCCATACAAGCCCTTGATTCCGATCGTTCGGTTTGTGTGGCAACTATGTGCTATAGTGAGCTGATCTGAACAATTCCTATGAACAATAACTTATACCAAATTTCGTGAAGATATATCGTCAAATGTGAAAATTTCCCCTACAAGAACTTGATTCCGATCGTTCAGTTTGTATAGCTGCTATATGCTGTAGTAGGCCGATCTATTACATTAATATCTTAGAAAATAACCTGTGCCGACTTTTGTGAAGATACATTCCCAAATGTGAAAGTTTACCATACAAGAACTTGATTCCGATCGTTCAGTTTGTATTGCAGATATATTTTAAAGTGGTCCGATATCTTCAGTTCCGACAAATAAGCAGCTTCTTGAAGAGAGTGTGACGTTTGAAAAATTTCAAAACGATATCTTAAAAGCTGAGGGACTAGTTCGTATATATACAGACAGTCAGACTGACAGATCGACAGACTGACAGACAGACAAACGGGAATGACTAAATCGACTCAGCTCAACATACTGATCATATATATACGTATAAACATACTTTATAGGGTCTCCGACGCTTCCTTCTGGGTGTTACAAACTTCGTGACAAACTAAATATACTCTGTTTAGGGTATAAAAAGTATAACAGAAAGGCCAACAATTAGGTAGCCAGGAAACTGATTGACAATACGTCGTTCTTGAGGCGTTTAAAGCACATAAGCAAATATTTTTCGATAACTTAATCCGAAAGTCCAACCAAAATGAAGTCCAGCAAAAAATAACTGCAGATGAAAACTATCATCGAATAGAGATGCTCTTTCGACTGAAAGTATAAAGCGAACAGTTTATTTTCTTCTAATAAGCATAAAAAATTAACGTCATTTATTTTAAAACGCGTTTCAGAGGCGGTACTTTATTGAAGTCTTTTGGTCTCACTAAGTGGTATTAAGCAAGTATTTGAAATAGCTCATAACCGCAGTGTTCAAAACACCAATAAAATTTTAACTACAAGCTTAAAAACAAATGTCTGCATATTGATGTGCTCAGAAGTAAATATACAGACACCAGTTATAAAGGGTGATCTCTTTCCATGTTCCCTACCTTTTTAAAGAAAAAATACAGAAACTTCAAATTTAATTTAATTAATTTAATTGAATTGCGAATGATTCGAAAGAACGCGATAACGGTCGCCATTGACGATAACGTTCTCACCGTCGCCATTTTTTAAGAAATATGGTCCATCACCCAAAAAAGGCTATTAAAAAAAGATCACCCGTTATTATACTTAACATATGTAGAGAATAATACTACAGGGTAGGCCATTTAAAGTTGACCCATCTGGCAACGCTGTAACTTTTAACAGCGCTGACAAATCGGCTAATGTCATACCGCGTTAGAAGCGTCATTCGAAGACAATTTATACCATGGAACAGTACACTCCAAAAGAACGCGCTGAAATTGTTCAGCTTTATATTCAAAATAACTTTTCAATTGTGTTAACTCAACGTGCGTTTCGCAAAAAAAATAAAGTGAAAAGTGCTCCAGTTAAGAACACAATTAAGTCTTTATACGCAAAATTTGTGAACACCGGTAATCTCAGTAATGCCAGTCATGCATCCAGACAACGCACAAGACGTTCTGATGAAAATATCGAAGCTGTACGAGCCAGTATTGAGGAGACTCCATCGACATCGAGTTATCGCCGCTCTCAGGAATTAGACATCTCTCGCACCACTCTCCGACGCATAATTCATAAAGATTTGAAGATGTTTCCATATAAAATTCAAATGGCACAAAAACTAAACCCAGCTGATTATCCGCGACGCCTTAATTTTGGCAAATGGGCAAATGGGTCAACTTTAAATGGCCTACCCTGTAGTTACTTTATATAACTTGGGATGATGGTCATTTCCGTATTGAAAAATTTCCACAAGCTGCCATTACCACAGATGTTTAAATAATAAAATTATATAATATTTACAGGTATCTTCTACTTACTATATATGTGTATTTACTATATAATATAATAGTTGCCTTCATTTTGCATCGTCAGAGTCGATTGCTCGTTTGAACACCTAGTATAGTTTGCTCAACCCGCTGCTATCCAACACCTTGCGAACAATATTAAATTCTCATCGTGAAACATACTGTATTCACATAGTACACTATGTCATATGAGCAAAACAGAACTCATAAATCACTCTTGAGAATGCTCAGTACATTTGATGTATAAATCTAACTGCGCATGACTTTTAAAGGTTTATTTTTATGAACAATATATTCAGACCTATTTTGTAAATATTCCTTTTTAAAAATTGTGGGATTAATTCTTTAATGAAACTTTTCAAAACATCCCAGGATATAATAATTGGTAAAAGAAGTTTTCTATGCACGGTTTAAAGTGAAAATAAACTGCTTGTTAAAGTTTAATGCTTACTTTTAAGGCACAAGCCAAAAATTTTTGATGACGTTTGCAAAACGAACAAATCAACTAAGAAAAAAGTGAACACCTGAGGTGCTCAAGGGGTGTTTGAGTAACTTTTGAATATACTAGCAATAAGTTTGATGAAATGCAACATAATTAATATCTCAGTATATTTTTATTTAAGCACTTATGTACTATATATCGTCAAACTAATTCACATAAAAAAGGAGTAAACTGATATCATTTATATACACGATGTTGCCTGTTTGTTTGCTGTTTCCAGGAAAGGTTTGCACTAGAAATGGATCATTCAAACTCTAGCGTCTAGGGAAAGATGAAAACAAAAATAAAACTTAACATCACTAAAGTAAATATGATTAGAGAAAAAAACATGTCATTGAGAGAACTAATTGTAAATAAATATTATTTCATTGTTTTAGATTATTATTGGAAAACAAAGCTTAATGATTAGGGAAATTGAATTTAATTTCAATGTTTTGATCTTTAATATATCAATTGAAGATATATTATTGGTCAACCACTTAACTTTTTCAAGTTGTAATAGTTTGCAAATCTAAAATATCTACAATATTCAGGATATATATATTTTTAAAGGTAGTAAAAACAAGAAATAACGTTAGGTACAGCTACATATCTTATAGCATAAAAGGGCATAAAAACATCTTTTTCATGATTTTGATTGACCAGTTTTTGTTTAGTAGTACGATCTAAACAATTTCTTCGGAGTTTGTACTGCTTGCTTGTCTACGCAACATCCGTCACAATATCGCCGCAGGCGGTGAATCGACTACCATTACTTCCGCCATCCGTTTTCAATCATATAGCAACAACATGTAAACATCACACCAACGACTAGCAGTTAAAAGCCATATAACGGTGCCATTCACAAGCATTCGGCGAACGGATTAGGTAAAACTACTATTATATTTCCTTTGTTTATACTATGTTCGTACCGACATTGAAAACATTTTGAAAACACATTTGTATGTTGTGGAATGTAAGTCGTTCGGACCAACAATGTATGTTTTGGATGAGTTTTCAGTGACAACTATCAATACGGGGATTCTCTTGCTCTTTCAAGATGACACAAAATGCAAAAATCCTATACCGAAATATGCAAGGCCAAGAGAGCACCCATTGCGAATCAAGTGATATATGACGGCACGAAAATAAACATGGGTTTTGGTCTGACATATTTTACAGCCTTTGCGAATAAATTTTTGCGTGTGTTTGTTGTGCCTTTGCACCAAGAAGAAAATTCCGTAATTGGTGCACCTTGCAAGGGTTTTGCAAAAACAAGAGAATACCCTTTACAGTGAGCAGCAGTATTTGTATATGGAATGTAAACCAATATCAAGTGACAATTTAGAGCCGGCAAAATATGTCTTCCAAAAAAATCGATTGAACTAGAGCAGGCACCGATTATAATGAGTGGAATGTAAGTTTTCAGGTGGTTTTCAGCGAAAACTGTGTTTTCGTTTGACAGATTTTACATGGACGAAAACACAAGTTTTCGTGCGAAAACCAGTTTTTCCCACGAAAACATGTTTTCGTTGTCGGTCCCAACATAGTATTAGCCCTTCCAACGCTTCCAAGCTTATTGCGGTCAATAAATATAACAGCCTATAGATTATCTACTAGTACATGTGCACAAGAATATATATTTGCATGCAAGGAGCAACATTTCCCCATCGTTAACAGCTTGTTGTGTGCATACCTACCAGCTGCTGTTGTGGTTAAATTTTACTGCGTATCTATGTATGTGTGGGAGCGTGAGAGACGTTGGTCAGCAGTGTGGGCAACATGTGTGTGTACATGCTACCATCGCAAATCAATTGTTGCTTGTTTATCATCGACACATGTTCAAATCGGGAAGCCTGCCGTCCTCAGGAAAAGTTCAGTCGACTGCTAAAAAAATCTTGCTGATTTTTCAAAGTAACTCCTAACTGTCGTACATATAACAACAATTATTAGAAACTGACAACATTATGAGTAAAAAAGAAATATGAAACTCTAAATTTTTACACAGCCATTAAATATTGCACGGATCCTAACTCTACTTTCTATAAATTTTAACTTTATTTGATTCCGGATAGTATAACTTTAAAAATTGAATGTGAATTTCTTATTTCCTGTGTGGTCTTTTTTCTCTCTCAGTAAACAAATGTTCCAATTTATAAGTTTAACTTTATACAAATTATTTATTTATTTGTCAATGTGGAACCTTCAGATTTATTTATTGCTGGAAGTGAACGAAATTTATTTCAAACGAGAAAGTACCAAATTTCTTCTATATTGGGTAAGGCAAACGAGAAATGCAAACTCACCGACCTAAAGTTCATTGTACGGACATCGATATAGTTGGAAGCCCTGAAAAAGTTATTCACAAAAGGAATTTATGCGGCAATTATAATATTTTTGCTACTATTTTTTACAGTATTTTATTAAAAACAGCAACACTCGTTAGTATATTTTATGGTGGGTAAAAGCTAATAAATTAAAATGTTATGCTTTCATTCAAATAGAAATTGATAGAACAGTTAGTATTTATACATAAATTTCATCAGTGTTCAATAATTTTATTTTCATAAGCAACATTTAAGGTATAAAAATATTCAAATAATTTGGCTTGTGTTAAATTTCCGACAAAGAATAGCAGAAACAAGAAAAAAAATATACAGTTCATGCAAAAACAGGCTGGAAAATTTCAAAACAAAAAACACAGTGATACAACTCAATCAGCAGAATCAAAATTCAAAGAGCATTTGCGCATTTTAATTTGTTGTGGCAGGAAGTAAACTTTCATTTTATGCTTTGTTCAATGATTTTCTCTTTGTATATTTGATGCCTAGCACAAATAATTCTACATATATTTTATGCGTGATCGAGAAGCGAGATTTTCACGCTTAAAAATTCGTTGACAAGTCGTGAAATGAGGTTGAAAAGATGGGAAATAGATTTATGTTTTCAATCAAACTTTGTTTTAAAATGCACTTGTGCGAAGGTTATGTTATACATATTAATAAGTGATAATGTGCGTGAGCAAAACGAAATTCAAATAAATTGTATATAGGGAGTAGGGTGGAAATCTATATCTTATGCAATCGTATTATCCAAGAATTTGTACTTACAAATATGTTATAATTCAACAATAGTGAAGTCTTTAAGCTAACTCATTATTGTTTGTGTTTTACCAATATGCTGTGCATGCTCTTGTAACTTTCCTATAGCTTCCGAAATGGCTTTGTAACTCTGCACATCACACTTTCTTTTTAAAAAGCAAAAAGTTTCTGACAACTTTGTAATAGCTGTTTGCATGGATGAGCGATGCGGATACAAAAGGTGTAAATAATGTGTTAAATAGGTTTTCTCTCGTATTTAAACTTTGAAAAAATTTTCATCGCCTATTTATATTGCTTATATGTAATTTTCAAGTACATTTAGTACACCCTCTGCAGTGCTAATATTGGCTTTCAATTATTTATAGCTGTTAGTTATAATTTGCAGAAGTGGATGAAGTTTTACATTTTATCATATATGTATGTGGGGGACTTTCTTTAAATGAAACGCTTTAGTTTCTTTTTAAATGTATAAAAATATTTATTTATCAAAACCGGCTAAACAACGTAGGATTAATCACTATATCACTGAGTGATAATATATAAAAGGTTAGTTTATTTTAACAAATATTTTTTGGAGGGCACGTCCATATTCTGTGAAGTTTCAAAATCAAGTGTCTGTCTTTTTAAACGTCGCTTTCGGCATTCATTGCTTTCGTTAAGTCCGTTTATTCAGGGTGTATGTTTAGAGTTGCATGCGTGCGCAGGTCAAGTCAGGTCAGGGTTGCAATCCCACATATATTACATTCACGTTTAACCTTGACGCAGCGCCAAGCCACAAACCATGTTTATCGTATCCGAGTTTGTTGTTATTACATTATTCTGTTGGTGCCAAGTAATTTGTCTAAAGATAGTTATATAGTTAAACACATAAAGAACAATAAATGAAGTGCGAGTGTAACCGGTCATTTCATACCTTTTGAACTTGGCAGGATAAAAGCCAGAAAAAATTCCGAGAGGTCCATAAAGCTCATTAGTTATATGGGATCGAGGAAAAGTGCGATCGATTTGATTTATTTTAGGTGCAGAGATACATATTTAGGAGAAAATCACGCTCAATAAATTGAATTATGACAACTGCCATGTTGGCCGATATATGTGGTATCAGGTTAAGCGGAAGGTCGAAAAGCTTTCTTTTACGTATATGAAGGCTAAGATAATGCTGATTTGATTCCACAAATTTTTTGATATACAGACATAGTATTATCGAAAAATAATTCTATCTTAATTTTAATAACAAATATTACAGATATTAAATTCTAAAATTGTCACCGGCTTCCTTCTCATGCTATCTCGAATGTCGAAAATCAGGATGATGAAACAATTTGAAATACGAGTGACTGTCTGTCTACCCGTCCGTTCTACTGTGGAAGCAATAAGTTTAGTAAAACTTAAGATATCTTGATAAAATTTGGAACACGTGTTCCTTGGCAAAAATTAATTTAAGTAGTTGGACATTCCCAGATTACAGTCTGAAATTATCAACTCTTGTTCGATCACAGGAGATATTTCGTCTTGTCCTCGTTCACAGCCTTGTCCTAAACGTCGTTTGGTATCGAACGACTCGGAGAGCTATTTTCCGATGCTGACGAAGCTTTTGGTATTCCTTAATTAAAGCCATTCTGATAATATCCAATCAGTTTGTAGACGCTGGACTTTTTTACACACAGTATGCTCGATAGAACCTTATACGCCATGTTGACGAGGCTTATCCCACGGTAGTTGGCGCAGATTATGGGGTCTCCCTTTTAGTGGATTGGGCATAGAACACTTAAATTCTAATTGGCGAACATACTTCCCTCCATCGTTCATCGTCGTTTTGTTGTTCTTCAGACGAGTAATTGCTATTCGAATTTCTTATTGGTCGGCCTAAGGAACGTCTGCTACATCATTCTTCATTCTCAAGGTGTTATACTTTTACTGCCTGTCAGCGGGCTGGAGAAATGTTCCCTCCATAATTTCTGATTCATTTACAAAAGTATGCTCTGGTCTCAAAACCTTCTGTTAGTCGCCGCATTTTTTGTAAAATTTTCGAGCATAACACCTGTCGGGCAGCTTGTTAAGCTCTTCGTACTCACGCATTTCGGTCTCTCTTTTTTTTGTCGGCAAACCTGCCTTGTTTCCCTCTACAGCTCTTGGTATCGTTCCGTTGTGGTCGATTGTAATGTTGCGAAGTAGGCAGTATTTGTTAGTTCTTTCTACTACAACAAGCCACTTCTCACCGTATAAACTGTGCTTGCAGATTGAAATTCCCACAGTTTCCTTATACCGAGCTGCTGATGAGTAGAACCGAACTGTAAGTCGAGCAAAAAATTGTTCGGCTGCCTGTTGTGATTGTAGCTTCTCGACGTCGAACCTTTCGTCTATTAGAATATGATTAATCTGATTGGTGCTTTTTCGGTCCGAAGACAGCCGGATTCCTTAGCTGGAATCAAGTATTACAGACAACTATATTTCGGGCCTTGGCGAACTCGATTAGCCTTGGCCCATTTGGGAATGTTTCAACATAGAGGCTGAATTTACCGGCCACTGTACCAAGTTGCTTTTGCCCAACCTGGCGTTAAATTCGCCAAACACGATTTTGACATCGGGGCAGCTCTCACAGGTGCGCTCCAAGCTCTCATAGAAGGCATTTTTGGTCTCATCGTCCTTCTCCTCTGGCGGGACGTGAGAGCAAATCAGCAATATGTTGAAGGATGTTTGAAGGAAGGTTTATCCGACGGGGTGAATTCCAGAACTTGGGGATGGAGTCTCTCTTCCACACTGAAGTTGCGCTCCTTTATATGACCACCGCTGTAAATGCCATAAGAACCTACTCGTCTAAGTCGTTGTTTCTTTCATTGCACTTCATAGATGGTGGTGATGTAAGCCTTTGATCTCAGGTGGACATCAACCATTTGAGCAGCGGCCCCTTCCTAATTAAGGGACCTGACATTCAAGGTGCATGCCGTTAAATCATAATCCTTAAAACGTTTGCAGTGGTCGTCATCTAAAGGGGGGCTACCTAGAAAATTCTTAGTCTAAAACCGGAAATCGCGAGCTGCTTGAGCCACATTTAAAAGAGTCGTTTCCGACCACTCACAAGCAAATGGTGGTCAGCTTTCCTCACTTGCGTGAACTTCTACACATGGCTCCATCTTTCTGGCAGTTAGCAGAATTTATTTTAAATTTCGGATTGAAAGAGAAAACGAATCTGTTGCTGTATTTTCTTTTTGGATTTGAAAACAGTGATATTAAAATTTATGCACCTTTACAGGTGAGGGCTGTTAGCCACCGAAGATTTCTAAATCTCTTGCTAAAAAGCGTAGACATACAGTTGATATATAATCGAGGTTAACGAATAGATTTTTCTAATTTTGAACATTGCATTCTAAAAATGATCGAAATCGGTTATCGCACCCACATATCACGTAACGTTATGTTACGGTAAAAGTTAAAAGTGTGAATCGTTTTTACTAATATCGCCAGATGTGCTTAATTTTACTAAAGAAAGTAGAAAGAATAAAAAAAATCAAATGATCTTTCAATTAACATTTAAGCTACGCCCTCTCTTCAAAAATAGTTTTGGCAGCCAGAACAATGTGCTCTAAAAGTAAAGCGCTGTAGAAAACTAAACTCAGTCCGACAGTACCATCGACAGGCGTTGCAACTCGCTGTCAACTATTACTTTAGTCTGAACTTTTCAACAAGTAGAAGGGCAAATGTGTTTCGGCACAAACCGCGAAATTTACTTTTCGATGAAAAGCATTTTTTGCAGTGACTCAAAATGCATGTTTGTTTAAAGCATGAACTGGCTATTGTAGTAGAGGAATATGGACTTTTATAAGATTAAGTGGATTAAATTTAGCGTAAACTTACTAGATATATGCTATATGTGTTCGCACTTTTTGTTGTAATACTATATATGAGTCGACGTGTACTTTAGTTTTGGTTGATTACATCACTTCACTTATTTTAATACCACTTTTTTTACATTACTGAACAGTTGTCACAATATTGATGCAACAAATGTAATGCTATAGAAAAAAGTTTCTAACGGCTTAGAGGGATCATTAAGTATATAAATTAGACTATGGCAATGGTTCGTAAAGGGGTTTGCTTTCACTAATTTACTAATTTTTAATTGGACCAACGGCCAAAATACTATGTCCAAACTACTAACTTGGTTTTATACATACCAGTTTGCAATAGAGGCGAAGTGGAAAATTTAAAGAAATACCATTTTATATGGCAAAGAGGCAAAATGATTGAAAGTTTTTATATTTTGATATAATCGGTTCATATTTTCTTTTTCAGACAAAATAATAGAATATTTATGCAATTCTCAAAGATTTATTGTGCCGGTGTATGGAGAAAACTGATTTCGATATGACTATAAATACATATCGCCTGAATACAAATATAAAGTGTTGATATTACCGGGAAAAGTTGTGTTTCATGCTGCAACTATAACTTTTTAATTGAAGAGCGCAAGCTGGTAAGTCAGTGTAATAGTATGGCAACACTGGATAATTTACAACTAAAGTTATTCAATTCAAATACCCGTAGTTAACCGTAATACCAATAAATGGCATGACTTTTCATTTTTACACATTCCAAAAAACTACTTTATAAAATTTGCATTCTCATAACATTCTCTTAAACAGTTAGCTTCTAAGTAAGCTCTGTTAATGTCTTTCATGTTCTTGCATCGCGAAACTTTGCCATGTCAATATTGTCATACGATTTGCATTTCCAGTATTATTTTCTTAACTACGCAACAATGCAAGTGTCTAGCGTTTGTCGTTTTAATGCGGTTAGGAAGTTTTATTTTGCATGGATTGGTGGTAAGCGCATATCAATGCAAGTTTTGATTGTGATGTTTAAGGTGATTGCTACTTCTTATATCCAGAACAAGAAAACGTCGGACACTCTATTATATATGTATATAAAAGATCAACATGTCGAGCTGAGTTGATTTAACCATGTCCGTTTGTCCGTCCGTCCCCCTCTCTGTCTGTATATATGCGAACTAGTTCCTCAGTTTTTGCGATATCCATCTGAAATTTTACAAACGTCTTTTTCTCGAAAAATATCTCCATTTGTCGAAACCAGCGTTATCACTATAGAGTATACTTGCCATACAAACAAAACAGTGAGAATCAAATGCTTGTATGGAAAATTTTTCATTTAAATAAATATTTTCAAGAAATTTGGATTGAACTGTTGCCGGCGCCACAATTTTATTCAAAAAAATTATCAGATCGATTCACTAGCATATAACTGCCACACAAATTTACCGATTAAGATCAGGTTCTTGCAAGGAGTTCTTTGAATTTGTGAATACTATTATATCGTCGGTACAACCGAAGTTGATCCTTTTCTTGTATTCTTACCGTTAAAAAAATTAGACTGATTTGAGATTGCTGACGAATTTAATTTTTGCCACGAACGATAGACTTTTCACACTTTTGTTTTAACAGATATATCTATGTTTTTTTTGGACAAAATGCTCAGCCACAAACTTAAAACTTTTGCGCGTTAGTTAATAGAAAAGATAGGGAAAATAAAGTTACATCAATGGGCCGAGTTTAGCACAGTGGTATTACTACAACTATTCGTAGGTATAAAAAATATTTAGAATCACATACTTCCTAACATGGTGTACAAAAATATATAATCATTTTATATACCTTACCGAGGTTACCGGTTTTCAGAGAAATAATAATTCAACCGAACTAAGGTAGTGTGAATGGCATTATTGAAAAAGTGCCGTATTAAGCCCCTGGAACAGGTTTAACGGGTCTGCTTTCTGGGAATTACTAGGAGGAACAGGCGGCGCGACCGAGAATAGAAGATCAATGATGAACTAAACACAGTGTTCTTATTCCCCAGTAGAAAAAATGGACAAAGAGTTCTGCTGTCGTTCTGTGGCGAAATTTACAGATAAACCGACTGATTGAGAGGTAAAAAGGTAATAGGGACGTGCTAATTCTGCAGTAATCCATACACAGAAAGTAGCTTCAATATAAAAGTTGGTGGTGCAAAAAGCTCTATTAATAGGAGTAAAAATGGAGCTCAGTTTTGCTGTACGATCCACCCCTTAAGGTTGCAGAACCAAGAAAACGGGAAACGTGAATTCGGAGGATTTTAGAGTATGCGGGCAGGGTGATGAGACTTTGGAAATGAATGAGCGTTAATGTACACTTCCTGTATGAAGCTGATTTGTTATCTGATTGCGCATTGGTGTCTAATGCAGAGCCGCTCAAAATTTTTCATGCCTATACTCGGAGTATAGGCAAGCAAATGCAGTCGAAGCATGTACGCTATGACGCTAATTCTGCCAGCGTCAAAAATACACTCGAAATACAGGAATTCAGTTTCGAATAAGATATATAGAGGACTTAATGAGAATCAAAACTTACGATCTTGAAGTCGATATGGAAAAAATCATGGAAAGTTAAAAAAAATTAACTTAAAATTATTGTTGTTCTTAATTGCTTTTTTAATCAGAAACCATAATTTTTTATTTTTTTCTAAATTTTTAATAACAAAATAACCAAATAGCACGATTTCACTCAGTGTACTAAGCAAGCGCGCGCACACAATCATACGCTAGCAGATATCAAATGTGTGATTGTATGCGTTGGGAAATAAATTGCGCATTATTTTGAGCGGCTCTGGTCTAATGTATGATTTGACCTTCAATCTGCGTATCATCTGTCTATAAGTAATCACAAGATTCTTCTTTTTGCTAAACATATTTTATATTGGTTTGAGAAGAATTCGGTGATGCACTAAAGTTCAGCTTTAAGGAATTCAGTAAACATTAAACTGCGTTATTTCATTTATTTAGACTCAAAATTATAACTAGCGGTGGGATGGAGATCGCGCAAGTTCTACAGACTCCCAAAATGAAGATGTAAGGCGCAGAGATAGCTGTTAACCTCTTTTCAATAAGATATCTTTAATTTTCATATACATACATGTTATCTGTTTGAATTCGTTGAATTTATTTCCCTCTATGACATAGCTATAGAGCTTAATACTCCACCTCTTTTCCTTAGTTTTCAACAATCGCGCTTAATTATTAAATTCACTTACGAGTACTCATTACTAAGGCAAATTAGATTTCGAACTCTTGGAATGCATAAGATACTAAATCTACGCTAATTGCTCCCGTAGGGGCGCACTCTTACCCACTTATCCACCTAATAATTTTTAATGTGTATAATATAACCATGTTGTACATAATTCACGAAGGCTTTCGTCTTAACATTTAGTATAAACGCTTAACTAAACCTCCAAATATTGACTAATATTTAAAGTGACATTTTTAGTTTTGATATTGAATAGTTGATTTGTACTGCTTAGTACAATTGATGTTTACGATAGAAACAGAAATTATCTGCACTGTAAAGTCAATTCAATTTATTTATATTTTTCGTTTTCAAATTACATGCAACTAAGGTCTTATATTTAGCTATATATCGTTTATACATTTCCATATAATTAATGAGATATAATATTTATAAATATCCAAAAAATATACTTTCATTTTGTTTTTTGTATAGTATTTTATCATCTTTTGCGCTAAAGTTATTTAATAATATTTTAGTATGAAATTTTCTGCGATTCAAAAAGTGTCAGTTATTTTTTTTTGGTATATCAATAAAATTCTTTATTTTTTTGAAAGTACATTTGTAAATACTCCATGAGTCAAAAATTGCATCCCGAAAAAATTATGGTTTGGAGCGGTTTATGGGCCGGCAGCGTTATTGAACCGTACTTCTTCTGTGATGATGACGATTGGCACGTTACTGTGAACGCTAAATGATAACCGGACTTGGCCAATATATGGTTCCAATAGGACGGCGCCCCAAAACACAGAGCGAATGTCACAATCGATTTATTGAAAACCAAAGTTGGTGAACGTGTTGTCCTGCGAAATGGTCCAGTCAATTGGCCGCCTTGGTCGTGAGATTATTTTCTCTGGGGCTACGTCAAGTCTATGGTCATTGCTAACAAGCCGGAGTGATTGATGAACTTCATACAAATATCGAACGTGAAATTGCAGCAGTATCGGGAAAAGAAATCGAGTTTCATACATAATGGCATCGAATGAACTTTTACAGAAATAAAGAATTTTATTGATATACCAAACCGTTTTTTTTTTACTTAAAAAATTTTTTGTAGCACTTTTATTGAAATCCCCGTTACATTATATAACATTACCTATTACATGTTTATATTTGTTTAGATTAAAATCCGTTTAGGGATTCGCTCTTCACTTTTTGAGACTCCAATGTTTTTGTCTGGTTTGTTGTAAACTTCGTAGTAAACTAAATAAAAGTAAATATGCAATACAATTGTTATATAAATAGAAACATACCACTCCTATAATTTGAAAGTAGAATCCGTCCGTGCAAAGTCAATTTACTTTCTGAAACAAGCAAACAAATTTCCTTCAGTTCTATCAGGCAAGGTAAATATAACAACTATGTATCTTTGAGTAGCTTTCCAAGCAGGTGCAAGCAGAGAGACTAGACTGACAAACCTGTAAGTTTGGCACTATTAGAATGTTATTAATAATATGAGAGCGAAGTGTTGATATCATAGTAAAAATTGAACTAAATCGATTTTTTGGTGACAGCTATGCTCGCGATAGAGTAAAACAAATTACTTAATGCGGCTCTGGCTGTAACGCCAAAAGGAGTCAAGAAGCTGATTTTTATTCTTTTTATTTTCTTAATTTATTCGTTAATATATATAATTCTAAATTTTAATTTAAAATCGATAAAATAAGATTTCATAATTCTGTAAAAGGAAACCTAAGTTTTTTGTCATCTATGCAATTCTAAAACAATCAATTGTAATACATTATTTTTGGAATTGTGTAACAAAATAAATATTTTTCTAATATGTTTGGGTTTGCTGCAAAGAAAAAGTACAAAGTAATACATTCTAACTTAGTTGATTTAATCTGTCAATATATACTTAGGTTCTCTTCATCACTTTTTTATAGTTTAGCTATGAGAAATCGTTAAGCCCTTGCCAGTTTTGGTAGGGTTTTAAAAATTTATTCGATCGTAGATTAAAACTTATGAAAATAAAGTGGCTAAGTGCTGGTGAATGTACAATCACAACCATGCTGCACATCATTACTGCTCAGTAATAAATATATTTTAGAGCCATCCTAAAGACACATAAATAATGTTTAATTTCCAAAGGCTACATTACTATTATTATTGCATGGGATTTTGCCAATAAAGCTATGCGAAAAGCAAGTTTTATTATGCGCCAGCGAGCTAACATTTGCACTCAGCTGGCAGGCTCTCAACGCTGTTGCATATTCATATATTTTCGGATCACTCAATTGTTTCCTTTTTTAGCAAAAAAAAAAATATTCTCATGAGCCATTTGCTTGAACATGTGCCAAATTAATGCTATTCATCCTATTATTTCACATTGGACCGCATCAACAGCCATAAGTAATCAGTATATATATGTATGTGTAATTGCGTGTAAAATTCCATGTACAGCTCAATGCTAAATTGATTCAATTATAA
This sequence comes from Bactrocera zonata, assembly GCA_037783105.1. NCBI lineage: Eukaryota > Metazoa > Arthropoda > Insecta > Diptera > Tephritidae > Bactrocera > Bactrocera zonata. Next base: position 153,102 of record JBAWJQ010004636.1, on the reverse strand, counting down.
ATGTAACCAATTAATTACTGATTGTGAAATTTCTGTCTAATATTATTAATAACATAAAATTTGGTTCGAGCCCATAATGGATTACGTTTTATTGATGCTACGCAATTATTAGTCTATATTTAGTATTACGCTAGTTTATATGTCACTATATTCATATTTTCGGAAATGAGTGCAATTGCCTTAAAGCGAGTATTTGGGTATCGCATTCATTTTGAATACACGTACAAAGTCACACACGTTACTAAGCAATTATCACCAAGGTTTATAAACACTTAAGCCTATGTTTTTTTATAGATTGGGATTGGGGGCTATGCTGGCATTGAAACACCAAAAGTCGTCATTTATCAAACAGGTGGTTGGCTTGAACGTTCAATATCGTTTGTCCCGCAAACATACTAAAAACACCGAAAATTAATTAAAACAATTCTATCGGCGGTACCAAAAGAGTTAGCACGAACATCGACAGCAAATATTAGAACGGTGCACAAATCCAATATATTTGCAAATAATTAGACAGCAAAATCACAAGCAAAATAATATAAATAAAGTAAAAGTAAAGAAAGTTCACGCTTCCAGACAACGCACATTTTTATATATTTTTACTCTATATAAATTACAAGTATGTACTGACCAAGCTATACAGCATTAGATTTGTTAGTAAAATGAAAATACTCATATGTAGTACAAATACGGGAGCTGGCGTAGTATTGGCCCAATTTTATCAATATCACATATTAAAAAATATAAGGTCACGCGAAAGTCCGAAAATCTTTATATTATTGGGGCTGAGGGAAATTTTGACCAGATTCAACCCATTACAGAAATACAGAGTAACTGTTGTCAGGAAAGGGTTTTCTCGAAATTTCAATAGTATTTCCCATACATTGGGAACTAGAACAGTTATGGTTGGATTTGGGCAATTTTTGGTCAAAAGGTGGCACGCACAAAATTAATTCCGCTATATTACCTGCTTTCTAATTTGTGTACTCGAAAGTGAGAGATTCACATGGAATTTAAAATAGAAATAAAACGCATATAGTTTAGTGTTAAGGCCAAGAATTAGGCTTTTATACAAAAAAGGGTTTGTCATTCAGTTTGAAGAATTATTCGGGAAGAATTATTCCAGACTAGACGCCGAATTTTGAACAGAAACACAGAAAATGGACCAGAGGTCTTAAATCGCTCGATATTAAAGGCCAACCAGGTTTCGGCTTCAATTATTGTATGATTTGATTTATGTTAACCTGCAAACCAACACTCTGTCAGATCTTCCACAAAAATGGATGGGCACAGCTCTAATTGTTTCTCACGATGACAAGTGGGCTCATTCGATAATCTGCTCCACAGTAGCAATAGCTTCTTCGATGCGTGCCGTATAGCATATCTCAGGATTAAATGTGTGTGGTTTCTTGTTTATTTTGTAAAGAGTTCACAAGTTGACTTTATTTTGATTTGCAACCCGTGCCGTATTCATCCGCGTGTCGACTGACTGTCGTTTTAAAAATCTTCATTACTCGTTGTCTCTTCGTCGCTACTCATTGTCTGTTGTTGTCAAAAATGTTGTGTGAAACTGATTAATGATTGTTCGAATAACCGACTCTGCTAGGTGAGTATATATACAAATGATCAGTATGTTGAGCTTAGTCGATTAAGCCATCCGTCTGTCTGTCCGTCTGTCTGTATATACGAACTAGTCCCTCAATTACAAAGATATCGTTTTGAAATTTCATCATTTTCGTCATTTTCTCTTCAAGAAGCTGCTTATTTGTCGGAACTGAAGATGTCGGACAACTATAAAATATAGCTGCCATACAATCTGAACGATCGGAATCAAGTTCTTTTATGGAAAACTTTCAGATTTGACAATGTATATTCACAAAAGTCGGCACAGGTTATTTTCTAAGATAATAACGTAATATCGGAAGAAATTGTTCTGATCGGTTAACTATAGCATATAGCTGCTATACAAACTGAACGATCGGAATCTAGTGATGGACAAGATATATTCACGAAATTTTGTATAGTTTATTTTCTACGACAACAAAGTATTCTCCGAATAAATTATTCAAACTGGTTAACTAGAACATATAGCTGCAATACAATCTGAATGATCTTACTGAAATGTTTGCATGGAAAACTTCCTCATTTGATGATATACATATCTTCACGAAATTTTGTGTGAGTTATTGTTTATAGAAATAACGGTATTCTTCTTCTTTACTGGCGTAGACTCCGCTTACGCGATTACAGCCGAGTTAACAACAGCGCGCTTGTCGTTTCTTCTCTCCTCTTCGTGGTGCTAATTGGATATTCCAAGCGAAGCCAGGTCCTTCTCCCCTTGGTCCTTCCAACGGAGTGGAGGTCTTCCTCTGCTTCCCTCGGCGGGTATCAAAAGTTGGGTTTCTCTTCCGAGGCTGTTGGTAATTTTTCATTGGTTTTTTACTTGACGGGTCCCAAACCCATCGCACTACCCTATGTAGGGGATGTTTCGCCTTATCACTTTAGCTCGCCTTCAAACGGATTTTCTTAGGCTACCCAAAGGATACTTGGTCAAAGATCGGAAGTCGTGAGCTGCTTGGGCCATATGTAAAAGAATCGTTTTAAGCCACTCTCATGTGAATAGCGATCAGAGATTTTTCCTCACTTGCGTGAACTTCTACACATGACTCCATCCTCCAAGCATATATATAGTTGCCAAACAAACCGAACGATCGAATCAAGGGCTTGTATGGAAAACTTTCGCATTTGACGAGGTATCTTCACGAAATTTGACATGGATTATATATAGCATATAGCTGCCACACAAACTGAATGAACGGAATCAAAGGCTTGCATGGAAATTTCCTAATTTGATTATATATTTTAAATTTGGTATAAGTTATTGTTAATATAAATAATGTTTTGTCGGAAGGAATTGTTCAGATCGGCTCACTATAGTATATAGTTGCCATACAAACCGAACGATCGGAATCAAGGGCTTTTATGGAAAACATTCGCATTTGACGTGGTATCTTGACGAAATTTGACATGGATTACTGATTAAGGTAATAACGTAATCTCCGAAAAAATTGATCAGATCGGATTACTATAGCATATAGCTTTCATACAAACTGAATCCATAGTTACTAAAAGAAATGAACCTGTGAAGGGTATATTAGCTCCAGTGCAGTCGAAGGTTCCGTGTTTTCTTGTTATTATTAAAGTTGTGAGAGATCTGCAACGGACACACAATTTCCGTGCACACTCGAACACTTACCCAAAACCGGCTTGTATCGCTTTCTTTGAATGAGCAGAAGGATTGCTCGTTAGCGACTGTGCGCAGACGAACGTGTTGATCACAACACTCGAGTGTCGTTCATACGTGTTTGTTTGGGTTCGGGTGTTTTGCGGATCAATCTGTTCGAGTGTCCGAGTTTAGGCTCGAGTTTTTTGTTTATGTGTAATCGTCAGTACAGTTGATTAATTTGCTTTGTGAGTGTTAAGAATTTTATATGATACGTATTACATGAAATTTATTGAAAATAATGGCCGAAAAAGAAGATTCTATTGGTTGCAAAATTCCGAATGGCAGTTACAGCTTGCCTGGTAAGCGCAACGGCCGAAGATTCTCATGGAATATTTTATCAGAAATTTTGAAACCGGACGGAACTGTCAATAGTCAGACGTCTAACCTAATTCGTCACCCATGCTGCAGAAATATTAAAACATTGCAAGAATTAAGAACCGTCACGGTGGAAGACAAGAATGAAGCTGTAAAAAAATTTACATCCTGGGTTGTTGAAGGCTGCCGAGCATTTTCGGTTGTGCAAGGCTCAGGCTTTATATAACTTATGAAATTCTTCATAAAGATAGGTGCATCGTATGGCGAACACGTCGATGTGGAGGATTTGTTACCAAGCGCAACAACAATTTCCCGCAATGTGCAAAAGAAAAAAAAGAAGAACTTACAGAAGAAATAAATAATATTGTGAGCAGCTGTGGAGCTTCAGCCACAATCGACATGTGGACGGACAACTATGTGAAGCGGAACGTTTTAGGAGTTACCTTCCACTACCAAAAATACTTGAAATTTTTTTGGGAATGAAATCTATGAATTATGAAAGTTCTTCGGATGACAATGTTCTTAATAAACTTAGCAGTATGCTTAAAGAATATGGTGTTCAAAATATGAGCCAAATTAAATTCATTACTGACAGAGCAAGTAACATGGTTAAAGCTTTAAAACAAAACATCCGTCTTAACTGCAGTAGCCATCTATTTTCCAACATATTGGACAAATCATTCGAGGAGACAGAAGAGCTTACAGATCTGTTAGCTTCTTGTAAAAAAATTGTTAAATATTTTAAGAAAGCAAATTTACAGCATCTTCTACCCACTTCATTGAAATCCCAATGTCCTAGTCGGTGGAATTCTAATTATAGAATGATTAAATCCATAATTGACAATTGGTTTGAAATTAACAATATATTGACTGATAATGAACAAAGCCAACGATTGTTACACGTAAATGTATCTATTCTTAAAGTTTTGGTTTCAATGTGCAAAGATTTTGAAACTGTATTCAATAAATTACAACTTTGCTGTTACCCATCGCTATGCTACGTTCTTCCGTCCATTTTAGAAATAAAAAACATTTGTGAATTTGATAATGGTGATATATGTAGCTGCAATTTCAGTCTTAAAAGAGAACATAAGAAAAAAAATTGAGGAAATATGGGTTGTCAACTTAAGTATATGGCATAAGGTTGCAACTTTTTTATACCCACCTGCTATAAATATGCAGCCAAATGATTTGGATGATATAAAAATTTTTGCATCTCTGAAATTCAAATAATGCAATATCAGCACCAATTTCAGCAACATCTGCGGGAAACGATTCCTTAAGCCCAACCGCCCTCTCACCTACTTTGACAACGCATTTTTCTTTCAATGAAAGTATCCAAATAGATCAAAGCCATTCTTCTTCTTTATGTTCAAAAACTGGAGGCGATACATTCTTTTTCACTTATTTGGTTAAACGAACAGCCCCACAAGCCACAGAAAAGCCTGAAGATGAAGTTGAGAGATATAGTAGAGAAGAGGTAGAGATGACTGAACATTTTAATTTGATGGAGTGGTGGCAAAGTAATCAGGGTAAATACCCCCATTTATCAAAGTTTGCATTGCAGATTCATGCAATCCCAGCCAGCAGTGCAGCGGCGGAGAGATCTTTTTCTTTAGCTGGCAACTTAATTACTGAAAAACGTAACAGAATAGCGCCAGGCTCTGTTGACAGTTTGCTGTTCTTAAATACATATTATAAAAACTATAATGCTTAATAGTTGGGAGTTATAAAGTATGCGTGCAATGATAGTTTCATAAACATATTTTTCTTTATTTATATTTAATTTCAAGAGTGATAAAATGCATGGAATGCGTTTTTTTTTAAATGATTTTATATCTAGTGAAATATCATTTGTTTATGCGAAGTCTGATTTAATAAAAGTATATTGAAGAATGAAAACAGAAGTTTTTATAATTATATAAGCATATTTGTCTCCAAGAGGTTTGCCGGGACAGGTTATTGAAAACGTGGTCAATGCCCCCAAAAGTGGGACGTATGGGCATCCTACTCTAGGTTGGATATTTTCATTCATTTCACCAGGATTATATTCTGCTATAATTCAGGATCACGATGGCGCAAACAAACAAAGAGTGTGAAACTTTGCGTTATACACTTCAGAACTCAGACGCATTTTATACGGACATTCATCTTAAAATTATTTTAGTTTCGTATGACCCTTTTAGCAAGCTTAGGCAGCTAAGATATATACATTTATATATTTACATACATACTCCTTGCGCTCGGCATGATTCTTTCTACATATTAGCAGGTAGGTTAAGTGCAGGAAGTAGGTATGCTACATACAGCTTGAATATTATGTGCGATCATATAGTAAAAACCTACAAAAACTATTATGATGAAACTGCAGCTGCACTCAAAATTAGCTGTTTAGGTAAACCCAAATGAGTGTGCAGTTGCAGTTTCTCCACAATTCCCAGAAATTTACAGAATTTGAAGTGGCGCAAATGGTTTTTGCCTACTTTCTTCTTAACTGACCTGTTAATATATGTAAAGGGTCATAGCAAGCGCAATGATTATTTAAGTAAATATGAATGTATATCTACACTAGCCACTCTCTTTATTAATTGGTTTTTCCCAAAACACAAAATGCAGTTGCAGTCTAGTCACACTGCTTGGAAACACACGTATGCATGTAAAAAAGCAACTATCATTATTCTTCTCTGATTCTTAACTGGGTCTTATGTTATGGTTATGCAAATATATTTTTAATTTTAAAATGCGTCATTCCTTTGATACATGCATACATATAGTTTAAATGCTGTATTTCAATAATATTGACTGTTAAAGTGTATACAACATTAATAATTTCTCATATTTTTGCTCAGAAAAATGTGATACACTTCTTCCACACCCGTGTTCTGTCCGAGTATCCGTGGCAATAGTTGAACACATTTCGGGTTAGCTGCGGGTGTCGAGTGTGGACACTCGCTTGTGATCGTTTTGAAGAGAGTATGATCAAACAGACTCGAACACACAGAAAGCAGCTGCCGGGTGTGCCACTCGATCGAATCCATTGCTGCCGAGTGTGGCGCTCGCTCGTGCTCGTTTTTTAATGAGGGTGATCGAACAGGTTCGAACACACCCAATGCAGCTCTCTGGTATACGGAGGATTAGGGTCTTGAACAGCTTAAGTTGGATTTGGAATTTTTTTTTATTCCTTATTTTAATTATTTCTCGCTTTGTGTACTGATAAGTGAAAGCATTTTCCTATTTTCTCACCGGCTCTTCTCAAGGGATCTTGTAGATAAATATTAATGTCTCTGGCGTAATTAGTTATGGATTTATTCCGCTTTCAGTAGTTTTGAATAATAACGTTAAATAGGGAGAGAGCGTGCTTATCTTCCGCTTTCAAACATTTTCACACTGTCGGTTGGAGTTTTTATAGTATTCGAGCTTAGCAAATTTGGTTGATTCAGATTTAGTGGCTTAGGAGATATGTACATTAAACATATTAAAGGACGGGGTCACGCCTAGTTTTCCAAATTGTTACCGACAGGTGCCCCTTGCCAAAATACAATTTTGTCGTTACAGCTTGCACGGACGGGCAAACAGACAGACCGTCACCCGATTTTAAGTTTTCTCGTCATACTGATGATTTACAAATTTATTATACTTTGTAGCAACTGGTTGCAAGAAAAACAATTTTTGTGCTGTTCAACATTTGAAACGTGTTTGCCAAGGAAAGGTCAAAACTTTCTTAAAATGAGTGCATGTGTATAAGTAACCAATGCCAATGCAGAAGCTTTATCATAATTGTCGCTGAACGCCATTGCTTATGTTATTGGAATTATTCTGCTTCTTCAGATGGCTTTAAGTTTGAGCGAAAAGACTGTGCAGTTATATCCTATAACATTGGCCTACAAAAAATTTGTTTTGGTTTGGTGCAGCTCTGTGCGCATCAGCAGTCGGTATAGTAGGTAGAATGAACCACATTCCCGCTACTAGATGTCAGATGACAGCTCTTGTTTACCTACAATTCTCATTTTAATTTCCCCGTATACCATCTTTGCAAGCACTTGCTTACCACTGCATCGCGCATCACTCATACGCCCTGGCATACACTAAGTGATGTAAGCTTGTATGATACTGTCCTGCGTGAGGTCAGCCGTTTCAAATATTGGCTTCTGGCAATTTATGTGAATAAACCAATTACACTGGCCTACAAACAATTTTTTTGGTTTGGTGCAGCTCTGTGCGCCACTTTCCCGCTACTAGATGTTTTTTTCTTCTATCTTATGAGCAAGAGCTGACATGGAAAATGTGACTGATTTTCTCGTATCAACTCACAAAATGCATCCAAAATCAAGTATAAAATCTTAGGCACCAAAATGAGTGTAGGCTAGTGTAATTATTCGAATATGTTTATGTATACTTGTGCTTTTACCTACTACTGTGATCAAATTGAAAGGGGAATTTTGTCAATTTCATCTCCTTCAAGGTAATCCCTTCCCGCTGCAATACACTTACGACAACGATTCTTAGATTCAGCTTTTATATCCTCAATTGAGACGAAACGGAATCCTCGGAGTGGTCATGTGAATTTGCTGAATAGCCAGAAATTACACGAAGATAAATCAAGCGAATGCGGTGGTTACTATTATTACTATATTAGTTAAAAACGTGTGAATGGTCAATGAAGTATGAGATGGTGCATTATCGCACTTCTTTGTTTAATAAATTCAGACATAGTAAAAATCGAAGAAATCCCTTTTAGAGCCTTACAAAACGACGCGTATCTCAAATACTAATAAATATTTTGATGTGAAATTTAGCATATAAGTCACAAACAGTACTACCAACTTACAGAAAAAAAATTTACCGACTTCAAAAACACGCGAAGCATAAATTAGAAATTCACTTTCAATTTGTTACAGTAGTATTTGTATGCAGATATTGACTACAGAGAGATACGCTGAAATATTAATTGATAATAATCCCACAGTAATTTTCATTAAAATTACTTAGGGAAGTAAATAGGGCCTAATAGTATTACACATTTATAGTAAACTAAGGGCCAATACGTTGGATCAGAGGAATCATCATTGAAACAAAAAAGATAAAAAGTATATAAAATATAAAAAAGATCTCGAAAAAGTAAAATTTAAATTAGTAAAAGTAGATATTTAAAAATGCGCGAAATAATGTGAAGTAAAGTGCAGTGCTTTCATAATTAAAAGCAATTAATTAGGGGTTTAATGCCGGCATAGAAACACGTATATTGCATAACCATTGTAACCCTTTTGTTAATTTGAATTGAATTTCACAGAAAGACGAACATTTTGAAATTATATTATTTGATTTATTTAAATGCAAATTTCTTTAATTATGTATCCCTTAATGATAAACGAGAGACTAGTAAATTTTACAATGAAAAACTGCCTTGCTCAAGTGCAACAATCAGTTGCATGGGTTATACTAAATATACATGAATACAAAAATTAGAGTTCTCCGACATTAGCTCTTTGTTATTGTTTGAAATAAGTAACTTTTTTTAATTAATAAAATTTTCAAATGATTCTTACATGAATTTTGAACGCATGCACATGAAAATATTACTTTGGTATTTATGAATTATATTTATTTTTAACATGAAGAGATAAAAAAAAATATTTGTCCGTTTGCAGGTTCTAAGCTATGTACATCCCAACCAATTTTCAGCCAAATCGGTTCAGTCGTTCTTGAGTTATAAATAGCTTAACTAACACGACTTTCTTTTACATATGTTCTAGCTAATCCCGCATGCGTTGTTCTGCGTGAAATTATATGTTTTGAAATGAAAAGAAAGTTGAATTTACGTTGTGTTAAAAATCATTTATTTTCGATTTTTCTAATTTTTTTTTTTCAATGTAACACAGTTTGATAAACAACATTTCCCAACTCGGGAACACGCCACGTATAACTGACGCGCACTCATTCAATCGTAGTTACGATAATTTGGCCAATGTTAACATAAACATTTGGAATTGGAACTGTAACCGAAATTTGCCTATTTCCAAATCTTATCGCATATGATGTAAAATGTCTTCGGCAATATAATTTTGTTCGTATTCCTTAATTGACGAGAATTTTAAGATTGATATGTAAAAAATGATCATCGCGAAAAGTGTGCGAACTTCAGTGGCTTGCGACGCCTATCTACGTAAATGCCAAAGTATTTGCTTGAGGTATCAATACGTTGTTAAATTTCAGTGTTTGGCATATTTCCGTCTTTAAAGTGAATGCGACGTGCTTACGCTTTTGCTTGTTCACTTTTATGCGCCAGTTTGACAGACAACTTCCTGCTTTAAAGAGTTTTAGGTGATTTTATAATGTGTTTATAGTTTTCCCTAGACATTTGCTTCGGCAAAAAATAACGGTATCATATGAGAATGTTGAGAGTCGAACATTTGCACTCTTTAGAATATCTGAGGTAAATAAGACATATAGAATTGGTTCTAGAACTCTGCCTTAAGGAAATACAGCAATATTTGGATACTCATCTGAGACAAATTTCTTAGCTTTAACTACAAATCGCTTGTTAGTAAGGTATGATATGAACAACTATACGTATGAGCTGATCACACCATACTTTAAGAAATGCTTGCGCTACGTTGATAAATATCGCTGAGCAGTACCTTTTCAACTCAAATACCCTCCTGATGTCATTGGTGATGCGATGGACTTATTCAAAATTTCCATGCTTTTCAAGAAAACCAAATGGATGATTTGGAATAGTTTCGTATTCGTGAATAAAAGCAGATATTTTGGATATCAATACTTTTTAAACAAGTAAGGAAGGGCTAAGTTCGGGTGTCACCGAACATTTTATATTCTCGCATGATAAAGTGATAATCGAGATTTCATTATCCGTCATTTACATATTTTTTTTATTTTGCTGTAAAATTAATTAGATTAGATCAATTTGTGTACTTTGTATGTATTATACAGAAAAGGCATCAGATGGAATTCAAAATAGCGTTATATTGGAAGAAGGCGTGGTTGTGAACCGATTTCATCCATATTTTGTACATGTCATCAGGGTGTTAAGAAAATATTATATACTGAATTTCATTGAAATCGGTGGAGTAGTTCCTGAGATATGGTTTTTGGTCCATAAGTGGGCGACGCCACGCCCATTTTAAATTAAAAAAAAATCCTGGATGCAGCTTTCTTCTGCTATTTCTTCCGTAAAATTTAGTGTTTCTGACGTTTTTTGTTAGTCGATTAACGCACTTTTAGTGAGTGGTGTGGTGCTTATCCGATTTCTTCCATTTTTGAACTGTATATGTAAATGTCTGAAGGAAACGTTTCTGTAGAGTTTGGTTGACATAGCTATAGTAGTTTCCGAGATATGTACAAAAAACTTTTTAGGGGGCGGGGCCACGCCCACTTTTCCAAAAGAATTACGTCTAAATATTCCCCTTCCTAATGCGATCCTTTGAGCCAAATTTCACTTTAATATCTTTATTTATGGCATAGTTATGACACTTTATAGGTTTTCGGTTTCCGCCATTTTGTGGGCGTGGCAGTGGGCCGATTTCGCCCATCTTCGAACTTAACCTTCTTATGGAGCCAAGAAATACGTGCAGCAAGTTTCATCATGTTATCTCAATTTTTACTCAAGTTACAGCTTGCACGGACGGACGGACGGACAGACATCCGGATTTCAACTCTACTCGTCACCCTGATCACTTTGGTATATATAACCCTATATCTGACTCTTTTAGTTCTAGGACTTACAAACAACCGTTATGTGAACAAAACTATAATACTCTCCTTAGCAACTTTGTTGCGAGAGTATAAAAAGCTTGGAGGGAATGGGCAACATGCTAATTTGTCAATATGATGATGGCAGCGTTCGTCTCTTTCTAGTTTGACTATTATGATAATCTGTGACTTTTTCATGTTTTAGGAAAATATCCAAATCAATATCCACTAGACAAGAAATTAAAATCAATATTTGGTAACTCTATTAGCAATTGCGGTGTTATGTGGTCGTAGTGTTACGCTTACCACTGCCAATAGAGCCCCAAATAATTGGCTATGCGGGCGACATTGATGTGACGATCGGTGCGAAAGAATTTTCCTGAATTCAAAGCTTCTGCAGTGCGACCACAACAAAAATCAAGGCTTGGCTCTCGGAGAATAAGCTGCAGCTGGGCGGATAAAAGACGGACTTGGTTTTTACCACAAGGAGAAAAACACTAAAAACCGTCGCCTTATACATCGACAGATACAAAGTTACAACGCAAAACTCACTGAGGCACCTTGATGTAATGATTGGTACGAAATTGAAATTTAAAGCGCATGTTGAAAACACCTGTGATAAAGCAGCGGTCCAGTTAAGAAAAATGGATAATACTGGCATACTTAGCCAAAGAAGGAGAGTCCTACCAAACCAAAGTCAACCAGTCAAATGTCAATAAGACAAGTTCAGTGTCCTGGTTATGCGCCATTAGAGTGGCTTGTGCCTTTAGAACGGTCTCATATGAAATGGACTGTATCATATCTGGTCTTATGCCGCCGGAATTAATGACCTCAGAGCTACATAGAGTCGAAAAAATCAGCATGCCTGTATTTAGAGATAACACGGGGAGATAAACTTTTATCGGACTCAATTCTTGACGGGCAATGGCTGTTTCAGGCAGTACCTCCATAGCGGCAGTGCCGATGAAAATGCAAAGCATTCTTTTTTCTCCTGCTCGAGATATGTATTGGAGACAACTAGCAAGGAACGTAAAACAAACCAAACGATGACGCCAAAAAACATTATAAGTCACATGCTGCTGATATGAGAGAAAATGAAAGAGTAGTTCGCAAAAGCGATCCAAAAACTCAAGATAAAAGAACGGCAGCGGAGAAGCTTAAAACCAACTTAATAATCCCGAAGAGGGTTTATGAAGAAACATTCTTGCCCAGCTTGATCCTGCGAAGTAATGCTTAATGGCTGTTCTGCATGTCGAAATACAAGCTAAAGTAGCCGGATTTAATAAATTCGTACGTAGGCGTACTCTTCCGCAAGTCCAGTAAAGTTAGATAATACTAACTGCCGGTGATCCAGGTGTATTTTTATCGGGCCATATGAATCGTGCATCATGCGTTTCTACAGCGAATTTCCACACCGAAACCATAACCAAAAATACTTCGGAAATAGTTCTCAGTACATTGTGGGGTAGAGATGGAATAGAGAAATTGATCACTGCCGTGTGTGTTTCAAGTATTTCGCAAAGACGGTCTACAAAACAGTTTGTCTTTTCTTCTTCAAAACAGGCCCAAATTCCGTTTTTCTGAGCTGTCTCCCAATCTCAATTTTTTCCGAAAGCGAAAATATGTCCTCTGAAATAATTGAACTATCAGAAGTTAATGTAATTAGCCAATAACTTACGTGCACCCGCGTGAATGGCTGGACAGATTTCACTAATACTTTTTTTGTTGTATTTGTTGTTATTAGGAGAAGGTTCTTATATAAGAAAAATACGAAAATTGCGCAGGAAACTAAAACATTTCTTCTTCTTCTTTACTGGCGTAGGCACCGCTTACGCGATTATAGCCGAGTCAACAACAGCGCGCCAGTCGCTTCTTCTCTTCGCTACTTGGCGCCAATTGGATATTCCAAGCGAAGCCAGGTCCTTCTCCACTTGGTCCTTCCAACGGAGTGGAGGTCTTCCTCTTCCTCTGCTTCCCGCGGCGGGTACTGCGTCGAATACTTTCAGAGCTGGAGTATTTTCATCCATCCGGACAATATGACCCAGCCAGCGTAGCCGCTGTCTTTTAATTCGCTGAACTATGTCAATGTCGTCGTATATCTCGTACAGCTCATCGTTCCATCGAATGTGATATTCGTCGTGGCCAACGCGCAAAGGACCATAAATCTTTCGCAGAACTTTTCTCTCGAAAACTCTTAAGGTCGACTCATCGGTTGTTGTCATCGTCCAAGCCTCTGTACCGTATAGCAGGACGGGAATTATGAGCGACTTATAGAGTTTGGCTTTTGTTCGTCGAGAGAGGACTTTACTTTTCAATTGCCTACTCAGTCCAAAGTAGCACCTGTTGGCAAGAGTAATCCTGCGTTGGATTTCCAGGCTGACATTGTTGGTGGTGTTTACGCTGGTTCCAAGATAGACGAAATTATCTACAACTTCAAAGTTATGACTGTCAACAGTGACGTGAGTGCCAAATCGCGAGTGCGACGACTGTTTGTTTGATGGAGATATTTCGTCTTGCCCTCGTTCACTGCCAAACCCATTTCTTTTGCTTCCTTATCCAGTCTGGAGAAAGCAGAACTAACGGCGCGGGTGTTGAGGCCGATGATATCAATATCATCGGCATACGCCAGCAGTTGTACACTCTTATAGAAGATGGTACCTTCTCTGTTGAGTTCTGCAGCTCGAACTATTTTCTCCAGAAGCAGGTTGAAAAAGTCGCACGATAGGGAGTCGCCTTGTCTGAAACCTCGTTTGGTATCGAACGGCTCGGAGAGGTCCTTCCCGATCCTGACGGAGCTTTGAGTGTTGCTCAGCGTCAGTTTACACAGCCGTATTAGTTTTGCGGGGATATCAAATTCAGACATCGCGGCATAGAGGCAGCTCCTTTTCGTGCTGTCGAAAGCAGCTTTGAAATCGACGAAGAGGTGGTGTGTGTCGATTCTCCTTTCACGGGTCTTTTCCAAGATTTGGCGCATAGTGAATATCTGGTCGGTGGTTGATTTACCAGGTCTAAAGCCACACTGATAAGGTCCAATCAGTTTGTTGACGGTGGGCTTTAATCTTTCACACAATACGCTCGACAGAACCTTATATGCGATGTTGAGGAAGCTAATCCCACGGTAGTTGGCGCAGATTGTGGGGTCTCCTTTTTTATGGATTGGGCACAGCACACTTAAATTCCAATCGTTGGGCATACTTTCGTCCGACCATATTTTACAAAGAAGCTGATGCATGCTCCTTACCAGTTCTTCGCCGCCGTGTTTGAATAGCTCGGCTGGCAATCCGTCGGCCCCTGCCGCTTTGTTGTTCTTCAGGCGTGCAATTGCTATTCGAACCTCTTCATGGTCGGGCAATGGAACGTCTGCTCCATCGTCATCGATTGGGGAATCGGGTTCGCCTTCTCCTGGCGTTGTACGTTCACTGCCATTCAGCAGGCTCGAGAAGTGTTCCCTCCATAATTTAAGTATGCTTTGGGCATCGGTGACTAGATCACCTTTGGGGGTTCTACAAGAGTATGCTCCGGTCTTGAAACCTTCTGTAAGCCGCCGCATCTTTTCATAGAATTTTCGAGCATTACCCCTATCGGCCAGCTTATCAAGCTCTTCGTACTCACGCATTTCGGCCTCTTTCTTTTTTTGTCTACAAATGCGTCTTGCTTCCCTCTTCAACTCTCGGTATCTATCCCATCCCGCACGTGTTGTGGTCGATCGTAACGTTGCGAGGTAGGCAGCCTGTTTTCTCTCCGCTGCGACACGGCACTCCTCGTCGTACCAGCTGTTCTTTTGCACTTTCCGAAAACCAATGGTTTCGGTTGCAGCTGTACGTAAGGAGTTTGAGATGCCGTCCCACAGTTCCCTTATACCGAGTTGTTGACGAGTGCTCTCAGAGAGCAGGAGTGCAAGCCGAGTAGAAAATCGTTCGGCTATCCGTTGTGATTGCAGCTTCTCGACGTCGAACCTTCCTTGTGTTTGTTGGCGTGCGTTTTTTGCTGCACAGAGGCGGGTGCGAATTTTGGCTGCAACAATATAGTGGTCCGAGTCGATGTTAGGACCTCGGAGCGCACGCACATCTAAAACACTGGAGACGTGTCTTCCGTCTATCACAACATGATCGATCTGGTTGGTGGTTTTTCGATCCGGAGACAGCCAGGTAGCTTGATGTATCTTCTTATGCTGGAATCTAGTACTACAGATAACCATATTTCGGGCCCCGGCGAAGTCGATCAGCCTCAACCCATTTGGGGATGTTTCCTCGTGGAGGCTGAATTTACCGACCGTAGTGTCAAAGATACCTTCTTTTCCCACCCTGGCGTTGAAGTCGCCAAGCACGATTTTGACATCGTGGCGGGGGCATCTCTCATAAGTGCGCTCCAAGCACTCATAAAAGGCATCTTTGGTCACATCGTCCTTCTCTTCCGTCGGGGCGTGGGCGCAAATCAGCGATATGTTGAAGAACCTCGCTTTGATGCGGATTGTGGCTAGACGTTCATTCTCCGGAGTGAATGATAGTACTCGGCGACGGAGTCTCTCTCTCACCACGAATCCAACACCAAACTTGCGCTCCTTTATATGGCCACTGTAGTAGATGTCACAAGGACCTACTCGTCTCTGTCCTTGTCCCGTCCATCGCATTTCTTGGACGGCGGTGATGTCAGCCTTTATTTTCACGAGGACATCAACCAGCTGGGCAGCGGCACCTTCCCAATTAAGGGACCGGACATTCCAGGTGCATGCCCTCAATTCGTAGTCCTTATTTCGCTTGCCATGGTCGTCATCAAAAGGGGGGTCTCTCATCCGAGGCTGATTGTTGGTTTTCATTGGTGCGTTTTTTTACGTGGCGGGTCCCAAACCCAGCGCACAACCCTAAGTAGGGGATATTTCGCCTTCTCACTTTAGCTCGCCTTCAAACGGATGTTCTTAGGCTACTCAGAGGATACTTGGTCAGAGACCGGAAGTCGTGAGCTGCTTGAGTCATATGTAAAAGAATCGTTTCTGGCCACTCCCAAGTGAATGGCGATCAGAGAACTTTGCTCACTTGCGTGAACTTCTACACATGACTCCTTCCTCTAAAACATTTCACTTTTTTAATAAAACGAGTTTTTTTATTTGCGCTTACTATTAGTCAATGTTCGTGGCCAAATATATGCTCATTAGGTCCACACTCTTAAAGATGCTGTGATTTCGTCAAATGCTAAACAAATACGAACATGGTTTTCAATAATTTTGTCTACATGCTTTCCATCAACACCGATTGATTTATGGAACAAATACAAAGATCATTTGGCTGAAGACATATTACCTGAGAAACGACTTAGAACAGATTTGCAATTTAACGAAGAAATTCTCAATGAAGCATTAATTTTAATTGAAAACATGTGCTTGATGCTTACAAACAATGGATTAATACAATTAAGAATGACAACGCCCAATCACTCAATGCATGAAGTATTTAATGTAGAATTGAGACGCAAAGCTCAATATTATTCCGAGGCATTAAAAGAAACCGTTCAAAAGAACGTTTCTCTTATAAATAAGCAAGAAAAATATGCCTACGATAATTTTATGAGATTAGTGAGCGATGGAACAGGTGGATTTTTGTTTTTCTTAGATGCTCCTGGTGGGACTGGAAAAACATTTTTGATATCACTAAGTTTGGCAACAATTAGATCTCAAAATGGTATTACACTTGCACTTGCTTCGTCAGGTATTGCAGCCCCGATCTTGGAAGGCGGTCGGACAGCTCATTCCGCACTCAAGTTGCCCTTGAACATGCAAATAAATGACACTCCAAATTGCAACGTTTCGAGAAATTCAGCAATGGCCAAAGTGTTGCAGCAATGCAGATTAATAGTTTGGGATGAGTGCACTATGGCACACACAAAATCTTTAGAAGCATTACATGCTTAAAGTCATCCATTTTATAAAGATATGTTAAAAGGCTCAAATTAAGTATGAACATGGGAGTCAAACTGCAGAATGACCAATCTAGAGAAACTTTTTCAAAGCAATTGCTCGATATTGGTAATGGAAAAATAACTGTTGACTCATCGTCTGGATACGGAATTAAGTTCCCTACCAATTTCTTTCACTTTATGAAATCTAAGAAAAAACTGATTGATAAGGTTTTCGCAAATATTGCACAAAATTATAAAGATCATGTCAACATGATCATCAGCGATCGACTTATATTGCCAAAAAACATTGATGTCAATTAAATGAATTTTCAAATTCAAAATACATAAGATAACTGGTGAATTGACTACATACAAATCGATTGGTTCAGTCACTCTTACCAAGATGACATTGTTAACTATCCAACGATATTCTTAAATTCGCTGGAATTACCCGGATTACAACCTCATAGTTTGCAGTTAAAAATCGGATCGGTAATAATCAAGTTGCGGAATATAAACCAGTCACGTCTTTGCAATGGAACCCAACTTGCGGTAAAGAGATTAATGAATAACGGGATAGAAGTCACAATTTTAAAAGGGAAGTACAAAGGCGAAGACGTTTTAATTCAACGGATTCCTCTAATTCCGACTCCGATGTTCGACTTTAAGCTGATACAATTTCCAGCGCAGCTAGCATTTGCAATGTCGATAAATAAATCACAAGGGCAGTCGCAAAGTGTTTGTGGCAATAATCTCGAAAATTCATGTTTTTCATACGGCCATGTTATATAGTATGTCGCGTGTTCCCGTGTAGGAATACTAACAACATTATTTATATATGCGCCAGAAAATAAAACTAAGAATATTGTGTATCATAAAGCATTAGAATAATAAACACTTTGTTTTTGGAATAATTTTGATTTATTAATATACGAATTAGAATTCAATAATCACAGTCTGTCGGGTCAGCTATACTTAGTAAAGAAATTAACTTCATTCAGATATTTCTTGATAACAGATATTTCTTGATTATAGGGCGGTACGAAGTTCGCCGGGTTAGCTAGTTTAATATATAATATATGATAAAAGATGTTCAATGAATATGATAAATCAAACGCAATGTAACTAATTTTAACAGACATTTATGTTTACCTTTGTGCAAAAATTTGAATTTCTACCTTTAGTTCTTAAATGTGGACAAGAGAATATTTACGACACTACTCCTTCATAAACGCCCTAGATGCCTCTAACACTGCAGTTTCAGTGATTCAGTAAATCATTTGAGTACTGCAAAAATGTAAAAGAACGCTTAGAAGCAGGAAAGAAAGAAATTGCATGGTAAAAAAACGTGGAGACATGAATTTATGATATGTAGATTTCTATATTAAAATTTCAGGAAAAATAGTAAGATAAGTTTACGTTAGTTGAGTAGAGATGCGTTATGAACACAGCTATCTCAAACGGTAAACATAACGTCTTATACAGCTTTGTCACCACTCTGCATATACTATATTTTGTGGCGCATTTTGGGCAATTTGTTATCGGTGATGCGCATGAACTCATTTTGCTCCTTGAAAGCTCCTTGAAATTCGAATGCAAACTGTAGGGCTGCAGTCAACGAAAGGGCATTTTAATGTATGTTTTTTAGCGGAGATGGGAAGTTTGAATATATAACGAAAATAAGTACCATAAGTATGTCGAGACGGGATGTGGAAAAGAAGCTGCTTCATAAGAAGTTAAAGGACAAAGTGTGTGTAAGTGTGAAGCTAATCGTTTTATCTTTCTATTGCAAAAAGAAAAACGCTGACATTCCAAGCCCACTTATGAGCGTGTACACTTTTACGCGCAAACTTCAATTTTCAAAGAGTGTCACTGTGCAGTGACACGACAAATTTGCATGCCTTGGGAGACGTATAACTAGATGGCGTAGCTACTAAAGGTAATTTTAATTTTTAACATATTTTCAGGTAGCAAATACGTGAGTTTCCTTACATTGGGGGTGTTTTTTTACGTGGCAGGTTCCAAACCCAGGGCACAACCCTATGTAGGGGATGTTTCACCTTCTCACTTTAGCTCGCCTTCAAACGGATATTCTTAGGCTACCCAGAGGATACTTGGTCAAAGGCCGGAAGTCATGAGCTGCTTAAGCCATATGTAAAAGAATTGTTTCTGGCCACTTCCAAGTGAATGGCGATCAGAGAAATTTCCTCACTTGCGTAAACTTCTACACATAACTCCATCCTCCCGAGAGTTTAAAAACTTTAGTCTGATAAAAAATGGAGTAAAGTAGGAGTTAAAGTATTAGCTGTAATTAGTAAATGCTTCAAGTCACTCACTTGGTTGTTTCATTTACAATTGTGAATGGAAATATAGTACTTGGTATTATTTGCTTACGCTAACTCTTCGATAAATTAATAATTTTCTCAAATTTAATAAGCTCTTTCGAATCCATTGGTTCTTACTTTAGCTAGCCATCAGCTGAAGGAATTATATACATATGTTGTCAGAAATGTAGTGATATGTATTACATACATCCATACCCCTTATCGTATATTATTTGATGTATAGGCATGAGTTCTTTTATAGTTACGATCTTTCAAATTGCAGTGACAAAATTTATTTCAAATACATATTTTGGAATGATAGTTCTGCTTCAAGAGACAACCTTGCTTCCAAACGTATTTGTTTTTTAAATTATTTGCGAGGAATAAAACATAGTTCGATCATTCATTGCAAATTATTAATAAGAATTCTTTTATAGAGCATAAAAGGCAATACACTGATGATTAAAGCCCTAACTATGTCTTTTTATAAATATATATTTCTATATATTAGAAAAAAAGTTAAAAATAATGTGAACTAATATATTATGTTATAATTATAAGATTAGTAGTCCATGCTAATTTATATTTTGATATGTGATATAATGCAATACCAAATCGTAAGCACAAAAATTACTGGAGCAGCACCAGATCTCTAAAAAAACTACAACTCAGAGATGAAATTCTATTCAATAATAAATATATTGGCGGACCAAAGGCTATTATTAGTACGTCGTCTTCGAGGAAAAGAAGAAGAAGGTTGAGCAAGGGAGGAAAACACTTTTAAAATTTCACATTGAGGTGAGCAAAGCACTTAATTTGACTCTCTCAAAAATCGAGATGTCAAAGAACTAAAACGATGAGTCAATGAAAGGAAGCAGTTAAAACTTTCATCCTATGGCAAAATATCAATTACACAAGTGGGACATAAAACCCATTTAAAAGGGCTTGCAGTGAATCAGCGAGCAGCATAATCAAACGACGAAGGACATTTTGAGCTCGGAGCTTAGTTACCTTGTACAGAAACAAAATGTGAATTAACCGGCGCACGCTTTTGAGTCTTGGTGTACACAGGATCCACCAATAATTATATTAGCGCTAATTGTTAAATCGGTAAGTCAATACCAATTATACTATTTAAAACTAAAATGTTACATGGATTTTCAGTCATTAACGCAAAAAAAAAAAGAGATTGGAACATATGGTTACGATTTAGTATATTACGAAATCGACAAATAAACTGAATTTGATATTATATTAGTAGAATAATGACTTAGAATCCTTAAAGCAGAAGTGAAGCTATTTGATTATAGTTTAAAGTAAAAAAAAAAAGTTATAAATAAAGTAGTATCAAAAAGAAACTTCAGTGTTAATAATTCCCAATACGATGTGTATTTAAGACAATTAGTGATGAAAACTTCTCAAATTAGTGAACCTCTTTCCTTAACTACAACTATTCAGGCGACAATTAGGACACAGTTAGAGAATTCAAAAAAAAAACAGCATCCGTATTCTATTGCAGATAATGACTTAGTGAATAAAGAAATTAGTGAGTTGTTAAAAAACGGAATTATATAATTAATTATATTGTATATAATTATTAAAATCATATACCTAATATAAAGACTTACGAACTTCCGATCGACTTTGTACCGCGTATATCTGCTAAGATGTCGTGTTGTGCTCATAACAGTGTATCTTTGTGCCAAAAGGTAGTTAAATTTGAGCGAAAATGAGACCTAGCGTCCATACTAATATCAGGATTTTCGAACATCCGGTTGACTTTACACTATTTGATTGGTTTTACACCTTAAAGTATTTCCCCGGCTTTGATTTTTGCAAGTTGCAAGAGTATGAAATGATCGGTTGCACCCGACCCTAGCTCTTCCTCACTTGTTATGCTTTAAAACGTTTATCATTGAATGCTAAAATATTTCTACCAATATATATTTTTGTATAGTAATAGCAAATAAAAAGAATTTCAAAAACAGCGTGTTACCGTCTTTAAAACAAAGCTTTACGACTACCAGCATGTCATGAAACGTAATCTATGCTGACACCCCGAAAAAAAAACAATCGGTTGAATATCGTGGCAAAGCTCCGTCGAAGCCAAGAAAATTACGTCAAAACCGTTCAAAATCAAGGTTATGTCACAGTTTACTTCGATTATCGGCCAAGCTGTCAACAGGGAATACTATTTGAGTGTTATGCATCGTTTGCACAAGCCTATTCCTAAAAATAGGCCGGAATTTTTTTTACTTTATTAAAGCTTACATAATAAACAAATTATTATATTAACTAAAGTACGCAGCGCTAGCATCATAGGCTTTGGGCTGAAGAGAGGACGGAATTATGGTCCGACAACTCTTCATTTTTGTACCCCGTTAATTGACCGTCGCATACTGCATTCTTTGTGAGTTATTCAACAAATATCGTGAAACAAATATGTATCGTATTCGCCTGATTTAACTCCCTTTGACTTTTGTTTATTTAGCAATTGACAACTGTTTCGAGGATAAGAAAAGCGTTGACACAAATGTTTTGTGGTCAAGAGAGATTGAGAACAAAATAGATTTTGAAATTTGAAATATGAAAATAGTCTTACCATTTTTTGCTTATTGTAATATGTGTTCACGCAAGTGAGGAAAGTTCTCTGATAGCCATTCAGCTCACGACTTCCGGTCTTTGACCAAGTATCCTCTGGGTAGCCTAAGAACATCCGTTTGAAGGCGAGCTAAAGTGAGAAGGCGAAACATCCCCTGCATAGGGTTGTGCGCTGGGTTTGGGACCCGCCACGTAAAAAACACCCCCAATGAAAAATAAATAACAGCCTCGGATGAAAGACCCCATGGCAAACGAAATAAGGACTACGAATTGTGGGCATGCACCTGGAATGTCCGGTCCCTTAATTGGGAAGGTGCCGCTGCCCTGCTGGTTGATGTCCTCGTGAAAATAAAGGCTGACATCACCGCCGTCCAAGAAATGCGATGGACGGGACAAGGACAGAGACAAGTAGGTCCTTGTGGCATTTACTACAGTGGCCATAAAAAGGAGCGCAAGTTTGGTGTGGGATTCGTGGTGGGAGAGAGACTCCGTCGCCGAGTACTATCATTCACTCCGGTGAATGAACGTCTAGCCACACTCCGCATCAAAGTGAGGTTCTTCAACATATCGCTGATTTGCGCCCACACCCCGACGGAAGAGAAGGACGATGTGACCAAAGATGCCTTCTATGAGCGCTTGGAGCACACCTACGAGCGCTGCCCCTGCCACGATGTCAAAATCGTTCTTGGCGACTTTAATACCAGGGTGGGCAAAGAAGGTATCTTTGGTACGATGGTCGGTAAATTCAGCCTCCACGAGGAAAAATCCCCAAATGGGTTGAGGCTGATCGACTTCGCCGGGGCCCGAAATATGGTTATCTGTAGTACTAGATTCCAGCATAAGAAGATACATCAAGCCACCTGGCTGTCTCCGGATCGAAAAACCACCAACCAGATCGATCATGTTGTGATAGACGGAAGACACGTCTCCAGTGTTTTAGATGTGCGTGCGCTCCGAGGTCCTAACATCGACTCGGACCACTATATTGTTGCAGCCAAAATTCGCACCCGCCTCTGTGCAGCAACAAACGCACGCCAACAAACATAAGGACGGTTCGACGTTGAGAAGCTGCAATCACATCAGACAGCCGAACGTTTTTCTACTCGTCTTGCACTCCTGCTCTCTGAGAGCACTCGTCAACAAATCGGTATAAGGAAACTGTGGGATGGCATTTCTAACTCCTTTTATGTTTGGGAGCAAATCTTAGCTAAGCTTTTTTGTACATTTCATTTGCTGAGCGTTTTATTTATTTCGAAGGTCTTGTTTAACTTTGAGCTGGTTGAAAATTGTTGAATGTGGAATAAAATAAGCTCTTTTAATCAGAAAATCCAACGAGCTGTAATATATTGGCTTGAACTGCAACAGACAGCTGCACCTTTTTTTCTAAAATGGTACAGCAATGATGTTTGCTATTAACAATTTTAAATGAAAATTTTGAGGAAAAAAGTTTTACCACTGAAATCTGAGAACGTGTGGACAGCATAAAAATTAAAAGTTAGCCTATTTTCTTTGGTAATGCAATTCCATCATTTCAACATATTTTAATTATGTGTGGACAAATATCGGTTTTATAAAAAATTAAGTTATCCATTAATTTAGGGCATCACTTGAGCAGTCATTGCACGAAAAATTTTGAAATTTTTGCATCTTGTGATCAAAACGGTAGCGAAACATACCATACTGCTCATGACAGGGTTTAGCAATAACGTCGTCTCATCAAATGAAATGAGGGGGAAAAAACAGTCGCCCTTCTTCCAACAGACGGCGTTACGAAGAGGGTTAACTTTACAAAGAAGTTGAGAGTTACTCTCGATAGTAAGGCTCGAGTAGAACGATTCCCCGGTCGACATACTACTGAGGGGCAGCACTATCCATTGGTACACTGACGGCTCGAAAACACCGGATAGCATTAGAGTAGGCATTACGGGACCGCATACAAAACTACTCATACCAATTGGACGTTTTGAGCATATTTCAAGCAGAATAGCATCTTTGCTATAAGTCAGTGTGGAGAAATCAATCTCCACTGCAACTATTGCAACCACAGTATCGCTATACCTAGCGATAGTCAAGCGGCACTGAAGGCGGTCTCATCAAATGAGGTCAAATCGCTTTTAGAGTAGGAGTGTATAGGAAGGCTGATCGCCCATCAGTTTGCAACCGTGTACGCCTAATTTGGCTGCCTGCACATAAAAGGGTAACCAGCAAACTAGCCCGCGCTGCGGCAGCTTCCAGAATGGTGGGCCTAGAGCCATGAATTGTGGTTGGGTTTCACACTATAAAGAAGTTGCTCCGCCCGGAAGAGAGAGCGGGGGAGAATTGAAAATTATTTGTTTTTCAATTTGGTTGTTCTTGGGTTATGTAAAAATTAGTGTATACAGAGATTTATTTATTTTGTATGATATTTTCAGAAGAATGATTGAGGTAAAATAATTTCGAAAGGCCCTGGTGTGAGCAGGGGCGTTATCGTGGTGCCATTTCTTTGAATAGGTAAAAATCGAAGACGATCCAAAACGGCGGATTGCTTCGCGCAAGTTGCGCATAACTTGCAGGTTATATTTCTTATTGACCGTTCTTCCCTGAGCAAAAGAACTCATGATGCACCACGCCCCTGCAATTGAAGAAAACTGTCAGCAAAACTTTCGCGATACTTTTTGAACACACCTCGTAGTCTTATTATATATTTAATGCCATAAGTGAACATTTTCGCGTATTTTAAAATTGGAACTACCTGCATTTATTGTCAAATTTAAGTACATAAAAGTTAGTTTTCTGATTCAATATAAAGGAAACATGTAAAGAGGAGGAGGTTTTCGGGTATACTTATATGCAAACTAGTCGTTCAGTTTTTGAGATATTGTTTTGAAATTTGGTTCACGCTCCTTTCTTCCCAATAAGCTATCCATTGTTGAAACCGCCGATATCGGAGTACTCTAACAATAACTGTCATACAAACTGAATGTTTGCAATCAATTGTTCGCAAGGAAAACTTTTTCATTTGATGAGATATTATATATGTACTTGTATACCCGAAAATTTATATGGATTATTACCTAAGGCAATGGTGACATCTCTGAAGAAATTGTTCAAATCAAAACACTATAAGGACTGTACCGAAAAGAAACTACACACTTTCAATTCAATATTTCTCATGAAGGCATCCGTTTGATCAAATTGCGGTAAGTACCGTTAGAAAGCGTGATCAGTTCTGCTTCTATTGTTTTTTCTTTCTCTGTAATTTGTGATATCATTTTCGCGATGGCTCGAATCAAAGAGCATGTGCGTAGGCAAATTGCGCACAATTACTGTATTGAAAAAAGCATTTCGTACACAAAGCCAGCAAAATTATTTAAAGTCAGTGTAAATGGTATAAAAAATATTATATTAAAGTTCAGTGAAACATTTTCTCTTAAATATTTATCAAAAAGTGGGCGAAAAAAGGCCCAAGTGATTTAAATCTTGAAGCAAAGGTGTTGGCCTTAATAAACCAAAACAAATCAATGTCTGTTCACATATTCGGTACCTAGGGGCTAGGGGCAGTTTTGGTTGGATTTAGACAATTATTGGTCAAAAGGTGGTTTACTTTAAGGGAATTATTACCGCAAAATTTTATTCCGTTATATTAATTAACTCTTTATTTGTGTACTGGAAAGTTAAAGAATCAAATGCAATTTTAAATTGTGTTATATGGGAAGTAGGCGTAGTTGTAGTACGGTTTTGCTCATTTTCACAGAGTGACACGGGAAAATGAAAATAATGTTACGCTCCAAATTTTGCCCCAATCGGTCAGTCGGGTCCCGAGATATGGGATTTCACCAGAAAGTGGGCGGTGACACGCCCATTGTCCAATTTTCACACAGGCTCCGATTGAGATCCCTTATACCATCTAAATACCACTCGTATAGAATAATTAACCAGGATTTCAGTATTTAATTAAAAAAAAAAGCAGTACTCATTTTACGCAACTGACTAACTTTTTTCAACGCCCTTGTTTTAAAGGGGGAGAGGGGGAGGAAAGACGGGGAAATGCTTAAGCTTATATGTTAAGTGGAAACCCTGTGGTTTACTAAGAAAAATAATTCATAGCTCAACCTCGCCCGACACTATAACAAAACCACTAATTTCTAAAAAATTAAAAAAAAAAATCGTTTTTTCAATGATTCATTGTTTTTCCGAAAAAACGTAATAATGCATTAACTAAATTAATTTTTATATATTAATATTAAATAAATATCATGTTGTCCTTAATCCATAAAAAATCTTTTCAAGAAAAAAAAATCTTTTCTAGAACCAAAAACTTATATTTACAAGTGAAGGCATGTGAAATTTGTTTGCAAGCAAAAATAATAGAAATTTTAAAAATTAACCGCAGAAACGGAAGAAGTTTAATATCACAAACAGCTAACTCTTAAGTTGAATAACTCAAATAGGTGAGTGTATTTGCTTATGCCTACAAACATACTACGATGCTGAGTCTTCAAACTAAAAGACTAAATAGAATCTGGGAAAAAAAGTAAAGAACAACGAATCTAGAGAAATACATTCCTATAAACACGTAATTGCACACACAATTCTCCACAACCCCTTGTATGCAATATTTATGACACAAGTGGCATCAACACATTCAACGCTGGTGGAATGATGTGAAAATGCAAATAGCAAACGCAACAAATTGTCACAACCTGCACAAATGACAGTCAAATGCTTCGCCATGTGAAAATAAAAATAGATTAACTATGACTATGGAGAAATTCTCTCTAAGAGTTACTGAAAATACTAAAAGCTTTGGAGGTGTACTTATGACTGCAGAAAACAGCTGACATTGAAGCAGTCCTGAGTTATAATGTTATGGCATATTTTTTTTCATTCTCTTATATTTGCTTACTTTTAGTATCAGTAGATTATTTGAAATAACTTAGTGTTCGAACAGTCTTCTTCAATGTAATTGTGTTCTCTGACGCATTCAATTTGTGCCGTGTAATAAGAAAAATTAGTGGTCAATATAAGAAACGTTTTGAAGTAGCCTTTCTACGGAAGCATCCTAAAGGCCCTAAATTGACTACTAAAAAACTGAAAAATACTTAATTACAATTTGAATATTTGTGAAGAAGTTGCATGAGAACTATAGAGAAACTAGAAAGGTAGATAATAAGCCAGAAAAAGAGAGAAATCACCTGACATATAAAAGTGAGGACAAAGCTAATGTTTCTCTTTTCGAGAAGAAACCACTGCTCACTTTAAGAGATGCTAAAAAAATTTAGTTTGAAAAGCAATCTCTAAATACAATCCAGGACAGACTTTAGAAATTTGGCATCAGGCGCAGCAGCACTGTAACCAAACCCCAACTTTTGGAAGCACTCATTGAAAAAAGGTTGAAGTCGACGCCAGAAAACTTCAACCGCGATTGGAATAATGCAATAACTAGCAAACATTTATATTGCTAAGGGGTAGAGTGGGTCGATTTCGGATTTTTTTCGATTCGGGATTTCTAATAGTGCGGAAAAGTTGCCTTAGTACTTCCTGATTCCAATGCAACTTTTTGTTTTGAGATCGGATTGCATCTTCAACCCCAACTCCGGCCTTGAAATTTCGGAAATTCGCCTAAAATCGTGAAATTGTCTACCTAGCGCCTGAAATACGCATCTCATGGCAAAATGTATAAAACAAAAATGTTATTTGTCACGTCATTTGCTACCGAAATGGTATGATCATGGCTGTAGGACGAACCGTTCCCGAGATACGAGCGAAAACGCGGCGCGCCGCAGCGCAATGTAAAAATCGGCTTGCGGCCACACTTCTTGACGTTGATTTCGCCGAGTGCTATCACTCACATTCATTCACCTACGCCATACGACACGTTCGGACTGGTCTCCACATAAATATTTTTTCATCGAGTTCCTTCACTCTTGTCGGTGATTTCGCCGAGTGCTATCACTTATATTCTCTGAACAGAACACAGAACTCAAAATGTCTGTATCCAAATTTAAATTTAGACAGAAATGTCCTGTGTTTGGCATATATCCGTACAATCTCTCTGAGTCCCAGTTACCTACTTACCAGGATGTTCTTTTGTGTTATCAGTTTGAAAGATTTCGTATAGGGCGACTCCGAGGCGACAACTATGAACCTAGGAGTAAAGAGGTTACAGAAATAGTTGCAAAAAAGGTTGAAAATACTTTCAAAAAGTCATCTATTCCGATAGTTTCACACACCAGAGTTGTACAAATGCTCACCACATACCATAAGAAATTTCTGACTCTTAAACAAATGTTTTAAGGAACCCAATAGGTTTGAGCTCTAAAAGAGACGACTTTGTCTCGCTGCTTGTAAATGCATTTATTTTTCTTCTTGCACTTGTCCAAAGGAAAGGAAAGTTCCTATCAATGAACAACCATTTCTCTTGGACCAGAGAACCAGAAGAATTGGTCGCATTGGAAGTGTTGATCTACCTGAAACAAAAAAGATTACAAAGAAAAATGAACATAAAGAAAAGGTTTCAAAATGTCATTCAACATCAACACTTACCAGAAAAGTATCAGCTAGAACACGGGACCATTCAGATCAGCCAGACTCTCATACAAACGACAACAATGTAGGTGCGTCGTAAATGAATTTTCTCTTCCATCCTCTAAAACCAAACAAAACACACTAGTATTAGAACACACTGCTTTAGCTGCCCAAAGATTTGGAGTAAGTGATAGAGCAGCGGCCTTGATTGTTTCATCTGCTTTTCTGGATGCCAAAAAAGCAGGTTTGATAACAGAGGATAAGGCTAGCTTTGTCACTGGCAAATGCGAGATTAGTCGGACAAAAAAAAGTGTTGGAGTTAAGCTCGAAAACACCGAAAGTATTGACTATGTATATGGGCTGTATTTTGACGGCCGCAAAGACAATACACTTACACAAGTCAGCGAAGATGAAAAGTACTACCGCGACACTGTCAAAGAGGAACATATTTCTCTTATAGCGGAACCTGGTTGTCATTACTTTGGCCACGTCACCTCTCCTTCCGGGTCAGCTGAGGATGAGACGCAAGCTATATGGCAACATTTACAAGACAACTCAGTTGATGTGGAACATCTAGAAGTTGTCGGTGCTGATGGCACCAACACGAACACAGGTTGGAAAGGTGGAATCATTCGGAAACTAGAAGAAAGAATAGGTAGACCATTACAGTGGGTTGTTTGTCTTCTACATTTCAACGAACTTCCATTTCGTGCTCTTTTCGAACACATAGATGGTGTCTCAAAGAGTCCAAATACATTCTCTGGCGACATAGGTAAACTGCTCCCTGATTGTGAGAAGTTGCCTGTTGTCAAATTTGAAAGTTTTCCATCCTGCCAATTACCTTCTGAGATTATTAATCCGACCCAACTTAGCGCAGACCAAGCTTATCTCTATAAAATATCAGAAGCTGTTATTTCCGGTCAATGTTCCTCAGATTTAGCGTCGATGCATCTAGGTAACATGTGCAAATCTCGCTGGCTCACCTGTGCAAATAGAATTCTGAGATTATACATTTCTACTGACAAACCAACAAAGGAAATAAAGATTTTGGTCAAGTACATACTTACAGTTTACTCACCTTTGTGGTTCTCAATAAGATTCAGCAGTTCAATCAAAGATGGCTCGCGCCATCTCTGTGCTGCAATTCAAAGGTCGAGATACTTACCTGCTAAACTGCGCAAGGTTGTCGATTCATCCATTCAACAGAATGCTTTCTTTGCTCTTCCAGAAAACATTCTCCTTAGTATGATGACTGACGAACGGATAGAAGTCAGAAAGTTGGCCCTTGACCGGCTTCTGGCACCCAGAGGAGCAGAGTCTGACACTGTAAATGGAAGGGTTAGATGTAATAAAGTGCCAAAGCTGGATTTTAAAGCTAATAATTGTTACGATATGATTAACTGGAAGACTATTACCTTGACTGTTCCACCAGTTCTTTGTTCGGTTTCTAACGAAGAACTCATAAAAGGGCTGTCGGGAGACACTGCAGATGTATGAAAATTTAGTGAATTCCCCTCTCACACCGTGGCAGTCGAGAGAACCGTAAAACTGGTGACAGAGGCATCTTCTAAAGTTATTGGCCCCCAATCTCGTGATCGTTTTATACGCTCTACACTGAAATCTAGGCAACAAGTGCCAAAGTTTAGTACAAAATCTGATTTTATCAATAAATTTGACACAGATTCAGACTAAAACAAGCCTGACATATGGTTGATTGGTTGGCTTGGGCTTGGGAGGAACCCGAAGAGCAGCCACCTCCACGCGGTGGGTTCTGGGTGACCAATACCGGTTAGCTGAGAGCTGCAACAATTTTCAGCTTGCGCTGTGGCACGCCGCATTTTCGCTCGTATCTCGGGAACGGTTCGTCCTACGGCCATGATCACTTCCACAATTTCGGTAGCAAATGACGTGATAACTTTTGTTTTGCACATTTTGCCATGAGATGCGTATTTCAGGCGCTAGGTAGACAATTTCACGATTTTAGACGAATTTCCCAAATTTCAAGTCCGGAGTTGGGTTTGAAGATGCAATCCGATCTCAAAACAAAAAGTTGCATTAGAATTAGGAAGTACTAAGGCAACTTTTCCGCACTATTAGAAATCCCGAATCGAAAAAAGTCCGGAATCTACCCACCCTAATGCGTAAACATAGCTGTAAATTTTATAGGTCTATATCCTTTTGTGAGATTTCATACTATGTTTAGTATGGGTCTTTGGTTCTCCGCATTTAAAAAGGGTCGGTCAATAGCATAACAAGGATGAATAATTTTTCCAAACGAGAATACAACCCTAGAAATTCCGCGAAATTGCTTGAAAAAGTGTTCGTGATGGAGAACTGGAATCAAATAACTAGTCTACGGAGCGGTAAAGTATGTTTTCTCGGACTTTTATATGAAATGCAATATGCCATATTTTATAGGTAATACAGGGCCCGAATCGAGGCAGTCGTTATCGGGTTTCTTCTATTAATAATCGTCTCCCATCTTCTGGCACCACATTTTCAAAAGATTTAACTGTTGTCAACCCTTCTACTGCAACATCTATCCCCGAAGCTTGGAGGAGTTGCTCTTCTGCTACCTATATCTATTTTTGTATTTTACTATTATTTTAGTCATCCATTATTTTAGTAATTTAATTAAAATTATTTATTGATTTTACTTTGTGCCAAGATTTAGCTGCAGGCAGCATTAAATTTTTGGCGCCAATACATCCCATAGCTTATTCGCTGCAACTTTGCCTTGCCCACAATTAGGCAAAATATGCTGTAGCTTGAAATCACTCATCAAAATTTTTTCACGCATATTTATTTTGTTTACATTTGTCCTTATATCATTAGTTATAATTATAATACATGTTGAATAAACTCAATAAAAGAAAAATAACTTACACTTTGCCTCCGATTACTTTTAACTGATATATTAATTTTTTTCATTTGTACTATAACGTTACTCAAAAAGCTAACGAGAGAAATTTCGATTCTTTTGTACAACCGAGAACACATTATCGAATGAGAAAATTTTAAATTTCGAAAATGCGTATTCGATAGCGAGTACAATGATCTGAAATCAAAAAAAAAAACACATGAATTTCGCTCCTTAACGAATGCCGCGATTCAGTATTTTGTTATAAGAAACAAAAATGACAAATCTCCAAAAACGTGTAAAAGCACAGAGCATTCGAAGAGATCTTAAAAGTATTGAAAAGGAGTTTCTATTTTTTAATAAAAAAAATCCTTATTCCTCTTCACCGTATTACGAAAAGACGGACTTGCACACAAAATTAGTATACATACATATGTTAAAATTATAGTAAAAGTTCAGTTAAATTTGAAAAAATCTTTTTTCTTCTTGCATTTAACTTACACATCTTTCAACGCATAACTAGACTCCCTTAGTAGCAAAGACCTTCTGTCTTTTTCTAAAAATTTTACTCATAAATATTCATGTGCATTATAGAAAAATTCAACATATTATAAAACATTTCAGCCGTACTTACCTTTTGCTCTCATAGCTATTCAGGGCCATTACATTCATTAATATGCACAGACATTATCCATATAAATACATATATACCTCATTTATACTCATACAAACATCTTCAGTTACATATTATATTTTTGATATGGAGATACGGATATATCAATATATTGGTTATTGAACTACATCGTATTATATTTGTCTAATAATCTACCCAATACATGTCTCATAAAAGTTCGCTCCAACTAATATGAATCCATGTTACTGCTATTTGCACTCCTTTATATTTGTGTGAATTCTATTCGATTGGAAATAAAATACAAGTTGCGTTCCAAAGTAAACTTTTTGAATCTAGGGTTCCCTTGTGGCGCCATCTATGTGTCGATTAGTGCGTTAGAATCTGACATCTTTATCGATTGCCCAGTGAGAATTTCATGACATTTCATAGATTGGAAGTGATGTTATTACGTTTTAAATATCAGTATGTTTGAGTTATCAATGCGAAAATGAGCTTCAAACAAAGAGCCAACGTTAAATATTGTTTTAAACCTGTAGCAGAGTGCACGAGTGGTTTCAACGTTTTCAAAGTAGTCGTAAGGACATAAATGACGATCAACTTGTGGGCCAATCAAAATCCGTGATCACCGAAAATTCCATCGAAAATCAGCCGAAATCATTTGCGAAATTCTCATTTTGACCGAACATTTGGGCTTACGAAAGGTGTGTGCACGGTTTGTTCCGCACAAATTGACTTGCGACCAAAACTTGCTGAGAATCCAACATTCGAAGGACACCATTGTGACCGATTATTTGACCAAAAATCACATTTTTATCATTAACCACTCCCCGTATTTACCCGATATGGCACCGTGCGACTTCTTCCTTTTCGGAAAACGTTATGCAGACGTAGAAGCCATTCAAAAGGCTTGCACCGGCATACCGGCGGCCATACCGGCCAACGAGCTAAACCACACGTTCGACGTGCTTTTGGACCGTGCAAAAAGCTGTATTGAAGCAAAGGGAGACTAGTTTGAATAAAATAAATTGATTTTGCCGAAAAAACTATTTGTTCTGTTTTTTTTTTTTTGTTTTTTGAAAAGTCCTGTTTACTTTGGAAAGCAGCGTGTATATTAATGTCACGCTTAAATTTTAACAACTAATTATTGTTATAGAAATACCATAATACGAGCAGCATTATATTCAGTTATTGCCTTTCAACGCCAGTGACATAAACAATGTATTTAGTGTACTAAATATATAAAATTCCTTCAATAATGTGCTTGTAGGAAAGCTTTTTGAAAACCAAAAAGTTAATATTATATTTCGACCTCTTAGGTAGTAGTTGCACACATGTGTCGAATAATATTACGACACTTATTCGGGAAAAAATCGGATACAGTTATCCCCATTATAATATATATGACAAACAAAGAAAGTTACTAATGTGGAGCACAGCTCCTTTTTCAAATGTCTAGGTTAAGTTCATGACATTTTGGGTATACCAAAATCGATCATCACTAACTGCTGGAGCTATGTGTGTAGGAATTCTTTCCTTATATAAAATGAAACACTTTCTTAATTGGTATAACGAACCGTTTTCCTTCATTAGATACGATTTGCAACTGTACGTTCTCGTTTGTCGGCGGTAAGCGTTCCGCTTATTCAGAGTTGGATTTAATAGGTCTTTCCGGATCGTTCGCCCCGAACGCTGAGTTCTACGCTTTCATATATTCGGCCACCTGGTCCCTCAACGTCACCTAATTTTTCCACAGTGTATCTTCCATGTGGAAGTCGTTCTTCCACTGAATTCAAAATATAAGCCCTGAGCCATACTGTGTCTTTTTTATCGCCACTAAGTCATTTACTTTTTCTGGCTTCCGCTTTGAATTAAAATTTCGCCTATTCTCTTCCTGAATCTTGAATGTATCTTCTGCAACCTTCTTTCTAATACTTTCCCGTTCCTCATCTATTTCCCTAAGTAGTGAATCTTCTAGCATATTCCTAAGTTCGATGTTAGCAGATGTTCAGTTAGAATTCGAAAAGATGTGAACTTGGTACTTCTTGGAGGAGTGTTGTTCATAAGTTTTTGTATCCTCTCAATGTGTCTATACCAATTAGCTGGATTATTGTGACATAATTTCGTCAGCAATGGTAGTATAATATGATTGATACGCTCGACTTGTCCGTTTAGCCGTAAATGCTGTTCCCCTATCGGTGATTATTCTGGTTGGATTTCCGAACACAGAAGTTTTTTTTTCTTACCTGTCTATTACCGAAGCTGAATCGGTACCCTGTGTCTATCAATACAAACAAATGATTATATTTTTTATGGGTCAACTCCATAGGCCCTAAGTGATCAAGATGACATATCAATAGCGGCCTATCCTATTTATCTATAAGACAGAGTAAGGCCTCCTTTTTCCCTGCCTTACTTCCCTGATAATGCATTCTACACAATTTCTAATAACATTTACCACCTTTGGTCCCATTCGTGAAATATGAAACGATTTTTCCAGGTAATCTCGGGTCTTTTTGTCCGACCAGTGTCCTACACGGTGTCTCATCCGAATTATTTCCTCTTCCATTTTTGAGGTATTACCACCAACTCTCGAAACTGCGATGTCCCATTTCACTGCACTTAAAACATTTGTATTGGTTGTTATCTACACCACATTCTTTCGCTAGATGGCAGATACTTCTGCACTTTTAACATTTCTTTACTGTCCCACCATATCCTTGCCCATCAGAGGCCTTTCGCGGATTTTGTTCATATTGAGTTTTGAGTCGTTCGTAAATTTTCCTTTAAATCTTTAATCGTCTGTGCCTGGTAGAGAATAGTTTTATTAGGCATAGAGTCGGGAATACCTTCCACATAGTAGTCTATCAAACTCACTTCGTCAAATTTATCGGCTTAGCTATATCCATCAAAACGTATAAATATTCCCTAAAAGATTCGCTCCTCTTTTTGCGGCGATTTCGTAACATCCTATGAATCTCTAATGACGATAGCTTGGTGCCAAACTCATCAAAAATAGCAGTTTTTAATGAAGACCAATTTTTTATGCCCACCTGACTGCGCAAGAATAACTTAGCAGCTCTTTTAAGCAGTTGCTTCGCATAAACATACTTTTGAAGATCATTCCAACCCAAAGTAACAGCGTTATCTTCGAACTCTTGTAACCATTCACTAGCTTCAAGGGAATCAGTTCCACTGAATGAGGGTAAGCTGTCTTCAATATCCTTCAATGTAAAATTGGATTTTAATACCACGATGTCCACTGAAGGATTAACCATATCTTCATAATTACTTTCGTGTTCACTCCCCTCGTTGTCACTTTGTATGAGTTCGTAATGTCACAAAAGTCTATCTCTGAACTCGTTTTAATTCTTCTTTCAAAGCCGTTACTGTCATAGCTAAAATCGTGTGGCTCTCCATGTTTTACAATATTTAACAAATTATAGGTATAGTAAAATACAATGTT
Source organism: Bactrocera zonata (assembly GCA_037783105.1). Classification (NCBI taxonomy): domain Eukaryota; kingdom Metazoa; phylum Arthropoda; class Insecta; order Diptera; family Tephritidae; genus Bactrocera; species Bactrocera zonata. The sequence continues at coordinate 117,510 of JBAWJQ010004636.1, read as the reverse complement.
TTGAAATTATAGTGATAGGGCTTGTATACTTAAACATAAATATTAATATAAAACAGATATTATTATTTCGTATTCATATTTTTTAAGGTAACTTATAAACGTTTGTTATATATTCACGAAAGAAAATTACTTCAGTGTCTTTACATTTACTCCAATTAGCCTTTAAGACATTGCAAACATGCTTATTTTTACGAATAAGTACGATTATGTTCTAATATGCTCTGAATCTATGAAGCAAATAAATACATTAAAAATTATTATTGTTTGATTAAATAAGTAATGTTAAGTAATAGGAATATAATAGCAATTAGAAATATGCTTCAAAACTTATTTACTTTTTGTTTTGACTACAGCTTTTATAGAAAATGACCAGGTCTACTAAAACACGAACACTAGTAAAGTTTTATTTCTTTTTTTTTTTAGTTTTCTACTTGAATTTCGATTTGTTTCTCAGTTTTACGTGTTATTCTCTACCCTGCTATATTGCTTAAATCTAATACGAATACCTGCTCCCACTGCTGTTTCTTCTTCGATAAGTCACTGTGCTGCGAACCCTGAATCGATTTCTTAATTCGGACTTATCCTACATGCATATAGTTATTGACAAACAACGGGAACTTAGTTGCGCACCTAATAAATATACTCTTTTGAAACCCAAATTCCAACTTCACAAATCTATTTCTAAGGACGTTAAGTGTTGGCATTGTAAATTTTATTCCATGTTTAAGAGCCTATATGTATTAAATAAATAACAAAATATTTCATAGTTTTGTTTCATTGTCTTATATACAGGAAACCGATTGCACGAATGCAGCGACTCGCTATTCTCTGCATAAACGTAAAATTATGGCGCAGAAGTCTGACACACAAGTGGAACTTGCAACATCTACACAGATGGATAAAAATTACCAATGGAGTTGGTGCCGAAAATACTACAAAAAGGATAAAAATATAGTACGATAGCGAGGCAGAATTAAGGCAATAATCTTACATGGCATCACGTCAGAATGCCGGAAAGCGTTCGAACAAGTAAAGGAAATATGGAAGAAGGGATGTGAATAAGGGCTAGGTGGAATGCTCTAAGTATATGCAGGATCATCAAAATCGTATACAAGAGACCCTTAAAAAAACTCGCTTTATTTTTACTCACAAATATCAGGAAGCTTTGGAATTCAAAGAACTAGACAAAGTATTAAACGGAGACATCAAGCCTCTTCTAAAGTTCGCAGAAATTGCTGACGTCTTGTGTGACGAATTCTTCATCTAAAATTAAACTGTACAGGACCATTAGATCTATGAATAGCGTAATGGCTAGTCAATATAATCTAACCCAACCTACTTCCTTTTCTAATTCAACAAAGATTTAATAAATTCGGTACATCATGACGTATGAAGGACATGTATAGTGAAAAGAAAAAAAGAAATAACTTACTTATAAAAGTGCCCATTGCGACAAAATCGAAACTCACTCCGGCGAGGTAGTACATGGCTTTAAACCTGATTTTTCCACGAAATTGGCATTTTTTGTGTATATCTCGTAAATCACGAGAGCTATGGAAAAAATGTAAATGACAAACTTGTAAGAAATTTTATTTGATATAAAAAGATCCGAGGTCAAAGTCGATATCATTAAGTTTTCTTGAGATAATCGGCTTTTTAAGTAAGGCTTTATAGAATTCTCATAGATGGTATATAATAAAATGGATATGAATATTTTGCAGATATGTCTTATAAGATTTGATGTGTGTATTCTATTTGCGAGTGAAATATTGCGCTTTTTATGCGTTGCACTTATGGAGTTGCTTTCAGCTGCTTAGTAAACTGCACATTTCTTCATCATATTTGAGTATTGTCGTAAAATTGTATGTTCCTAATGACGTGTCATGACTATGTCTCGCACTTTGGTGCACTCATGCGCCTTCTTTGATATTTTCCCATCTTCCAAATGCACCAACAAACACTTTGTGAATTATGTAATATTAAATTGTGGGATACCACGTACACTTGCATTGCATGCCCAGAGGAATATATTATCCAAAGCTAATACTGTTGCATATTGCTCCTCCACGGTTTCCAATACATCTATGCATTTGTTTGACGAAATTTTCCAAGACTATTCTGCAAAAATCTGGCTGAATTCCATAGATACAGCGTTGAATTTCCATCTTTAAAGTACACGTGGTTGTATGTAATTGCAATGTACCTGTGTTTTTAAATCTCCATTTGTTCTAAGCCTTAACTGTCAGCTGTCGATGTGTTTTTTTAGGGTTGTCAATCCTTCTATACATAAATGGAAATTTAAATCTTGTATTAAATTTGAGAAACCCTCAATTCTGAAATTAATATTTGTTTTCCTTGAAGCAGGTTTGATGTGAATGTTTTGTGTCTAATATATGGCTTTTTTTGACAGAACCAATATCTGCTCGTATACCCATAGAAGTCTAATATCATTGAGATATCGAAAAGTATACCATAAATTAAAAAATTAAATAAATTAAAAAATAGAAAATCTCGTGCTTTTAAACTTTTTAAAAAAACTGGTTTAGTTGTTGACTATTCAAAATATTCTAAATTGCGTCGACAATTTGCTGAACTTAACAAAATATGTTATAATAATTATATAAATAAAGCAAAAAATAATATTATACGTAATCCAAAATTGTTCTATGGTTTCGTCAACTCCAAACGCAGGATTTCTAAGTTTCCGTCCGCTATGAAATATAAGTCTAGTATGTCTAGTGATAATCTCACCATTTCTAATATGTTCGCTGAATTCTTTAAGTCCAATTACTCTCCAAAATCTCCAAAAAATGTTCCGCATCAGCACAAGTTATGTCCGATTTCTGTCATTAATGCGCCTACCATTTCCGAAGAAGACGTCTTATATCAGTTGAACATGTTAGAACAATCACACAATTATGGCCCAGATATGATTCCCTCATGCTTTCTTAAGAAATGTGCCAAAAATATATACCAACCCCTAACAAAACTATTTAACTCATCTCTTATGCAAGGCTCATTTCCACCCATATAGAAAAAGTCATTTATAATTCCTTTACATAAGAGTGGATTTAGGTCATCTATTGAAAACTATAGGGCAATAGCAAAGTTGTCTGCAATACCTAAACTTTTTGAAGCAATTATAACAGACGACATAACCTTCCGGATCTCTCCACTAATTTCTTGTTCTCAGCACGGTTTTCGTAAAGGGAAATCTACAATAACTAACTTGCTTGAATTTGTATCACATGTATCAGCTGGCTTTAGGGAGAATAAGAATACTGATGTCATATACACAGATTTCAGTAAAGCTTTTGATAAAGTAAACCATTCAATTCTTTTGAATAAACTTGATCTTCTTGGTTTTCAACCAATATTTCTAAAATGGGTTGCCTCTTATCTTGAATAGAATTCAACAAGTCATATTTAACGATCATTTTTCTGACATAATCAATGTTCCTTCAGGCGTTCCACAAGGTAGCCATCTTGGTCCAATTCTGTTCTTGTTATTTATTAATGACATATCATCTGTTGTTAAGTTTTCAAAAGTCTTATTATATGCTGACGATGTAAAACTTTTTAAAACGTATGCTTCAAACAACGAAAGATGCCAGTTGCAAACAGACTTAAACAACCTAGTTTCTTGGTGTGATAGAAATGACAAGCCATTGAACCTTAAAAAATGTAAAACAATGTGCTTTTCACGTAGATCTGTAGACCCAACTTCATACACAATACAAAACTTTAGGTTGGAGCAAGTATGCAGTTTTGTTGATCTGGGAGTAACTATGGACCCCAAACTCAATTTTAATCTTCACGTATCTTCCACGGTTTTTAAAGCTAAAGGCGCTCTTAGTTTTGTTAAACGTTGGTCTAAAGAATTTAGAGATCCGCTTGCCACAAAAATTCTTTTTACATCTCTGGTGAGGCCTATATTAGAGTATGCTTCTGTGGTATGGAACCCTAGTTACCAAGTCCATTCGGATAAGTTAGAGTCCGTTCAAAAACAATTCTTACTTTTTGCCTTAAATCATTTGCATTGGGATTCCAGTTTAAATCTTCCCCCTTACACTAACCGTTTAAAACTTATAAATCTCCCGACACTCGCTAGTCGTAGGGAGATGCTTGGTATAATATTTCTTGTAAAACTCATGAATGGGTCAGTCTGTAGCCCATCTCTCTTATCTGATATTAATTTTAATGTCCCCGCTCGCTCTACCAGGCAGTTTAGACCCTTACTTTTGAAATTTTCTAGAACAAATTTTGAGTTAAACGAACCATTCCGCCGTATGTGTCATGATTTCAATTTTCATTCCAGCACATTTGATTTAACAGACTCACTTTTTACAATTAAAAAAATTATTTTATCTACTCTTAACAAGTGAAATTATAAACTTTAATTTAATTCTTAATTTTGGCTGTAGAAATTTTTGTTTCTGTAGCTGAGCAGCTTAAGATCGCAACGCTTAAAACTCTCTTGCCTTTTATGACTCGGCTAATTCCGCTCGTTCGCGGATTGTGCCCCTCGCGTCGGTTGGGCGGAAGGAGGGTAACCGTTGGGTATTATATAAAATTACATAAAATTAACTTGCAATGAAAAGACGCGAATAAAGAAGAGAAAAGTATAAAAGGGCGTATGCACCATCCTTATCTATTTAACATAATCAAATTTCAAATTGGAGGGCCTTTCCGTTAAAATTAAGGGCTCTTACTTGGAGTGATTTTCTTTTAGGTATCTAAGGATCTATTTTGAAAAGTGTCAATCGAAAAAGATATTAGTTTTTTTTTACCTACTTTAATGTACATTTGCTTGTAATGATGTATTTCTAAAGTAAGTATATAATAAGGTAAATTAAACATTTCCTTCTATGAGTTCTATTCTGAAAATTTAATCATGTTAAGCACGTCGCAAAATTAAACCTGATAGTATAAACACATAATTTCAACAATGCACATGTTTTATACGGTTTATTTATGAACAATTACGTTGGGGTGATAGTTTGCTGTAAAAAGCATAAAATTAGCACAAATTTGCTTTGCGGGCGCTAGAAATATTCTGATACTTGACGAACGCGCCAATTACGAATCTTAGAACAAGATGGCAGACACAAGAACCGTCAACTCGAACTCCAGCAGACCTTGAACTAAATAGCATACCCAATACAAAAATAGTACTAGCAATAAAACAATTGCAGATATTGCATAGAATATAATTTTTTAAACTAAATAGGTGTTGTTTACTCTGAATCCTCTGGTTATCAATAGATGAAAAAAAAATTGTTTTATATTTCTTTTTTTGAAATATGACAGTTACAAGCAACAAGAAATTTCAATTATACTTGCGTGACATCACGATACATGCTATTAATATATATATTTAAAAATAAAAATTTTTTAAAAATTTCGGGACAGTTATTTAGTATATACATTATGATACCATTTGGTCTTGAGACAACCACATTCTCCGTTACTAAAATTGAACTTTGTTTTGATATCTTTTTTGCTTTCCCTCCAGAATATATAATTGCATACATCTTTTATGGGAACAATATCAAGAAATTGGTGTATTAACTTCGTCACAAAGTTTTTAGTTGTCCATTTTGTATGATAGCCCTATGCTTTGGCAATCCGTTCTAAATAACTCAGAGATTGCACCATTGTAGACAATATCCAAATTTCGTGAAAATATCTCCAGAAATGAAGAAAATTATTCATACAAGAACTTCGTTCACTCCTGCTAACTATCAGGTCTCAAATTTGGGTCAATATTTTGATACTAACGCTAGAGACTGGTTAGTGAATAGTAACAGTCACAAATAGAGACTTTACCTCAAAATGTCTCAAATAGAGACTAGAGACTGGTTACAGAATCCCGCTATAAGTATATCGTCATCACGTGTAAATTTTGTTAGTTTTACACTCATTTTACTATTATATATTATTTGAAATATAATTTATAGACATACCTGTTTTTATTAGAACTAACCGTGCGATTCTGTTATGTGAGACAGTCTCAAGTCTCTAAATTTGAGATTTTAAGTTAGAGACGATTTTTGAGACTTGTGACGATTTTGCTATTCTGTAAGTGACAGTCTCAAAATCTATTACTTTTCATTATTCAGAGATGTTTTTACACTTGAATGACAATAAATATGACAAATATTAAAATTTCTATACCATAGTCAAAAAACATAATTATCAATAAAAATAAAAATATATGTTGACTTTGTTTCATAATATTTACGAAATTTATTTATTTTTAACCTTTTCGTGTTTGAGTTGCTTACAAAATATAAAGAAACGACAATCGATTAATATCTATGATGATCTCTATTCAGTATATTGAAAATGGCAGGCAAGAATTCTTTTTGGTTTTGTGACCTGCTAACTACCAGGTCTCAATATTTTGAGACTAACGCTAGAGACTGTTTAGTGAATAGTAACTAGTCACAAATTGAGATTGTACCTCAAAAAGACTCAAATAGAGACTAGAGAATGGTTACAGAATCCCGCTATAAATTTATGTTATAGTGAAGATAACACAGTGAAATTATAATAGCTTTTAAATTATTATAGCTTGATTGTTCAAAACTGTTTAATTAAAATATATGCATGTATGTAAGTATTATCATATAGGAGGATGGAGTCATGTGTAGAAGTCAACGCAAGTGAGTTCTCTGATCGCCATTCACTTGGAAGTGGCCAGAAACGATTCTTTTACATATGACTCAAGCAGCTCACGACTTCCGGTCTTTGACCAAGTATCCTCTGGGTAGCCTGAGAACATCCGTTTGAAGGCGAGCTAAAGTGAGAGGGCGAAATATTCCCTACTTAGGGTTGCGCGCTGGGTTTGGGACCCGCCACGTAAAACAACACTCCCAATGAAAACCAAACGACAGCCTCGGATGAGAGCCCCCCTTTTGATGACGACCATGGCAAACGAATTAAGGACTATGATTTGAGGGCATGTACCTGGAATGTCCGGTCCCTTAATTGGGAAGGTGCCGCTGCCCAGCTAGTTGATGTCCTCGTGAAAATAAAGGCTGACATCACCGCCGTCCAAGAAATGCGATGGACGGGACAAGGAGAGAGACAAGTAGGTCCTTGTAGCATTTACTACAGTGGCCATATAAAGGAGCGCAAGTTTGGTGTTGGATTCGTGGTGGGAGAGAGACTCCGCCGCCGAGTACTATCATTCACTCCGATGAATCAACGTCAATCCGCATCAAAGCGAGGTTCTTCAACATATCGCTGATTTGCGCCCACACCCCGACGGAAGAGAAGGACGATGTGACCAAAGATGCCTTCTATGAGCGCTTGGAGCACACCTACGAGCGCTGCCTCTGTCACGATGTCAAAATCGTTCTTGGCGACTTTAATACCAGGGTGGGCAAAGAAGGTATCTTTGGTACGACGGATGGTAAATTCAGCCTCCACGAGGAAACATCCCCAAATGGGTTGAGGATGATCGACTTCGCCGGGGCCCGAAATATGGTTATCTGTAGTACTAGATTCCAGCATAAGAAGATTCATCAAGCTACCTGGCAGTCTCCGGATCTAAAAACCACCAACCAGATCGATCATGTTGTGATAGACGGAAGACACGTCTCCAGTGTTTTAGATGTGCGTGCGCTCTGAGGTCCTAACATCGACTCGGACCACTATATTGTTGCAGCCAAAATTCGCACCCGCCTCTGTGCAGCAAAAAACGCACGCCAACAAACACAAGGAAGGTTCGACGTCGAGAAGCTGTAATCACAACAGACAGCCGAACGATTTTCTACTCGGCTTGCACTCGTCAACAACTCGGTATAAGGGAACTGTGGGACGGCATTTCAAACTCCTTACGTAGAGCTGCAACCGAAACCCTTAGTTTTTGGAAAGTGCAAAAGAACAGCTGGTACGACGAGGAGTGCCGTGTCGCAGCGGGGAGAAAACAGGCTGCCTACCTCGCAACGTTACGATCAACCACAACACGTGCGGGATGGGATAGATACCGAGAGTTGAAGAGGGAAGCAAGACGCATTTGTAGATAGAAAAAGAAAGAAGCCGAAATGCGTGAGAACGAAGAGCTTGACAAGCTGGCCGACAGGGGTAATGCTCGAAAATTCTACGAAAAGATGCGGCGACTTACAGAAGGTTTCAAAACCGGAGCACACTCTTGTAGAACCCCCAAAGGTGATCTAGTCACCGATACCCAAAGCATACTTAAATTATGGAGGGAACACTTCTCTAGCCTGCTGAATGGCAGTGAACGTACAACGCCAGGAGAAGGCGAACCCGATTCCCCAATCGAAGACGATGAAGCAATTGTTCCATTGCCCGACCATGAAGAAGTTTGTATAGCAATTGCCCGCCTGAAGAACAACAAAGCGGCGGGGGCCGACGGATTGCCGGCCGAGCTATTCAATCACGGCGGCGAAGAACTGGTAAGGAGCATGCATCAGCTTCTTTGTAAAATATGGTCGGACGAAAGCATGGCAAATCAATAACCGACCAGATATTCACCATGCGCCAAATCTTGGAAAAGACCCGTGAAAGGAGAATCGACACACACCACCTCTTCGTCGATTTCAAAGCTGCTTTCGACAGCACGAAAAGCACGATCTATGCCGCGATCGCGATGTCTGAATTTGGTATCCCCGCAAAACTAATACGGCTGTGTAAACTGACGTTGAGCAGCACCAAAAGCTCCGTCAGGATCGGGAAGGACCTCTCCGAGCCGTTCGATACCAAACGAGGTTTCAGACAAGGCGACTCCCTATCGTGCGACTTTTTCAATCTGCTGCTGGAGAAAATTATTCGAGCTGCAGAACTGAATCGAGCAGGTACAATCTTTTATAAGAGTGTACAGCTACTAGCGTATGCCGATGATATTGATATCATTGGCCTCAACACCCGCGCCGTTAGTTCTGCTTTCCCCAGACTTAACAAGGAAGCAACGCAAATGGGTCTGGCAGTGAACGAGGGCAAGACGAAATATCTCCTGTCATCAAACAAACAGTCGTCGCACTCGCGACTTGACTCCCACTTCACTGTTGACAGTCATAACTTTGAAGTTGTAGATAATTTCGTCTATCTTGGAACCAGCGTAAACACCACCAACAATGTCAGCCTGGAAATCCAACGCAGGATTACTCTTGCCAACAGGTGCAACTTCGGACTGAGTAGGCAATTGAAAAGTAAAGTCCTCTCTCGACGAACAAAAACCAAACTCTATAAGTCGCTCATAATTCCCGTCCTGCTATACGGTGCAGAGGCTTGGACGATGACAACAACGGATCAGTCGACCTTAAGAGTTTTCGAGAGAAAGGTTCTGCGAAAGATTTATGGTCCTTTGCGCATTGACCACGGCGAATATCGCATTCGATGGAACGATGAGCTGTACGAGATATACGACGACATTGACATAGTTCAGCGAATTAAAAGACAGCGGCTGCGCTGGCTAGGTCATGTTATCCGGATGGATGAAAACACTCCAGCTCTGAAAGTATTCGACGCAGTACCCGCCGGGGCAAGCAGAGGAAAAGGAAGACCTCCACTCCGTTGAAAGGACCAAGTGGAGAAGGACCTGGCTTCGCTTGGAATATCCAATTGGCGCCACGTAGCGAAGAGAAGAAACGACTGGCGCGCTGTTGTTAACTCGGCTATAATCGCGTAAGCGGTGCCTACGCCAGTAAAGAAGAAGAAGTATTATCATGTATGTATATAATGAATAACTATTAAATTTGCTACGCATCAAATCACAGCGTATGATATATGTATGTATTTTGATGTTAAGAGGTACTAAAGCTCCAGTATACTATATATAACTAAATTTGGTTATCGAGCTATTTATTTTCCGCTTGCTTCTCATGTTACTGATTTACTTTTTAATTATAGTTAATACAAAAATTTATTTACCAGTTTGCAGAAAATTTAACGGTCTTTATTAATGCTACCTCCAAAACTTTAAATAATATACCACTGTGATCAATTTAGAAGTTGAATTTTGTCCATTTCATCTCCTTTAAAGTAATCGCCTCTCGCTGCAATACACTTATGCCAACGAATTTTCCAGTCATCTAAGCACTTGGAAAAATCCTCCGTCGTGATGGCCATCAGAGCTTTCTTCCACTCAGCGTTTGTATCCTCTATTGAGTCAAAACGGTGTCCTCGGAGTTGTCATGTGTATTTGCTGAATAGCCAGAAGTTACACGAAGGTAAATCAGGCGAATGCGGTGGCGAAATGATCACGAATGACCACTGTAGTATGAGATGGTGCATTATAGCACTTCTTTGTTCAATAAATTTATACATAGTAAAAATCGAAAAATTCACTTTTAAAACCTCACAAAGCGACGCGTTTCTCAAATACTAATTAATATTTTGACTTGAAATTTAGCATAGATGTGACTAACAGTACTACAACTTACCGATTTGAAAACACGCGAAGTATAAATTAAAAATTCACCTTTCAGTTTGATCACAGTAGTACATATGAAAAAATTATAAAAAACTCCTCATACTTTTTTAATAATTGTGCAAATATTTTTATTTTCACTATTTTCATTCAACTTCTACTAAAATTTAGTTTGCACTCCTCATTTCAATGTGTTATAATAGCATGTATTTGAGTTTTTTTTAATGTCTAAATATTGAAATTACTAGTATTATTCTATGTCGAATGCTACCGAAAAAATTTAACCTCAAAAGCAGAGAAGCACGACGCAAGTGTGTTGAAAGAGCATTAAACTGCCAAATAATTTATGCACTGTTCTTGAGGAAAAAAATGAATTGATTCAGAGTATTTTTCCGAATATACAGAGTTATTACTTGAATCATAACTGTCGCAGTGAACGGGCTATTTTGGCAGCCAAAAATGTTGATGTTGACGAAATTAACTCCCAAATACAACAGTTGTTACCAATCTGATCTGACCTCTTTAAATCAATCTACACTGTTCTTAATGAAAATGAAAGTGTAAGTTTTCCCATTGAATTTTTAAATTCACTAGATATTCCTGGAATGCCACCACATAATTTTCGATTAAAGAATGGTTCACCTATTTTTCTCCTGCGTAATTTGAATCCACCTTGTCTATGCAATGGTGCGAGTTTGGCTATCAAAAAGATCACCGGAAATATTCTTGAAAAAACCATATTATCTGGAAAGTTTAAAGGTGAAGTGGTCCCATTGCCACGTATTCCAATGATACTATCGGATCCTACGATATCCTTCAAAAGGCTACGATTTCCAGTTCGTTTAGTCTTTAAATAAATAAATAAATCTCAAGGCCAAACAATGTTCATTTGTAGTTAAGATTTGGAAAATCCATGTTTTTCTCATCGGTAACTATGTATAAGTTGTTCACTTGTAGGAAAACCGTCGAATCTATTTATTTAATTCAAAATGTTGAATATTATTCTTAAAAATTTAAAACTACATATTTGTTAGAAATTTATATAAAAAAATATATATTTTCAAATTAATTCGTTTGTATTAACTCTTTCCAAATTCAATAGTATGAAAATTTTGTTCAATCGTATTAAAGGTACTTCCCTTTCAAATTCCAATCCAGTGGATTCTTATACCAGCATTAACGTATCCGACTTCGTTCGTACATAATAATTTCATTGTATTAAGGGATTAAAACAATGTAGTGTAACAAAAAATTAAGCCACAGCAACGCGTGACCGGGTCTGCTAGTATAATAATAAAAATCAAATGTGGAATTTATACCCTCAAAGACTTTGGGATTTCTATTTAAGAGAAAAGTTTATGTTCCTGTTGATGGTAACTCCTTTCTATGACGGCGTTCCAATACGTTGTGTTGGTGATGCTTGTCGATTTTTACTTTTGTTTTATTTTAATTAAGTTTATGTTGTTTTATATTTATATATATGTTTTTAAGTTCGCGCCCGGTTTGTGTGTTTCTGTGTACTTCTTCTTCTTTACTGGCGTAGACACTGTTCACGCGATTATAGCCACGTTAACCACAGCGAGTTAGTCGTTTCTTCTTTTCGCTACATAGCGTCAATTGGATATTTCAGGCGAAGCCAGAACATTCCCCACCTGGTCTTTCCAACGGAGTGGAAGTCTGCCTCTTCCTCTGCTTTCCCCGGCGGGTACCGCGTCGAATAATTTCAGAGGTGGAGTGTTTTCTTCCATTCAGACAACATGACCTAGCCGTAGTTTTCTAACTTTTGCTTTGAAGTATTTTTTGCAGAGAGGTATGAAGAAAGTGAACAACGGATTGCTACAAAGTCAGGAAAAACAAAAATTCAGGACCCAGGAATTGATTCCACTTATAGAACAATTAACGCAGCAATTAAAGATAAAATATTTATTTTGATAGAAAAAGAAACGACTGCAGGGTACAGGGATATACATTATGCCCAAACCAGTCTTTTTATGACTGTAGGGTTCTTAGAAGGTCAGAATTTTATAGAAAAGAAAAATTTATTTCCAAAATCTTTCTTAATTTTTGCAGACTCGGCATACATTTGCAAAAATTATCTTATAACGGTGTTCAAGGATCACAGTTCGCTAACACGCGACCAAATTAGCTTCAACAAAATACGTTCTTCTGCAAGAATTGTAGTGGAAAATGCAATTGGCGCACTAAAGGGACGTTTTCGAAGGATTCTTAAGGGGTCAGTAGGGTAATCTGGCCTGTTTTTTTTTTTAATTTTTTTTTCATAGAAATTTTTATTCTACATCAGAACTTTTTTCACATTTCATGAGGTATTTTGTGGAGTGTATAACCAAATTTTTACGGAATTTTTCGATGACAACTGTCGGAGAAATGGCTGGGTGAATGAGATGCAAGTTCTCAAAAAAACAATTTATTCTTAAGTACGTGAATGGTTATCGTCCCTACTATAATCATTTAATGAATTAAGTGCGAAAGCTAATTAGTTGTTTAAAGAATTAAAATTACTTAAGGTGTTAATTTTTTTAATAATATTATTGCTTTCTAGTAAGAGTGTGTTTCAAAGTTGTGGTTTTAAATATATTAAAATATATTATTGAAATTTTTTAATGAGGAAACGCTGCAGCTGTACACCTACCCTTTGATGCTACATTTTTGACCTTCGTCGATCTGGAAAGATGTACAAAGAAATTTCAAATAAGGTCAAATGCTCAAAATAAATTATTTCAAATGTTCTTAAGCATATACAGAATTTAAAAACTATTTTCAATATTGCACGGAAAGAAAAAACCCGAAAGACTTCAATAGAAATATACCGTAGAATTACTACCATCTCCCGAGGAGATTCAAAAAATTGGCCAATTATCCAAGAAAACTATTTCCCGGTGTTTGGTCGTATCTGGATTTCACGGCAAAGCAGCGCGCAGGATCCCACTTTTGACTAAAATTCGTAGAAACAACGCGTAGGCTTTGTCAACTTATATTGATCTGAGACAACAAATCAACGGAGGTATGTCGTTTGGAACGATGTAACAAAAATCCTGATGGTCGAATTTATATTCCCCGTCCAAAAATTCAAGAATTTGATCATCGCTATATTCCACGCGAAGTTGAGTATGGTGGAAGATCAATCATGGTGTGGAAATGTTTTATCTGGATTGGTGTTGGTCAACTCCATAAGACTAATGGAAATTTAAACAAGGAGAAATACGCCGACATCCTTAGAAATGTTATGTTGCCATGGGCTGAGGAAAATTTGCCTGTTATAAGGAAGATAAAAATTCAAAGCATACGTCTAAGTTAACACAAAAGTTTTTTAATGAAAATTCTATCATGTTTTGGAGTGGGTATCATCTAGCCCAGACTTAAACCATTTAGAACATTTCTGGCTGATGAAAAAGATTATTTTTTGTTGATAAAATATTTTCGTTTCTAATTAGTTTTTGCGCTCAAATCGTTGATTCCACATGTTTTTGTTAAAATCTTCAAAATAAAAACGAATTTTAACAGAATTCTTACTATTATAGTTTAAGTTTAACATAGGTTTCAATAAAATAAGTGAAAATACAATAAATATACGTGATTTATTGGAAAATAACATCATTTAATTCAAGATAGGTATCGTTTTTAATTAGCTGTCAACAGCTGTATGTATAAGAAAGTAGATATATTTGCATACACACTTACCACTTACCACATTTACATGAACTTATAAATGTCTTTAGCTTTTTTAGTTGTTCATTATTTACTAGATATACATAAGTACTTATATATATTTGCCTCTCATATGTACATACAAATATAAAACATTAAAAACAATGTATTTTTGTTAATCTATTTTTATTCCGATCCGAAACATTGTTGGAGAAGCTTAAGTTTCTCTTCTTCAGTTTTTGGTTTTTTTCCTCTATTTCTACTTGAAGGTTCCATCTATCAAGCAAATCCTTCATCATTTTCTGCATGCTCGCTTGGATCTTCAACTTCTTTTCCAAACTTTTTTTCTTCAGTTCGTGTTTTATTTGCAGTCTCGCTCGCTTGCACGTTTTCGTTTTGGGGAAGATGGACTTGGCGTCATTATACGCGGCTCCTGCAATTGAGTAGATGTGAATCTCTTTGCTGGCTCTGCATGTACTTGGTACATCTTCAAGTGCTGCATGTACTTGGTACATCTTCAAGTGCTGGTAAGAAATCGGTCAACTCCATTAACGACTTGTCAACTACGAACGAATAGAATATTAAGAATTAAATATGGGCAATACTTAATTAATAAATATTTTAACTTACCATATGTTTCGGTTAATGCCTGTGGAAGCTCTATCCCGATGTTGACTCTGTGGAGCAGCCCCGGTCTGCCTTTGATCACCTTTGGCCGATTTTTAAGCTTTCAAAAGTGTTCACATGAATCCTGAAAAACAAATAGAACAAATATTTCCTTGGTAAGCTGACTACCGTAAATCCTTGAAATATCACGTCTTCTAAAACATTTTCAAAAGCAAATTTCTGCTATCGCGATTGTAGAAACTCGTTTTTCCTCCCGCTGTAGCACTGGTCTTTATCCAAACTCTCCTTTTACTGTATGTAAATAAACAAAATATAAATACAAGTATACATATATTTATGTATTTTAATTAAAAATCCTTTAATACAATTAAAAATTCATATTTTCTCCATGCCATTTATTTCAAAATAAATTTAATTGCAGTCAACAGTTCGTACCCGCATTGCCAACGTCATTAATTTTTAAGCCAATATATGGAATAAACTAAATGCGTTTTATTTTTATATTATTTAGATTGTGATGATCAAATAAAACACGCCTAATGTTTCCTAACGAGAATTCATATCTAGACATACAGCGTGAATCTCAACCCAATTCAATATAAAACACTTCAACAGCACTTACATTCCGCTCTCATAGCTATTCAGTGTAATTGCATTCATTCATTTGTAGAGACATACTCATATTCATAACTATATACATATGTATGTATATATATATATACCGCATTTATACTTATACATATTCCAAGCCAGTGTAATTGCTATTCAATAACACACATGCCATTCAAGTGACGATAGTTCAGATTGGTCGCCACACCAGTACCTACTTGCGACTGTATAATTTTAGTGAAGGCTTTGCGATATGTTGTCATTGCGAGGGACTTTCGATATGTGTAGACATTAACATTAAGGTAACAGTAACTGCTTGAAAATGTAATATGTTTTATTTAGAAATAACATGCATGATGATATTAGGCTGTCAAAAAAGTCTTTCGGTATTTTCGCTAATTGGCGCTGAAAGCGCGTAGTGATTGTCGTTTCTTTTAAGTCGTTCGTGAGTTATAACTAGCGTCGCAAACATGGAGCAAAATAAAGAGTAAATACGGCATATTTTACAGTACTACTGCGATAAAGGCAAAAATGCATCTCAATCCGCCAATAAAATTTGTGCAGTTTATGGACTCGATACAGTTTCCATTTCCACCGCACAACGATGGTTTCAACGTTTTCGTTCTGGTGTAGAGGTGGTCGAAAATGCGCCACGCTCCGGAAGGCCTGTCGTCGAAAATTGCGATAAAATCGCTGAATTGGTCAAAAGAGTCCGGCATAGTAGTCATCAAACCGTTATAAACCATTTGAAGAAGCTTGGAGTCACTAAGAAGCTCGATGTATGGGTGCCACACGAATTGATTCAATAAAAATACCGCAAGATTTTGTTGACAATCCATTATTTCTATATACTGAAAGTAGTTACATTGTGTTAGATCTAAACTACTGATATTTCTTCTAAAAGAAAATGTCAGAAACTTTCGACTATAAGTATATGAATAAATTTAGCTATTTTCAGTATCAGTATCATGCACATATCATACATGATCTAATATTCAGCCCTTTTGTTTGTCTATATTTAGGTTAAAAAGTATGTGACACTCAATTACGAAATTCTTTTTCATTAATTATCTCAGCTGCATTTTAATCTTTTATTAATTAGCTGCAGTCATATCAATATATTGGTTATTGAATTACATAGTATTTATTTGATAATCTACATAACACCAATATCATAAAGGTGCGCTCCAATTAACATGAATATATGTCACTGCTACCAATTGAACTATTTACACTCCCTTATAATCATGTGTATTCTATTCAGTTGTCAATAAAATATATTGATGTCACGTTAAAATGTATTCAATTAATTTAAATCGTGGAAATACCATAACACAAGCAAGTTGAACTTAGTTATTCATTATATTCATTTATTGCTATTCAACGCCAGTGACATCAGCAATGTTCGAAATATATGCATGCAGTGTTCTAAATATATAAAATTCCTTCAATAGTGTTTTTATGGAAAAAGTTTTTGAAAATTTTAAAGCTAATATTATATTGACCTATGTATATGATGGTAATGGACGTGTGTTGAATAATAAATATTATGATAACGGCCAATATAAACGTAATATTGTAAGAAAAAGCTAGGGATGATGCTAAGGCGTATCACGTGGTTCATGTATTAGTGATACATAGACGTGGTCAAGCCAATCTTACTTTATGTGTGCTATGAACAAAATTTCCTAAAGAAAACCTATGGAACAGGTACAGCGACTCGTTATTGTCTGCAAAGCGGCTACGCTAAAAACCACTTCAACAAGCAGCAAAAGGAGCTTCAAAATTGGTGGCATGAGCAGAATTTTCTCCAAGGACCCTCGGAAATAGTTCAAAAAGCGAGGAGCTAGTGGACGAATTAGACGACATAACCAAGACATATCTTAGGAAGATGGATGCTGCGGAAGCCTGCGTAACACAAGCGGAATTTGCAAAATCTACTCAGATGGATTCCAATGGAGTTGAAGCCGGATTTCAGGCGATCCTTCGAGCATCCGTATTACTTCAAAAGCTTCTAGACTGAAGTATTTGCGGTTATGACAGCGGCCGAGATAGCTAAGTGCACAGGAAATAACAAAAAAAGGATAAACATACGAGGGATGACAATTAAGTAATTAGACTGATTCCATAAAAACCGTATATTTGAAAATTATTCTACAACTCTGCCATCCCCTTCAAAGTAGTCCCCTTGGGAAGCTATACAGCGATTCCAGCACGTTTTGCATGCTTCGTAACATTTCTGGAACGCTTCGACTGGGATGTCCGCGAGAACTCTCGGCAAGGCCGCCTGGATGTCCGTAATCGACTCAAAATGGGTTCCTTTGACCACCGATTTTGTTTTAGGAAACAAACAAAGTCACAGGGTGACATGTCAGGCGAATAAGGCAGCAGTTGAAGCACGGCGATCCCTTTAGAGGCCAAATACTGGGATTGGCTGAGGGCGTTGTGGCACGGCGCGTTGCCGTGATGAAGCATCCAGTTACGAGCGATGTCTAGGCGCACCCTGTTGACTCGTTTTCACAATCTTTCGAATACTTGGCAATAGTAGACTTGATTCACAGTTTTCCCCGATGGAACGAATTCTTTGTGGACGATTCCACGGCTATCAAAAAAGGCAATAATCATCGTTTTCACCTTCGACTTGCTCATGCGAGCTTTTTTCGGGCGCGCGGAGACAACCACTGTGAGCTTTGTCGTTTGGTTTCCGGGTCTAAGAGCACTATCACCATACACTCTTACAATTTAAGCGTACGTTTCCAAAGCTGTTTTGCCCAATCTGGCGCAAAATTTTATCGCGACGCGTTGCTCTTGATTTCGTTTTTCCATTTTCGTGACGAGCACTACAAACACACGTTTACTCAACTTGACGCAGCAGGCGAACTAAATAAGCTAGAGCGATGGTACATATATCACTAAAAAGGGGAGGGATGCCGGAAAAAGATAAAGGAAATTTCAAGGTCGCAGGTTTACCACAAGCGCGGCAATAAAATCAGTCTCACTACTTAATTGTCAAACCTCGTTTACGTCGATAGCCATTCAGCAATTAATGCAATAACCTCACGTAGTAGAGAACGGCTGCGTATACATATGTATACTTGACTCCAGGCTACAAAGGAGTTTTGGGAAACGAAGCAGCTGATGAGATTAATAGTGCTATCCATCTGGCTATTGAACAAGAACACGGAAATCACCTAACCTAACCTAACCTAACATTTGTCCAAATGTCATTCAAAAAAGATTTAATAGGTACAACATGACGTATTAACAACACTCCTCGTGTAGAAAAAAATTATAATTACCGTTTTCTCGTATAAATTATTGGTTTTAACTAAAAAACCACAAACAGTTTATAAGAGTTCGTTTATATTGAAGTACAGAACTGCTTGTTCACTAATTGTAACATAACATATTATTCCTAACCTCAAAGGTAAACTACTTCATTTATTAATGTTTATTTAGCTAAAGTAACTATAATATATATATATCCTGTACACCTATATAGACTCATATGAATATATTAGCAAATACTTAAAAGTTCACTTCTTGCATAAATATGCATATACTCGTACATATGTACTTACCACAACCAGGCTACATGTTCTAATGGTATTCCAGAATTAATAAAATTCCCTTTCGTTATTTGCTTAGAGAGCTAAGAAACATTTTACATACTTGTATCATTATATTTGATGTGCGTATTCCATTTGGGCGTGAAACGCTGTGCTTTGTATGCGTAGCACTTACCGAGCTGCTCCTAGTGCGAGACGTTGCATGTGAGATAACTAGAACTACGAACGCATTAACAGGCACTCATGCCAGCAAAACTACCGAAGTATAAATATTTAGTTTTATTTTTTTTTTTTTAATTTTGGAGTTAAAAGCCTTGCAGAGTTGTAAAGTATCTACTTTTAGCTGTCAGTAAATCTTCACACTTTTCCTTCAAACTTGAGTATTATCGTAGTGCCTAGTGACGTGTCATGACTGCCGCTAATTCTCACAATTCGGTGCACTCATGCGCCTTCTATGATATTTTCCCATCACACCCAATACACCAACAAACTGTTTGTAAATTATGTGATGTTCAATTATGAGACGCCACGTACACTTGCAACGCATCCATGAGGAAAATATTATCCAAAACTAATAATGCAGCATTGTTTCTCCATGGTTTTCCATACACCTATGCACTTGTGTTACAAAACTCTCCAAGATTATTCTGCGCAAATCTGGCTTCATTGGTGCAACCTTGAATTTCCTTTTTCAAAGCAAGAGTGGCTCTGGGCGTTTTGCAATGTGTTGGTATTAGATCACATGATCTAGGGTACCGATAGTGATCACCAACAAAAGAAAGTATACGATCTGTAACGCTGCATTTTACAAAGCTCAACTGACTGCTGTCGATTTGTCTTTTTTTAGGGTTGCTAACACTTTAGTACATAAATAGCAGTTAAAATCTTGCGTTTTGGAAACCCTATATTCCGAAATTAATGGTTTTTGCTTAAGGCATGTTGGTTAAGAATTAAGTTTATGTTTTGTGTCTTTTTTTAATTTTTAAATTCAACCAATATCGGAGAAGTCTAGCATTTTTCAAAGACGCTCATTCTTGACTACCATTCACTTCTTCAACTGATAGAAATATTAAAAAAAGTGTAGGATATGGTGATTGAAAACCATCAAAGAAGTTTTGGAGAAATGGTAGGAGAGATTTACATATCTCTCGAGTCCGTTCGAATAATTTTGGTGGATATTTTGGGTATGAAATGCATTCTAGCTGAGCTCGTCCCGATAAAGCTGAACTTTTTTCAAAAAGAGTACGATTGTGACCGAATTTAAAGCCAGAAACGCATTGACTACTATCGATCAACCTTTATATTCACCAGATTTGGCTTCGTGTGATATTTTATTGTTTCCCAAACCGAAATTGCTGCTTGGTAAAATCGTTTTCAGTCGATCGAAGAGATAAAACAAAATTCGCTGAAGGAGCTGAAAGCCATCTCAAAAAGTGTTTATGAAGAATGTTTCGTGGACTAGAATATAATAGAAATGGCACAAGTGTAATAATTACATATTTTGAGTATTATTTACAACTCCCGGGTTCTTTTTGACACAAGGTTTTCAATAAAATTGCACATGATTAACTTGCAGTGTAATATTTGGCCACTACTACGGAAATCATGCTATTATTGGAGACCAGCTTTAAGTGGTACGGTTATCTGATATCAAGCAATTTTTTTCAAACGGAATTTTTTTTTTTAATTCAGTTTTGCAACTAAAAAAAATCCATTGAGTTAAAATAATATTATTTTAACTGTTAATATCTTTTAAACGAATAAGTAAACAAAATTTTATAGAAATCTATTTAATTGAGCATTCAATTTTATACAAAATCTATGAAATGACAGAATTTTTGAAGTAGTTGTAAGCGTGTAAGCGATCCTATTGCTCTACCCAATGCACAAAAAGGGAGACCCAAAAATCTACGCAAACTACCGATATGTCTGAATTTGTATGTTCTCAAAACTAACAAGGCTGTGTTAACTGACGTTGAATAGTACCAAAAGGTCCGTCAGGAACAGGAAGAGCCGCCCCGAGCCATTCGATACCAAACGAGGTTTTAGACAAGGCGACCACTATCCGGCGACTTCTTTAGTATACTCCTGAAGAAAATAATTTGAGTTGCAGACACACATAGGGAAGGCACAATCTTTTATAAGAGTGTACACTGTACAGCATCTTGGCCTCAACATCTACGCCGTTAGTTCTGCGTTGATTGGATAACCACTCCAGTTCTGAAAGTATTCGACACAGTACTCATCGCGGGGAGTGGAGGTCTTCCTCTTGGTTGGAAGGACCAGGTAAAGAAGGACCTGACTTCGCTTGGAATATCCAATTGGCGCCACGTTGCGAAGAGAAGAAACGACTGGCGCGCTGTTGTTTACTCGGCTATAGTCGCGTAAGCGGTGTCTACGCCAGTAAAGAAGAAGAAGAAAAATAATACTAAATAAATATATGTTCGTAAGTCGATAACAATATTGCATGTCTGTGTTTACATACGATTTTCCACGAATTTGACCACAGAAAGTAAGCCATTCATCCCAATGAACTTGTTTAACTCGTTTAAGGTCTTTAACCTCAAAGAAAGGTAGTCACAATTTACCTTAGCTCATTCATTGACAGACGCATAACGGCCGAAAGGCAAAACACTGTACACACACTATATATTTATTAGGATATGTCCTTAATGATACAAATATATTTATATATCTATAAACACTACGAAGTACTGCCTAACAAAAATTAATAGTTGAATTAAACTAAAGGTAAACAAACAATTTTCACATACACTTTCTTTTTTCTTTCTTTTCCCTCGTTACTGACATTAAACTACACATATGTATAACTTCACATATGTGTAAATGTGTCCAACATCCTGTGGAACTCCGTGGAAAATTCAAATCAAAGCTATTCTTAAAACACCAATAAAACTAACGGTAAATACAGTTTTGCTCTATCCCATTCGTAGGAGCTACGAAAAGCGCGAGAAGTGATACAATAGAAACACGGGGACTGTGCAGTGAAAATAGCTTAAAAATTATCTCTTATAATAAATGAAATTGCAATATAACATCGTGCTTACATAATCCCCATAATTCGAAATGTGTATTGAGAATAAAGGTTTATGTTACATGACAAAGTAGTTTTTATATAATAATGTATTGTTTTATTATTTTAAAACAATTGTTTTATAAGAGCCCTTTTGAGTGCTATGTTTTTCTTTATACATCGATTTCAGGTATACAAAAAGTTGTGATCCCTGTCTCGCCCTCAAATGAATCAAGCTTGTTTATATTAGTTAATGTTTTTCCTTTGAATATTTTTATTGAATGATTTATTGAATTTATTGAAATGGTTTATAACGGTTTGATGACTCATGCCCAGCTCTTGACCGATGCTACGGCTGCTACTATGCCGGTCTATTTCGACCAATTCAGCGATTTTATCGCAATTTTCGACGACAGGCCTTCCGGAGCGTGGCGTATTTTCGATCACTTCTACACTATAACGAAAACGTTGAAACCATCGTTGTGCGCTGGAAGTAGAAACTGTATCGGGTCCATAAACTGCACAAATTTTTTTGGCGGCTTGAGATGCGTTTTTGCCTTTATCGCAGTAGTACTGTAAAATATGCCATATTTTCTCTTTATTTTGTTCCATGTTACCGACGCTATAATAACTCACGAACGACTTAAAAGAAACGACAATCAATCAAACACGTGTTAGCGCGTGAAATGAGCTTTCCAAAAGGGTATAGCATGACCCGATGCGACGAATAAAACTAGAACTACGCGCTTTCAGCGCTAACTAGCGATAATACCGCAAGACTTTTTTGACAAACTAATATATGCTTTTTTATGTTTTTTTTTCATCATACTTCATTCATTGAGCTTTGGTTTTAATTTTATCAATTTCTTACTTTTATCATATGTTTGTTTTATACGTACTTTTATTTAGGTACATCATATCATATCATATATTTGGTGTTTATAAAATGTGTGAAGAAATATCATTTATCCCCGAAGCAAATTTATTGAACAAATGTAATTAATGAACGGAATGAGCCCTCTAATTACGTATTATCAATAGGAATATGTGGCTTTGATGGCAATTCCGGTCAGAGC
Source organism: Bactrocera zonata (assembly GCA_037783105.1). NCBI lineage: Eukaryota > Metazoa > Arthropoda > Insecta > Diptera > Tephritidae > Bactrocera > Bactrocera zonata. The sequence goes on along the minus strand of JBAWJQ010004636.1, from coordinate 94,527 downwards.
GATTGTAAGCAGTTTAATAATTTATTTGTCACGACATATGTATGTCCCTGTACAATTGGTAATAAAATCGCAAAATGATGAAGAGCAGAAACAAATTTAGAAAAACTGCAGATCTTCATCCACCCGCTAACGCCGTCCTGTTCGAATTCAATTACAAATGGAATTAAACCCTAAATGCAATAGTTTTGTGCTAAATCCTGCAAAGGATATTGTATTCCTGGTATAATCTTCCTTCGTTTGTTATAACATCGCTCCCGATGTTATTCAATATGCACCAGTTTAAATTGGAGACCTCTCATAAGAATCTGCTGAGTCAAGCAATAAGGACGTGAAGATGTATCGACTCCATCATACACGAAAGACCTAACGGATCGGATTAGGACTTGCTGAGCCGATTGCTTTTGAGCTTAGATCCTTTCATCACCAGTCAAAGAAACTATCATGCAAAAGTAAATCAATTGTATTAAAATGAATTTTTGATTTAGTTGAATAATATTCAAAAAATTCCTTTCTTCGTTTATCAACTTTTTTTATTTAATATAATTAATTAAAATTTGTTGCCATCGAGAGGTGGCGGAGTGGGACATGGGAGAGGGAGATTTTAAAAAGCTTTGGCAAAAGTCTCATTTTAATATAGGCAGTGGAAGTATTTTTGGCCGCTGAGTCCATACAAGATCATCGCCTAGATTGCGTGGTTACGCGTCGACACATAAACAATACTGACAATACAAAATCACGTTATAACGAAAAACAACCGAATGAGCATAACTTTCGCTGAGAAGCGTGCTTGGATATTGAGAATACGTGACGTCAAGGAAACGGACAAAGGCTGGTATATGTGTCAGATTAATATGGATCCGATGAAGAGTCAAGTTGGTTCCCTGGATGTTGTGGGTGAGTACGACAAATATAATATGAGGCAAGTATAAAATAGCTATAAGTTATATTATCAAAATACTTTAGGTTAAATTCAAGCCAGAGGAACATGCATATTAGGATGTATCACTTAAAACTTTATTTTTTTTCTTCGAGGAAAAATGGAAGTATTCTTTTTTATTATGGAAAAAAAAATCCCTGAAAATTTTGACTCTTAGTTTTAACTTTAAATACTTCTTTTTTGATTTTTCACGCTTTCATTATGAGGGAATATCATCAAAAAACCTTTACAAATCAACAATTGTTCCACTTTCCTTTATGCAAAGGTCGCTAATTTGCGACTACCAAAAACTTATTTTCATTGCATTGATTAGGTTAAATTAAGTTAAGCCGTAGAGATGATCTTCGTGCAAACGATACTGCTAGATCTCACTGTCTTGTGGTATCCACGACTAGACTCCTAAATATTAATCACTGGATCCTTGTAGAACAACGAAGTATTTTGAGTTGACCACATATTTCTTATGTTGTATGTCTATTGAGATATTTTAGTCTCAGTCAGGCAAAAGCTGGATAGTAGAAAAGAAAATTTAGATTACTCCAACTCACCTTTATTCATATATTTAACCGCGACGGGTGTGAGCCTTTTGGACAGTAACCATTCAGAACACCTACAATTGCGGAGAGATTGATTTCGCTAAGGAGCTCACACGAAAACCACAGGTCTAACTCTAGAATACAAGAGGCCACTAGAGCACCGACTCATTCGTAAAGTATTATCATACCTTCTCTTGTATTATCATACCAGTTTCCACTATGACCACTTACGCTAACGCGTTTGATACGAGGAAACTTAATGCTATTCCTAGTGCGCCCAGACACTCCATGATTAGCCCACACTTATAAAGTTGCGATCGCATATAAGTCCCAAAATTTTCTTTAAATTTTTGTAATTTAAAATATATGAATTAAATCGCCCTTCATTAGAATATCTAAAATAATTGCTTTAAACTTGAATATGCTTTTAAGTATTAACCTAAAAATTTTGTACCATGAAATTACTTATATATCATCCTTTCGATACCTTCTCAGGAAGTATAACCCACTATGTTTCTAAATTAACAGTTATGTTGAACTAAAGTGCCATAAATCATAAAAAACAATCTTCAGCAGCATTAAACGTTGAGAGACTTGAGGCGATGACAACAACCGATCAGTCGACGTTGCGAGTTTTCTAAAGAAAAGTTCTGCGATAGATGTATCGTCCTTTGCGCGTTGTCCACAGCGAATATCGCATTCGATGAATTAAAAGACAGCGGCTACGCTGGCTAGATCATGTTGTCCGAATGGACGAAAACACACCAGCTTTTAAAGTATTCAACGCAGTACCCGCCGGGGGAAGTAGAATACCTGCACTCCGTTAGATGAACCAGGTGGAGAAGGACCTGGCCTCGCTTGGAATATCCAATGGGCGCCACGTAGCGAAAAGAAGAAACCTGCTCTCCTGCCGTTTGAAAAAAACAACAACAATTTAATAATTTGGTTCTTGTCTGGTTGGAAAACCCGAATGTTATTAAAATTTTCTTGCAATTCTGCCTAATATAATAATAGTAAACGCAAACTGAAAATCATTTAAATTTTCACTGTCGCCGGCCAACAACAACATGCCAACATGTCACACCAATATACCTGCTGGCAAATTTTAACATTTCAACGCTGTTGCTACATATAAATCACGTGCCTTTTCTAAATCATCTGTTACATCATGCTGTTGTCGACCATGGTGACGACTTCGCTGGACATTATAACAATGATTGTGACTGTTTGGTTCATTACAATTTTATTTGTTTCGGTGTTGTCTGCTAATCGTTTTTTGCGTAAACAGTTACACCCTATATCCCACCAGCACGGACATGGTGATACGAGAGGGCGTTCACCAACACCGACCAAAACATGACAACGTGAAGGTGGCGAACCCATACCGCTACGCAACAATACCGAAGGTGAGTAAAGAATATGAATATCTTTTGCACATTATAATTTTGAGTCAATTTAATTATTATTAATTTGTTATAAAAGTATTAAGTTCAAGATTATGCCTGCATATATAATTATAGAAATATAAGTCTTAATAGCTGAGTGTGTTGAATCATGGATTGAAATTTCGAACTAGAAAATATCCCTTTTAACCAGTAATGTAAGTTTCGCCCATTGGAGGGGTTTTTGTCACATTTTTCCTATCAATAGCGGTATTTTTGCAGGTTGACCGGCAGTTAGTCCAGTTTCTTGGAGGCGTCATTTAATTCTTGAACTTCGCTTCTGATGTCTTCAGATGTTTTAAATACTAATTCGCTTAATATGGTGGTCATTCTGTAGGAAAGTACCGGTAGGAGTTTTGTTAAAATTTATTTTATCTCTAATTTTGCGTATACTCAAGTTTCGCAATCGAAAAGCCAAAACTGTGGCTTTATCAACTTCAGTCAATTTTAGACTTTTTTCACATATCATTTTATTTGCATCCATGTGCAGACTCAGGAATATGAATAATGTACTTACTTTAATAAATACTTTTATAATATAGTTTGATTTGTTAACACTACATCGATTTAAAGTCACTATAAACATGTATCCCATTTTTTTGTCCGCTACTGTACATTCGTGGTTTTAAAAAATGAAAATTGAAAGTGAAATAAAATTCTATTTAAACATATTAGATTAAATTTTTTTTAATGAAAATGCGGACAAAAAAAAACTGCACATCTAAATCCAAAAATAAAAGTGTCAACTTGTCATTAGATTACAAAGAACATTTCATATTGAAATTAGCCCCAATTTCAGCACTTTTCATTTCATTGACATTGGTTTATATTACATTGTCCTGGCAATAAAATAACGAAAATGTGGTTAAAAGGGTGGGATTGTTTAAATACTATTTTACTTTTACTAGACGCGTTTTCAGTAACAACCCTTATGTAGGATTCTTATAAATTCAAATTATATTTAAAAATCTCCCAATAGAATTTTTTTTTATTAAAATTATATTTAAACATATGCCTTTTAGGGCCGAAGTAACTCGTATGGTTTTGCCTTAACTTCAAAATTTAGTACTAAAGCTAAATTTGTGGCAATAAAATTTAATTATTTGTATTTTATGATATTTTTAAACTTCGCTTGTCTAAAAAGCTTTCTTTAAAAATATTTTCATATTTTGTGTAACTTCGCTCACTATTTTCAAAAAATAATTTTAAATACTTCTTAAAAATAAAAATCTTTAGATAAATAATGCATTTGAATTCTCCTAAGGGCATTAATAGAGCTTACACAGCTGTATTAGCTTTGCGGGGATACCAAGTTCTGATATAGAGGCAGTTCCCTTTTGTACCTATTCGCTATTCGAACCTTATCATCCTGCGGTGTTGCTGCTATTATATTAAGAAAAAAATAATTCATTGTTCATCCATGAACATGTCTATTGTAAATTTTTTATAACCCTACAAGTGGTCGACAAAATCATGATGCTATTTATTTCAAAACTATCTAAGTAAATACTATATTTTTATCCCAGCAATTACAAGCGCACATCTAAAATATCCACAACATAATTGTTTTAGATAAGCTTTTTGTATTCTGTAGTAATTTTTGTGTCTTTTCATTGATTTCCGCATGTAAACCATGTGAATAAAATGCAATGGCAAAAACTAAGCAAATTGTTTACCAATGAAAAGCACATAAATAATAATGAAATGATTTCAACTAGTTTGAAATCGGAGATGTATTAACAGGAAAATTACGAACGCGACTAGCGACAATGACTTTGTATTTTTATTAGATGGGAATTTATGACATATGTTTTGCAAGTATGCGCACCACAATTGCAGATCAATTATTGTGATTGCAAGCGAAATGAATTTTTTGTTTTAGTTCAAAATGTTCTATGCATATTGAAACAAAAAAGGAATAAACTTCACTTGTGCTAGTAGTTAATACAATAACTAATGAATGTACACAATAAATTAACCCCATCACTTTCAACCCACCTCCTTCCACACTAACTATTTTACTACCATTGTTGAAAAACTGAAATCTAACCAAATGTCAGACTTTGGGAAAATGTTCGAAATTTGCTCAAAAATACAGCTGTTGGCCCACCAAAACATTTTTTGTATTATCGAAAAATTAAAAGTTCAGTGTTTATAGATCCACATGCAAAATAAGCAGAGAGATCGAAGTTACAAGTTCCCTGGAGTTACATGCAGCTAACTAAGCTAAAATTTAGTTTTGAGAAAAAACACACTCAATTACAAATAAGGAACGGCTAAGTAACGGTACAACCACACATTTCATACTCCTACTACTTGCAAGGGTTAAAGCCCCGGAAATATCTTAATTTGCAAGCCATCAACCAGATAATGGAAATCCAAGCAATTATATACTTAAATAAGCTTCCCTAACTGGAATCGTCATAAGCCAAAAAACTTTGAATTAAAGAGATTTCGTATCATTTTCTCCAATAGAAGGTTGAAAAAGTCACACGTTAGTGAGCACTCTGAAACCACGAACGGCCGTAGAGGTCCTTCCCGATCCCAACGGAGCTTTTGGGGTTGCTTAACGTTAGCTTTAACAGCGTATTAGCTTTTCGGAGATACCACATTCAGGCATTGCGGCATGATGAGTAGATTTAGCTATGCCGGTCTGTTTGTCTTTTTTGTATATCCGCGAGATAGTCCCTCAATTTTTGAGATGTTGATCTGAAAATATGCTCAAGTCCTTTCTTTCCTCACAAAGTTGCTCATTAATAGCACTACCATTACATACAGCTGCCATGCAAACTGACCGATATAAATCAAGTTGTTGTAAGAAATCTTTCGTATTTTCGAAGTGTATTATTGCTATGGAGCAACCGATGTCAACCCCTACGAAGAGAAATAGGTGTATGCTTTGAAATCCAGGTGTCTGTCTGCCCGTGCAAGCTGAAACTTGAGTAAAAATTAAGATATTTCGATGAGACTTGGTAAACATATTCCCGGATAAAAAAGTAAAACGGAGTACCTAGATGACCTAACCGGAATCATTACCACGCCATTCTTCTTCTTTATTTGCCAATTCGTATTCTAATATTGGTGATCGTATAACATTTAATAATATGTACAATACCACGCTCACAAAGTAGTATTAACAAAAAACTTATAAATTGCCATAACGAAGCCACATATTAAGATGCAAAACAAAATGGTGATCGAAGTTTCCTAGTTTTTTAAAGAGAGAACATAGAAACTTCAAATTCAATGCAGAATTTTTAATATCATTCGGTAGAACATTAATGATCGAAGCGGCATTGTCCGCAGAGGTTTTAGACTTTACATATCCTCACAGGAAAAAATCTAAAAGTGGCAGCTCTAGAATCTTCGTTCCAAATGCGGCAATTTTTCTGGTTTACTTACCCACTAAGCCAGAAATGGGCCTCATCGCTGAATAAAATTGGGCTCGAAAACGTCGAATCTTCTTGGAACGTTTCAAGACCAAACAAAGCGAAGCAATATCACTTAGGAAAGTGAGCTTCTTCATTTTTTGCACAAGCTGTGTTTCGTACACTTTCAGTATTTGCAAAGTCATTCTATAAACCATATCAGTCTGAGTTGCTGCGAACGATGCCGAATCATGCTTTATGTGTTATACTGGTGAACGTGGTCTGTTTGGGGAATATTATGCCATAATGAATGCTGGGTCTCAAGGTGGTGTTGTGGATAGTACGCTCAATAAACCGATTATGGTGACCGTAAATTGAGTGAAGCGCGAATTACGTTTTTAATATGTAATTTACCAAAAATTACATATGTCCCGTTTAAATAAAAACTCCGGCTATTTACCCGTACTGTGCGGCTTGCTTTACAAAAATCTTATTTGCTAATTCTACTTGTAGCCGTTGTGCTGACTTGGCATTCCTCAGCATCAACGACCCAGCATATCTTAAATAAACATAACAGTGGCATTGGATTTCTTTAAAGGAATTTAAATACTTGTGTTGCGTCAAGCGACCTATCTACAAATTTATACCTTAAATAAAATAATAAATGAATTGTAAAATATTGAATTATAAAAATTATAAACTATTGAATTGTTAAAAATTAAGTTGAGAAAATCTATTATACTTACCTTAATAATGCATTCATAATATTAATCTACTACTTACCTTAATACTTACCATAATCTATTACAATATTGAACGAAAAGTTGAAGATGATTAGACTTACTTCTTTTAATACATATTTATATTACCACTAGTTTATGCCGTTAGTTTTAAGATTTAGGCTTAGCAATTAGATTAAGTGAAATAAAGAATTCTATTGTAATCGAACCGTACAAACGAACGCACGCTTTTTTCGTTACTCGCAATTAGTAAGTCTTTCTCGCGGGTAATTGGAGTGTTATTTAAAATTGCGCATCCCTATTATATTTTTCGCTTCTCAAAAACGCTTGAGAATTTTCATGGCGCCCGAGCAGGGACCTGTGCGTAGTTAAAAAAAATTTTTTGAACTGAAATATAATTGAAAGTGTAAAACGATTAATAGTGAATTAATAATTCTTTCGAAAGCAATTACCTGCCTTTAATTCTTTTCGGATCTCGGTTTTCGGTAAAATATATAAAATAAATATAACCCTTGCGTTATATACATAGTTAAAAATCTAAAACAAACATATACATACTTGTATATAAAAAAAAAAAGTTATACTTACGTGCATACATATGTATTCTTACGTGAAAGTGAAGGTGTTACTTTAAAAGTGGAGTGATCCCTATATTTGTAACTTATTATTTGTAACTACTTACGTGATATAGAGTGTGTGCTTAAAACAAAGAGAAAAAAAATTCTACTTACCTAATTCCTAAAAAGAATAAAAAGAAGTAAAAAAGACAAACAAAACATTCATAAGTAAGTGTAAGGAAACTGGAAAACCGGTAGGCACAGTGATTTACAAAAAAATTCCACCAAAGCGTTTCAAAGTTCCGTGAATAATAATAATAATAATAATCATTATTATTATTAAAGTGCCGGTTCAACGCTAATTAAAAAAAAAAAAACGCTAAACCCGTGAAGTGCCGCTAAAAACTCCCGTACAAACCTACCGTTTCTTGTGCCGTAAAAGTGAAGTAGCACTTTTATATACTTACCGCTTCCAGTGCCGCTACAGAAACCAGTAAGGCATACCGCTAAGCGTCCAGCTTTACATTTTACAACATCAAATCGCTGCTGCCCCAACGTCGCTGCTGTATCAAATCGCTGCTGCCATTACTTTCTGCTACCATCATTTGCTGCTGCCATCGTCGCTGCTGCCATCAAGCCGCTGCTACCAACGTCGCCGCTGCTGCCGTCGTCGCTGCTACCATCAAAACCATCAAACCGTTGCTGCCATCAACGCCGCTGCCGTCGTGGGAATGAGCTGCCGCTGCATTCTCTGCAAAAGGGACGTAAGCGCCGGCAAACAGCCGACGCACCAGGTAACGGGTGCGATTTACTGAAAGCAGTGCAACCAAAACAAAAAAAAAAAAACTGCAACAAAACAAGTGCACACTTTCAGTTTTTGGCTCTCCCTTTTTGTTTCACTATATTGACATACTTACATACATATATAACAATATATACATACACATATTATATATTATAAAATTGATATATGTACCGTTATAGTCTTTTTTCGGAAATTTAATTTAAACAAGCAAAATGAGCAAGCCAAAGCCAACTCTCGCAAACCTGTCTCCAAGTAAGGAGTTGACGGACTTAAAATCGTTAAGACGTCAAAGAACGGTTGCGAAAAGTAGTATTTTGCGCATTAAAACGGGCCTTCTCGAAAAGACTATGTCTTTAGATCCAATAGATTTGGAATGTCGTTTAGATATAGTAAATTCACATAGTGAAAAATTAATGAAATGCCAATCAAAGATTGAAGAAATTGATGAGGACGACATGGCCCGAGGGGAGTTAGAGGACATAATCGTTGAAACGAAGTCCATAATTAAGTCAATTTTAGCAAAAAATAAAAATTCACTTGCCGAAACTTCTTTTGTAGCTTCTCACAGCTCAAGGCTCCCAAAAATGAATTTGACGAAATTCAAGGGAGAATATTCAGAGTTTAAAAATTTTATGAGTTTGTTTGAGAGCTTGGTTCATAATGATCCAAATATCCCAGATATAGAAAAATTTAACCATTTGGTAAATTCTCTATCTGGAGAGGCCCTGGGAACAGTTAAAGCGTTTCAGATGTCGGATGAAAATTATCCGAAAGCGTTGGCAAGTCTCAAAAAAGTTTATGATAATAAATGTTTGATATTTTTCAATACAATATCTAAACTTTTTGAGCTGCCAACAATCCCAAAGCCTTCTGCGCCTTCCCTGCGTTCATTGATTGACGAAGTGTCAGCGGTATATGATTCGTTGCTATCGCTGGGTGATGAAAAACAAATAACGAACGCAATAATCATACACATTGTAATGACAAAGGTTGACCCTGCCACCCGATCCAAATGGGAAGAAGCGCTGGACTATGACAAACTGCCACTGTGGAAGGACTGTGAAGCCACCCTAAATCGACGATACCAGCAGCTATCAGCGGAAGGAGCATCACACTCTAGGACGAAGCCCATACCAACAAGTAGTGCGAGTTATGGGAAACAACAACATATGGACAGGACCAAATCGGCGCTAGTTGCAGCAAATACGAGGCAGTCTCTTTGTCAGCAGTGCAAATCCAAGGGCCATTATTTGACTGCCTGCCCCACTTTCAAGGCGCTTCCGGTGCAGCAGAGGTTCGAGTTCGTGAAATCGGTGCCCTTATGCATAAATTGTTTGAGTAAGGGACACACTGTCTCTAAGTGCAGAGCGGACAGATGTCGTGTGTGCAATAGATCGCATCACACATTATTGCATCAGTATCCGGTTTCCTTCCCTGCTGCACCTCATCCGCAACCATCAACCACACATGCCATACATACAGCCAGTATGCCGGATCGGGTCATGTTGGCAACAGCTGTTATTCTAGTGAGGACCAGCTGCGGAGATTACCTGCCTGCGAGAGCCTTGCTGGACTCAGGCTCTCAGGTCAACTTTATGATGGAGGACTTGGCACAAAAGTTGCGGATTCGACGTCAGCACAAAACATTAAGCGTAAATGGAATTGGCAATTCCAATACAAAAGTGGGGTCAAAACTGAACGCGTTTGTCAAGTCGCGGTTAAATAATTTTGAATTTTCGGCGGAATTCTGGGTAACGCGATGCATTTCGGCAAATCATCCAGACCATAACATCAATGTTAGTGGCTGGAAAATCCCGCACAATTTTGAATTGTCCAGAATTCCACAAATCTAAAAAAGTGGATATCCTATTGGGTGCTGAAACATTTTTCGACCTTTTAGCTGTTGGCCAAATTAAAAATGGTCCTAACCAACCAACACTTCAGAAAACCCTTTTAGGATGGATTGTATCTGACAAATACGTCAGCAATCTAAGTTCTCCTCCCAAATTACACAGCACATTATGCCAAGCTGAAGAAGACTTTACGTCAATAGATTTAGTGGTCCAAAAATTTTGGGCTCTAGAAGAATTACCTTCAGAATCAAATGGCATCAAATTCACACCAGAGCAACAAGAGTGTGAAAATTTTTTCGTTAATACTACTCAAGTATTGCCTTCAGGACGGCTTCAAGTCAGAATGCCCTTTAAAGCTGACCGTAAGTTACTCGATCACTCATATGAAACCGCAGTTCGGCGGTTTCAGGCCCTGGAGAGAAGGACATTAAAAGATCCAGAACTTCGTAAAATGTATCTGGACTTTATGGATGAATATAGAGCATTGGGTCACATGAGCCCACCGAACAATAAGATCCCGAGTGAGCCACACTACTGCATCCCGCATCAATGCGTTTTAAGGCCCGAGAGCACAACAACCAAATTACGAGTTGTATTTGATGCCTCGAGTCGATCTTCAACTCAAATAGCGTTGAATGAACTTTTGATGGTAGGTCCAACCATCCAAGAAGAATTATATTCAACTCAACTTCGTTTTCGCTTACATAAGTATGCACTAACAGCGGACATTACTAAAATGTACCGTCAAATAATTATGCACGAAGAAGACAGAAATTGTCAACTTATTGTGTGGAGAGAGCATCCTTCAGAGCAAATACAAATTTTTCGTCTTAACACCGTAACAAACGGCACTGCGCCTTCTCCATTTCTCGCAACACGGTGTTTGCAAATGCTCAGTGATGCCAATACAATGAAATATCCACTCGGTTCATTGGCCATCAAAAGAGACTTTTATGTTGATGATTTATTAACAGGGTCCGAAAATTTTGAGTCTCTAGATCTTTTGAGAAGTAAGGTAATTCAAATATTAAACCCGGCCGGATTCACCTTAACGAAATGGTTTTCGAACCACCCTAAATTTTTCGACAGTGATTGCGCTGAAAAGTCATTAAGCTTCAATGAAAAACGTTCCACTAAAACGTTAGGAATCCATTGGTTGCCGAAAGAGGATTTGTTTCGATTTGTTTTAGATGACAATTTTAATGATCTGCGAGCCACTAAACGAAACATATAGTCAGTTTCTGCTCGCCTTTTTGATCCTCTTGGATTACTAGCCCCACTAGTTACCAAAACAAAAATCTTATTGCAAGAGCTTTGGATCCAAAAACTAGATTGGGATGAGTCGATTCCATTGCGCCTTGACACTAACTGGCAGAACTTTAAAGCCAACCTAATGCAGCTCTCGTCGATAAGCATTCCTCGTTACGTAAACATTGAATCGAGTGCCATCTGCCAAATACATGGCTGCTCCGACGCCTCAATAAGGGCGTACGGATGCTGCATATACATACGTAGCCAATCTGCTAGTGGTACTAAATGCATGCTGCTTACTGCAAAGTCTAGAGTGGCTCCGGTGAAGACCAAATCTCTTCCGCGTCTTGAGCTCTCGGCAGCACATCTTCTTTCGAAATTATGGTCAAGAGTAGCGCCTATGTCGAGTCGACATGTTGAAAATATTACATTTTGGACAGACTCTGAAATCGTTTTACATTGGATTAAAACACATCCATCTTCACTTCAAACCTTCGTCGCAAACAGAGTGTCCGAAATCCAAGAGTTGACGGACAAAGTACATTGGCGACATGTGCCAACGAAACAAAATCCTGCGGATCAAGTGTCTCGGGGTTGTAACGTGGACGAATTGAATAATTCAATATTGTTTGGCGGTCCACAGTTCCTCCTAGAAGACCCTGCATTATGGCCAATTAATAACCACTTCCAGCTCTCACCAGAAGACGAAGCATTAGAGAAGAAGAAAACCACATTTACATTAATTTCGACTGCTGAGAAAAATTCAATATTGGACCTCATTGAAAAATTCTCTTCTCATAAAAAGTTGCTTCGTGTGGTCGCATATATATTACGATGGATCAGGCGACCACCAAATTCCTCCAGGGGCCAAGATCTGACTTCAGAAGAGCTAAACTTGAGTTTTCTAAAAAATTGCACAGGTGGTCCAACATTCAGAGTTTTCGGATGTTATTAAAAAATTGCATAAAGGCACCACCCTACCCGCAAACTTGCAAAAACTCAACCCGTTTTTGCATGAGTACTCGGATATGTCGCTGTCGTTCAAATTAATCCGCCTATTAAATGCACCTCTCCCATACGATGCCAAATTTCCGCTTTTATTAAATAAAAGTTCGCACTTCGTTATAACGTATTTATGGTTCCTGCATATTCGAAATCACCACGCTGGGGCTAAAGCGTCGGTTGCGCTTCTTCGAGAACGCATATGGCTAATTAATGCCCGAGAAGCTTGCAGTAGAACCGTAAGAAACTGTATACATTGTTTTCATTACAAGCCGAAGTTGCAAAACCAAATAATGGGAAATTTGCCAGTCGAAAGACTTCGAGCATTACGGCCCTTTCTTATATGTGGCATAGATTTTTGTGGTTCGATATACACAACTCTAAAAATACACGGTCGACCACCCGTAAAAACATACATTGCAGTTTTCGTTTGCTTCACTTCAAAAGCTGTACATTTAGAATTAGTTTCGGACCTATCTTCTAATTCATTTATTCTCGCCCTAAAAAAGTTCATTGGACGCCGAGGAATGCCGACGAAGATATTCAGCGACAACGCCACCAATTTCGCCGGCGTCGACCGCAAGCTGCGCGAGTTGAAGGAGGCGTTTCTAGCAATGGGTCCAGACCTGAAGAGATTCGCAGCAGACGAAGGGTACAGCTTCATCTTTATACCACCGCGGACGCCGCACTTCGGCGGGTTATGGGAAGCCGCGGTGAAGTCCGCCAAGCATCACGTCGTTTGCGTAATCAGCAACGCGCTACTAACCACAGAGGAACTGTCAACCCTACTAGCAGAAGTGGAGGCCATCCTCAATTCTCGGCCCCTAACACCGTTGAGCCAGGACCCCAACGACGGCGAGGCACTAACCCCAGCGCATCTGCTGATAGGGTGCTCCCTGCGAGCATTACCTCCAGAGCAGGTGCCAGTGGACTCAGTTCGTTGTTGCGAGAGATGGCAACTTGTTTGCTGTCTCAAGCAACAGTTCTGGCGACAGTGGTCCAAAACATATCTGACGGGCCTTCAGGAACGCAACAAATGGCTGCACCCCACTCGCAATCTGCAGCTGAACGACCTCGTCCTCGTCCACGAGGACAACGTGCCGCCACAGCAGTGGGTACTCGGACGCGTCGTCGCCACCGTCGAAGGGCAAGACGGCAAGGTGCGAGTCGCAGACGTGGCGACTAAGGCGGGCACAATTAAGCGTCCCATTCACAAGCTGGCCTTGCTTCCAATGGAGGTTGAAGGAAATTGATCCTGTCAAGGTGGCCGGTGTTGCGTCAAGGGACCTATCTACAAATTAATACTTAAAATAAAATAATAAATGAATTGTAAAATATTGAATTATAAAAATTATAAACTATTGAATTGTTAAAAATTAAATTAAGAAAATCTATTATACGTACCTTAATACTTACCATAATCTATTACAATATTGAACGAAAAGTTGAAGATGATAAGACTTACCCCTTTTAATACATATTTATATTACCACTAGTTTAAGCCGTTAGTTTTAAGATTTAGCCTTAGCAATTAGATTAAGTGAAATAAAGAATTCTATTGTAATCGAACCGTACAAACGAACGCACGCTTTTTTCGTTACCCGAAATTAGTAAGTCTTTCTAGCGGCAGGTAATTGGAGTTATATTTTTCGCTTCTCAAAAACGCTTGAGAGTTTTCAACTTGCTTGTGCATATTAATATATATGTATGTAGTTGAATCTGAAGATTCAACTTACACTTTAGTGGAATGAAAAAATTAGAAGATACTTGTCTTTTTTGGTATGAAAGTGGTGGAGTCGTTTGACGACGCAACTCCTCCAGCGTTACTGTTTGAACTCTCCTGAGTTCTTGTATTTACAATTTTTATTTTTGTTGTTTTTTTCTTTAATTTTATTACTAGGATTGCTACTACTACCATTACAATAATTATCAATGTTATATTAATACCATATGATACATTTTTATGGCATTTTAATTCTGCAATTTCTTTTATGTTTTCTATATTTTTTATTGCAATATCTTCTTCTTCTTTACTGGCGTAGACACCGCTTATGCGATTATAGCCGAATCAACAACAGCGCGCCAGTCGTTTCTTCTCTTCGCTACGTGGCGCCAATTGAATATTCCAAGCGAAGCCAGGTCCCTCTCCACTTGGAGGTCTTCCTCTTCCTCTGCTTCCCGCGGCGGGTACTGGAGCGTTTTCCTCCATCCGGACAACATGACCTAGCCAGCGTAGCCGCTGTCTTTTAATTCGCTGAACTATGTCAATGTCGTCGTATATCTCGTACAGCTCATCGTTCCATCGAATGCGATATTCGCCGTGGCCAACGCGCAAAGGACCATAAATCTTTCGCAGAACTTTTCTCTCGAAAACTCGCAACGTCGACACATCGGTTGCTGTCATCGTCCAAGCCTCTGCACCATTTAGCAGGACGGGAATAATGAGCGACTTATAGAGTTTGGTTTTTGTTCGTCGAGAGAGGACTTTACTTTTCAATTGCCTACTCAGTCCGAAGTAGCACCTGTTGGCAAGAGTAATCCTGCGTTGGATTTCCAGGCTGACATTGTTGGTGGTGTTTACGCTGGTTCCAAGATAGACGAAATTATCTACAACTTCAAAGTTATGACTGTCAACAGTGACGTGAGTGCCAAGTCGCGAATGCGACGACTGTTTGTTTGATGACAGGAAATATTTCGTCTTGCCCTCGTTCACTGCCAGACCCATTTGGTTTGCTTCCTTGTCCAGCCTGGAGAAAGCAGAACTAACGGCGCGGATGTTGAGGCCGATGATATCAATATCATCGGCATACGCCAGCAGCTGTACACTCTTATAAAAGATTGTACCTGCTCGATTAAGTTCTGCAGCTCAAACTATTTTCTCCAGAAGCACATTGAAGAAGTCGCACGATAGGGAGTTGCC
Organism: Bactrocera zonata; assembly: GCA_037783105.1. Classification (NCBI taxonomy): domain Eukaryota; kingdom Metazoa; phylum Arthropoda; class Insecta; order Diptera; family Tephritidae; genus Bactrocera; species Bactrocera zonata. The sequence goes on along the minus strand of JBAWJQ010004636.1, from coordinate 79,116 downwards.
TTGTCTGAAGCCTCGTTTGGTATCGCAAGGCTCGGAGAGTTCCTTCCCGATCCTGTCGGAGCTTTTGATGCTGCTCAACATCAGTTTACACAGCCGTATTACTTTTGCGGGGATACCAAATTCAGACATCGCGGCATAAAGGCAACTCCTTTTCGTGCTGTCTAAAGCAGCTTTGAAATCGACAAAAATGTGATGTGTGTCGATTCTCCTTTCAAGGGTCTTTTCCAAGATTTGGCGCATGGTGAATATCTGGTCGGTTGTTGATTTACCAGGTCTAAAGCCACACTGATAAGGTCCAATCAGTTTGTTGACGGTGGGCTTTAATCTTTCACACAAAACGCTCTACAGAACCTTATATGCGATGTTAAGGAGGCTAATCCCACGGTAGTTGGCGCAGATTGTGGGGTCTCCTTTTTTATGGATTGGGGATAGCACACTTAAATTCCAATCGTTGGGCATACTTTCGTCCGACCATATTTTACAAAGAAGCTGATGCATGCAACTTATCAGCTCTTCGCCGCCGTGTTTGAATAGCTCGGCCGGCAATCCGTCGGCCCCTGCCGCTTTGTTGTTTTTCAGGCGGGCAATTGCTATTCGAACTTCTTCATGGTCGGGCAATGGAAGATCTGCTCCATCGTCATCGATTGGGGTATCGGGTTCGTTTTCTCCTGGTGTTGTGTATTCACTGCCATTCAGCAGGCTGGAGAAGTGTTCCCTCCATAATTTAAGTATGCTCTGGGCATCGGTGGCTAGATCACCTTGGGGGGGTTTTACAAGAGTATGCTACGGTCTTGAAACCTTCTGTAAGCCGCCGCATCTTTTCGTAGAATTTTCGAGCATTACCCCTGTCGGCCAGCTTATCAAGCTCTTCGTACTCACGCATTTCGGCCTCTTTTTTTTCTGTCTACAAATGCGTCTCGCTTCCCTTTTCAACTCTCGGTATCTATCCTATCCCGCACGTGTTGTGGTCGATCGTAACGTTGCGAGGTAGGCAGCCTGTTTTCTCTCCGCTGCGACACGGCACGCCTCGTCGTACCAGCTGTTCCTTTGCACTTTCCGAAAACCAATGGTTTCGGTTGCAGCTGTACATAAGGAGTTTGAAATGCCGTCCCACAGTTCCCTTATACCGAGTAGTTGACCAGTGCTCTCAGAGAGCAGAATTGCAAGCCGAGTAGAAAATCGTTCGGCTGTCTGTTGTGATTGCAGCTTTTCGACGTCGAACCTTCCTTGTGTTTGTTGGCGTGCGTTTTTTGCTGCACAGAGGCGGGTGCGAATTTTGGCTGCAACAATATAGTGGTCCGAGTCGATGTTAGGACCTCGGAGCGCACGCACATCTAAATCATTGGAGACTGTCTTCCGTCTATCACAACATGATCGATCTGGTTGGTGGTTTTTCGATCCGGACACAGCCAGGTAGCTTGATGAATCTTCTTATGCTGGATTCTAGTACTACAGATAACCATATTTCGGGCACCGGCGAAGTCGATCAGCCTCAACCCATTTGGGGATGTTTCCTCGTGGAGGCTGAATTTACCGACCGTAGTGCCAAAGATACCTTCTTTTCCCACCCTGGCGTTGAAGTCGCCAAGCACGATTTTGACATCGTGGCGGGGGCATCTCTCATAAGTGCGCTCCAAGCACTCATAAAAGGCATCTTTGGTCACATCGTCCTTCTCTTCCGTCGGGGCGTGGGCGCAAATCAGCGATATGTTGAAGAACCTCGCTTTGATGCGGATTGTGGCTAGACGTTTATTCACCGGAGTGAATGATAGTACTCGGCGACGGAGTCTCTCTCCCACCACGAATCCCACACCAAACTTGCGCTCCTTTATATGGCCACTGTAGTAAATATCACAAGGACCTACTCGTCTCTGTCCGTGTCCCGTCCATCGAGGACATCTACCAGCTGGGCAGCGGCACCTTCCCAATTAAGGGACCGGACATTCCAGGTGCATGCCATCAAATCATAGTCCTTATTTCGTTTGCCGTGGTCGTCTTCAAAAGGGGGGTCTCTCATCCGAGGCTGTTTTTTCCTTTTCATTGGGGTGTTATATTTTGTAGCGGGTCCCAAACCCAGCGCACAACCCTATGCAGGGGGATGTTTCGCCTTCTCACTTTAGCTCGCCTTCAAACGGATGTTCTTAGGCTACCCAGAGGATACTTGGTCAAAGACCGGAAGTCGTGAGCTGCTTGAATCATATGGAAAAGAATCGTTTCTGACCGCTCCCAAATGAATGGCGATCAGAGAACTTTCCTCACTTGCGTGAACTTCTACACATGACTCCATCCTCCAATTGCAATATCATTGAATGTTAATTTTGTTGTGTAGCTTTGGTTTAATTTTTCGGCAGGGTATATAATTGTATGAATAAATTCTGTTTTATTATTTTTAAATTCTTGTTTTAAAATTTCCATTTTACAATTTACAAATTTGATTATATAGTTATTTTTTAATACAATTTTTCTGTCATCGCAGTTTTGTTTTACTACATCATTTTTTGCATTTCTTATTAATATTGTGTCATCGCTTATTTCTTGTAATGATGTTTTATTATTATATTTAAATTCGCAAGTTTTTGAAAAAATGCAGCTTTTACTCAGTTTTAGATTTTTAAATGCTTTATTTTCTACTTAATCAAAATAGTTTTCGCCAATTTATATAACAAATTTTTCTTTTTCAATAATCTGTAATTTATTTCTATTTGGCATTGGGGTTATTAATTGAATCTTAGTTTGAAAAAATGTTCTTGGTATCTGAATTGCGAACATTATTGTATCGTTTCTATATACTACTACTCCTACTTTTGATAATTTTAGTTTGTAAAAATCAATCTCATATTTTTCAATTTCTTCCCTAGTTAACATACTTGGATGTACCCTATTGTATTTAGCCGCAGCTATATTATTTTGTATTTCTTGAACTTTACTTTCTATGAATTTTAGTTTATTCATTTCATCATTATTGTTTATTATATTTAAAGTTTCTTTTATTTGTTTCCTATCTGATTCTATAGTTCCTTTTAATAAGTTTAGTGATCTCTTGAAATGTTCATTTATTACTATTTGTTTATTTAAATTTACAATGGCATTATGGCCATTTTCTTCAATAATTTTTAAATGGTTCAAAATGTCTTGTCTGTCATCATCATCCATAACTCCAAACATCTGTTTATATGCTATTCCTCCTATATTTTACAAGCCTCTTTTATTTGTCTTTTTGATATTCGGTGTTATAGATGTGATTTTTGCTTTTATATTTTTTATTTCATCAAACAAAATTTCTTTATTTTCAATATTTAGTTTTTCAATATTTTCTTTAACCTGATCAACTATGTCTGCTATCTTGTTCGGATTTATAGTATGTATAACTGTACTTATTTCGTTAACTATTTCTATGTCCGCTGTTTGTATAATTGTATACCCCGCATCTTCTATTATTGGTGTAACTTGCAAAAGTGCTATCACCAATGATATGATTATTGTTAAAAAAATAAATATTTTCGTCATCTGTAAAAGTAAAAATGTATAACCGTTTTAGGTTTTGATATAAAAAAAAATTTTATGGGATTTTAGTCGCCTCTTACGACAGGCATCTCTTACCATGGGTATATTCTAGAAAGACACCTTACCCACTGGGGTAAAAAAAAATCATGTATATATATGTAGAAAAAAAAATTAAATGTTATTATCTCTATTAAATGCCCTTAGACTGAATGAATCGTCATCATTCTCATTTGGATTTTCTATGTTTTCCAATTTCATTGATATTTTTATATTTGCCGGATGGACGTTTTGTAAGGGAAATATTCTGAAATATGGTTGATCTTTATGCCGTACTCTTTTGTAGTTTTTAATTGGTCCTGTTTGTCTGTTTTCTATATATTCTTCTCTGTTTTGATTTAATTTGATGGACTTCTATATTTTCGGCATTTAAATATTTTATTAATTGTTCTGCTCTAAACTCATTATCCATAATAATTTTTTTAGGTTTACCGAATTTTGCAAAATGTTCCATAATTATTGTCTTTTTAGCTCTCTAGTTTCTGTCTGTTATTCTGTGAGCTGCTGCGAATTTTGTTAATTTATCAATTACTGTTACAAATGATTGCTTATTGAAATGAAATATATCTACATGAAGTATCTCATTTTTATTGGTTGGAGTTTCAGTTAGGTGAAATTTAGGTTTAATGGGTTTCCTATCGTATTTGATTTGTTGGCATTTTTAGCAATTATTTATTATCAATTGTATTTCTTCTTTGAATTTAGGAAAATATATTTTATCTTTTAATGTATTATAGGTTTCATTTATGCCACTCTGCATAGATTCTTTTGTATGGTATAGTGATATTTGCTTATGTAATTCTTCTTCCTCTTCTATTTCTGAGGCTCTTTTTGTGCATTTTATAAATTTTAAATTTCTATCTTAAGCAAACATTTCAATAAGTAGTTTTTGTATTTTATGGTAATCTGCTTCAGATACTTCTGAAAATATTCCTACTATTCCGTTTCCTTTTATATATTTTTTTAATGTTTCCTTGTTCTCTTCTTGTTCATCCATTGGGTTTATTTCAATTATTTTTCTTCCATGGAGTCTTTGCATTTGCTCTTTTTGTCTATATGTTAATATAATTTGAATTTTATATTTATTTACAATTTCCTCTTTAATTGGAAAGTGTTCAAGCAGTTCTTCATCTGCTGAATGAATTGTTTCCGACAATTCTAAGTTTGATTCATTGTCGTTACCTTCTTTTATTTTTGGTGAGTTTTCCATTCGACTCAGGAAATCAGCTACAACATTATTTTTTCCATTTAAATATTCTATTTCAAAGTTGTATTCTTGCAATTTTAATAACCATCTCTGATGGCGTTGAGAAAATTCTTTTCCTTTATATTTATTAACAAGATATTTGATCGGACAGTGATCAGTTATTATTTTAAATTTATTGCCATATATATATGGTCGAAAATATGTAATAGAGAAAATTACCGCTAAAAATTCTTTGTCTGTAGTTGAATATTTTTGCTCATGATTATTTAGAGTTCTTGAAATATAGCATACTAGTTGGCCTTGCTGTGAAAGCACTGCTCCAATAGCATAGTCACTAGCATCAGTTGTGATACTGAATTCTTTGTCGTACTCTGGGAATTTGAGAGTTGGGTGAGATGAAATGAGTGCTTTTAAATTTTCAAAGCTTTCAATATATTGTGGATCTTTAGCGTTTATTTTATTTCCCTTTTTCAAATATTTTATCATGGGGTAAGCTATTTTAGAATAATCTTTTATGAATTTTCGATAATACCCTGTTGCTCCTAAAAATCCTTTTAACTGTTTCTCAGTTTTTGGTATTGGTAGCTTTTGAATTGCTATAATTTTATCTGGATTAGGCTTGATGCCTTCTTTTGTTAAAATGTGTCCTAGGAATGTAGTTTCTCTTTGAAGAAAACTGCATTTATCTGCCTGTATTTTTAATTTATTTTCTTGTAGTTTCAAAAAAATTTTTTTTAATGAGTCTATGTGTTCTTCTAATGAAGATGAAAAAATTAATCTGCCGTCTAAATATACGACACATATTTTATTTATATATTCCCTCAATATGTCATTCATAAATCTCTGAAAAGTAGCTGGGGCATTTTTCAACCCGAAAGGCATTCGGACGTATTCGTATAGTCCTGCCGGAAAAAATTTGATGATAACCTTTGCTAGATCAAAAGTGCTAAAGTACTGCGCCTTGCCCAACTTGTCTAAAATTCCATCGATATTCGGCAGAGGATACTTATCGTCTACAGTCAATTGGTTTAACCTCCTATAATCAACCACTAGCCTGTATTTTTGTATTCCTGAGTTATCTATTTTGTTCGGTATTATTAGAATAGGTGAGCTATATCTACTGTGACTTTTTCTGATTATCCCTTGCTCTTCTAATTCAGAAATTTGTCTTCTTACTTCTTCTTCATGTTTTGGAGGTAATCTATAAATTCTTGAATTTATTTGTTGATCCGTAACTGTTTTAATTTCATGAACTATTGCTTTTGCATTTGTGAGCTTGTCCCCTTCTTTATAGATAAGTTTATTGAAATGCTTTAATAATTTTTCGATTTCCTTTTTCTCATTTGATTTTAAATGATCAAGGTTGATGTTCTTTACTTCACTTATATCTAATGAATAAACTTGCTCTTGCATAGTTTTCATATAGAATGGAAGATTCACACCATTTTTTAAAATTATTGTCATTTTTTCGATATCAATGGTTTTAACGTTTTTAAAAAGAAAATCATTTCCTATTAACAAATCATATGGTTTATTAAAATCCATTAATAACCATCTCATTCTAGCGTTTTCCGGGTATTTGAATTCTTTTGGACAAGGGCTTTTTACCTTAACATTTGGCGTTTTAATTATTCCGTTTAAAGTATTCACCAAAGTGCTTTCACTTTCAAGCACTGGTAATTTAAATTTTTCGAAACTAGATTTTTTCATTATACTTATGGTTGAACCTGAGTCGACCAAAGCATAAAATTTTTTCTCAAAAAATGTTAATATTATTATAATTTTGTTTGATGATTCCGAGGCTAATTTGTAAAAAAACTCCTCGTTCGTGTTTGATTTTTGTGGATCACCCCTTCTACTCATTGCGTCTACGTCCATGGGTTCTGGTCCCCTATTTTGTACTTGTTGTCTACTATTTACTGAATTTCTTTGCTGTTGTGAATAATTATAATGATTTTGATTTGTTCGAACTTGTCCTGAATAGTTTGTACGATTTTGCCATCGAGGCTGTCTTGTTTGATTGGATTGTTGACGATACTGTTGTTCAGAAAAATTTTGATTTTGTGAACGATATTGTCCCGAATCTGGTCTGTTTTGATTAACAATGTTTCTTTGTTCCCTTTGTCCTGAATAGAAATTTTTATTGTTAACACCATTATTTTTGGTATTAGCTTGAAAGTTGTCTCCCCCTCTTTTTAGATAAGGATTTAGATTACCTTCCTCCAACCCAATAAATTTATAAATTTCATTCGCCATTTCCGTTAATGATGTGACCGATTGCACTGTATATGCAAATGTCCCTGATGCTAATTGTTTTATTCGCTGAATTAGCATTCCCGAAAAAATTTCTCTCATAGTGTCACCATTTTCGCTTAGTGCACTATATTCTGTTATATCATCCACGATTTCGTTTAATCTTTTACTTAATTCCGCTATACTATTTACTTTCAGAATCGAAATTTCTTTCGTGATCATCACATGATTTTTTGTGGGTCTATAATGTTGCCTTAATTTAGTTTTACAACTTTCCCAATTTTCAGGTGGGTTTATTTGCAAAAAATTTTTTGCTGATCCACCAATTTTCAAATCATAAATAACCCTGAGTACTATTTCTTCCTGTCCTACATAGTCCCTTCGTACCCTGTCAATTGATTCAATGAAAGATGGCAATTTTTTTACAATTCCTTCAAAGGGAGATACATATCTTAAGTCTTTTTCGAGTCTTTGCCTAATTGTAAGTTGATTTATTGCTGCATTTTGTGCAGTTATCTGTGTTAAAGATGCCAAGCATCGAGCATTTCTATTTGCTCTGCCAATTTTTTTTTTTTTTTTTTTATTTTTTATATATATATATGTAGTTGAATCTGAAGATACTTGTCTTTTTTGGTATGAAAGTGGTGGAGTCGTTTGACGATGCAACTCGCGCGAAATTTTGAGTTGAATGAATTTTCGTAATAAAGTTGAACGATTTGTGAACGTCCACCGTTGAAATGCCAAATAATAGTGAACAAAAATACCATTATTGTCGAAAAAGACGCTATTAAAAAAGGACATCTTCTTGGAGCACCCATTATGATTTGTGAGATACATATTTAAAACTAGTGTAGAAAAATGAGTTTCAAAAATGCGTTAAATAGGATCAATATTTCTTTTTCTCAGCCATGCATACTATGATCAAAATGAAAGGTGAATTTTGTCAATTTCATCTCCTTCAAAGTAATCCTCTACCGCTGCAATACACTTAACGACGAATTTTTCAGCCATCATAGAACTTGGAAAAATCCTCCGTCGTGATTGGCCATCAGAGCCTTCTTCGATTCAGCTTTTATATTCTCAATTGAGTAAAAACGGTGTCCTCGAATGTAAATCAGGCGAACGCGATGGTTGCCGCACGATATGCGTTGCAAATGTGGCGAAATGATGACAAATAATTCAAATAAAATAATGCAGTATGAGATAGTGGCCTACAAAAAAAATTTATTGGTTTGGTGCAGCTCTGTGCGCATCAGTAGTCGGTATAGTAGGTAGTATGAACCACACTCCCGCTACTAGATGTCAGCTGACAGCTCTAGTTTACCTACAATTCTCATTTTAATTTCCCCGTATACTATGCTTGCAAGCACTTGCCAACTACCGCATCGCGCATCACTCATACGCCCTGGCATACACTAAGTGATGTAAGCTTGTATGGTACTGTCCTGCGTGAGGTCAGCCGTTCCAAATATTGGCTTCTGGCAATTTATGTGAATAAACCAATTACACTAGCCTACAAAAAAATTTTTTTGGTTTGGTGCAGCTCTGTGCGCATCAGTAGTCGGTATCGCAGGTAGGATGAACCACATTCCCGCTACTAGATGTTTTTTTCTTCTATCTTATGAAAAAGAGCTGATATGGAAAGTGTGACTTGTTTTCTCGTATAAACTTACAAAATACATCCGAAATCAGGTGTAAAATCTTAGACACCAAAATGAGTGTAGGCCCGTCTTATCGCAATCTTTATTCAATAAATTCAGATATATTAAAAATCGAAGAATTCACTTTTAGAACCTTTCAAAACGACTCGTATCCCAAATACTAATAAATATTTTGACGTGAAATTTGGCACAGATTTCACTAACCGTACTACCAACTTACGAAAACAAAATTGACCGATTCGAATAGCACGCTAAGTAAAAATTAAAAATTCGCCTTTCAATTTGATCACAGTAGTACTCGTACATATATTGTTTTTGGTATTCTTTGTAACGTACCTTAATGAAACTCAGAGAGCATCTACTTCTGACATTATTACCAAAACAATAAAGTTGGGTCAATACTATACTTAATTTAATAGGAAACTATGTGAAATTGGAATAAAAATTATAAATACTTGTATGCGGCATGTTGCTGAAATTTTTTTTAAGCATTTAAATTTGTTTAGTCTGTTGAACTTATGAAAATGAGCGCAATATTAATGTAACTTATTGCACTCGTTTAAACACTAATTATAGTTTGAAAAGTTTTTGAGGCAACTACCACTAGTCTTGTTGAAAAAACCTTAAGCTTTTTTAAGGTTGAAGTTCTACACGTTGGACTCACTAGTATGCGCAACTAAAAGCTAATTGCCTGTGCTATTTCGGTTTAAAAAATCCCGGTTAAAAAAGAACGTCCGTTCGCGATTATAGTCTTTTATACAATGATAATCTTTATTCCAACAGTTCATTAGTTAGCCTAAATCTTAACCTAACGGCTTAGACTAGAGGTAAGTATGTATACAAAAAAGGGGTAAGTATGTAGTTCTAATTCAATTCAGCATCTTAAATTCATGGTAATAGATTATTCTAATACATAGGTAGTAGATGATGGTTATAGTTATATGATACAAAAATTGTAAGTATTTTACATGATGGAAAACGCTTTAGCATGTATTCAAATAATTTAACAAATTTATTTCTTAAAAAAAATATTCTTAGATTTAGAGTCGCATGACGCAACACCGGCCACCTTGACAGGATCATGATCCTTCAACTTCGACAGGCAGCAGGGCGAGCTTGTGAATGGGGCGCTTAATGGTGCCTGCCTTGGTTGCCATGTCTGCCACTCGTACCTTTCCGTCTCGTCCTTCTACGGTTGCGGCGATTCGTCCTAGTGCCCACTGCTGCGGTGGCGTGTTGTCTTCGTGGACGAGGACGAGATCGCCGGGCTGCAGGTTGCGTTTCGGGAGCAGCCATTTGTTGCGCTCCTGAAGACTGGTAATGTACGTTTTGGACCATTGTCGCCAAAACTGTTGCTTGAGACAGCAAACAAGTTGCCATCTCTCGCAATAGTGAATCGGGTCCGTTGACACTTGTGCCGGTGGTAAGGCTCGGAGGGAGCACCCTATTAGCAGGTGTGCTGGAGTCAATGCTTCGCCGTCGTTGGGATCCTGGCTCAACGGTGCGAGGGGCCGCGAGTTGAGGATGGCCTCCACTTCGGCCAGCAGTGTTCCTAGCTCTTCGGCGGTGAGCAGTACGTTGCCCATTGCGCGCACGGCGAGGTGTTTGGCGGACTTCACTGCCGCCTCCCATAACCCGCCGAAGTGCGGCGCCCTCGGTGGTATAAAGGCGAATTTGAACCCTTCTTCGGCGGCTAATTTCATTACTTCCGGAGACTGGGACAGAAACGCCTCTTTGAGTTCGCGCAACTTGCGATCGGCGCCGACGAAGTTGGTTGCGTTGTCGCTCTATATCGTCTGTGGCATCCCTCGGCGACCAATGAACCTTTTTAGGGCGAGAATAAAGGAATTAGTTGATAAGTCAGAGACTAATTCTAAGTGTACTGCTTTAGACGTGAAACAAACGAAAACTGCGATATAGGTTTTTACGGGTGGTCGACCGCGTATTTTTAATGTAGTATAAATTGGACCACAAAAATCTACGCCACATATAAGAAAGGGTCGTAGCGCTCGAAGCCTTTCAACTGGCAAGTTTCCCATTATTTGGGTTTGCAACTTCGGCTTATAATGAAAGCAGTGTGTACAGTTTCTTACGGTTCTACTGCATGCTTCTCTTGCATTGATCAGCCATATACGTTCTCGAAGCAGCGCAACCATCGCTTTTGCCCCTGCGTGGTGATTTCGAAAGTGCAGGAACCGTAAATAATTAATAACGAAGTGCGAATTCTTATTTAGTAATAATGGGAATTTGGCATCGTATGGGAGAGGCGCATTTAAAAGGCGACCTCCTACTCGGATTAATTTGAATGACAGCGACATATCCGAGTACTCATGCAAAAACGGATTCAGTTTTTGCAAGTTTGCGGGTAGCGTGGTGCCTTTCGTGAGTTTTTGGATTTCATTCGCAAATTCCGAATGTTGAATCACCTGAACAATTTTTAAAAACTCCAGTGTAATTCGTCAGATGTCAGGTCCCTTCCCTCCGTAGGTATTTTTGGTCGTCTAATCCACCGTAATAGATAGGCAACCACACGAAGCAATTTTTGATGAGAAGAGATTTTTTCGATAAGGTTCAATAGTGAATTCTCTTTCACATTTATGGCTAGTGTGAAAGTATTTTTCTTCTTCTCTAATGCTTCATCGTCTGGGGAAAGCTGGAAGTGAGTGTTAATTGGCCATAAAGCGGGGTCTTCTAGGAGGAACTGTGGACCGCCAAACCATATTGAATTATTCAATTCATCCACGTTGCAACTCCGAGACACTTGATCCGCAGGATTTTGTTTTGTTGGCGCATGTCGCCAATTTATATTGTCAGTCCATTCTTGGATTTCAGACACTCTATTTGCAACAAAGGTTTGTAATGACGATGGATGCGTTTTTACCCAATGCAATACGATTTCAGAGTCTGTCCAAAATATAATTTTTTCAAATTTTCGATTCAACATTGGCGCAATTCGTGACCATAATTTGGCAAGAAGATGTGCTGCCGAGAGCTTGAGACGCGGAAGAGACTTGGTCTTCAGCGGAGCCACTCTAGATTTTGCAGTAAGCAGCATACATTTGACACCACTAGCAGATTGGCTTCGTATATATATGCAGCATCCGTACGCTCTTATTGAAGCGTCGGAGAAGCCATGTATTTGGCAGATAGCACTCGACTCTAGATTTACGTATCGAGGAATGCTAATTGATGACAGCTGCAGTAGGTTGGCTTTGAAATTCTGCCAGCTAGTATCAAGGCGCAATGGAATCGACTCATCCCAATCTAGTTTTTGGATCCAAAGCTCTTGCAATAAGATTTTTGCTTTGGTAACTAGTGGGGCTAATAATCCAAGAGGATCGAAAAGGCGAGCAGAGACTGATAGTATGTTTCGTTTAGTAGCTCGCAGATCATGAAAATTGGCATCCAAAACAAACCGAAACAAATCCTCTTTCGGCAACCAATGGATTCCTAGTGTTTTAGTTGAGTTTTTGTCATTGAAGCTTAATGACTTTTCAGTATAATTACTGTCGAAAAATTTAGGGTGGTTCGAAAACCACTTTGTCAAGGTGAATCCGGCCGAGTTTAATATTTTAATTACTTCACTTCTTATAAGATCTAGAGACTCAAAATTTTCAGATCCTGTTAATAAGTCATTAACATAAAAGTCTCTTTTAATGGCCAATGAACCGAGTGGGTATTTAGTTGTATTAGCATCACTGAGCATTTATAAACACCGTGTTGCGAGAAATGGAGCAGGCGCAGTGCCGTATGTTACGGTGTTAAGACGAAAAATTTGAATTTGCTCAGAAGGATGCTCTCTCCACACAATAAGCTGACAATTTCTGTCTTCTTCATGCATCATTATTTGACGGTACATTTTAGTAATGTCCGCTGTTAGTGCATACTTATGTAAGCGAAAACGAAGAAGAGTTGAATATAATTCTTCTTGGATGGTTGGACCTACCATCAAAAGTTCATTTAATGAAATTTGAGAAGAAGTACGACTCGACGCATCAAAGACAACTCGTAATTTTGTTGTTGTGCTTTCGGGCCTCAAAACACACTGATGCGGAATGAAATAGTGTGGTTCACTCGGGATCTTATTATTTGTTGGGCTCATGTGACCCAGCGCTTTATACTCATTCATGAAGTCCAGATACATTTTACGAAGTTCTGGATCTTTCAATGTTTTCCTCTCCAGGGCCTGAAACCGCCGAACTGCGATTTCATAGGAGTGACCGAGTAACTTACGGTCAGCTTTAAAGGGCATTCTGACTTGAAGCCTTCCTGAAGGTAATACTTCAGTTGTTTTGACGAAAAATTGTTCACATTCATTTTGTTCAGGTGTGAATTTGTTGCCAATTGTTTCTGAAGGAAGTTCCTCCAGAGCCCAGAATTTTTGGACTACTGAATCTATTGACGTTAAGTCTTCTTCAGTTTGGCATAATGTGCTATTTACTTCGGGAGGAGGACTAAGACTGCTGACATATTTGCCAGAAACAATCCATCCCAAAAGAGTTTTCTGTAGCGTTGGTTGATTAGGGCCACTTTTAATTTGACCAACCGCTAATAAATCGAAAAAGGTTTCCGCCCCTAATAACATATCGATCTTTTGAGATTTTTGGAATTCTGGATCCGCCAATTTAATATTGTGCGGAATTTTCCAACCATTAATATTAATGGTATGGTCTGGATGATTAGCCGAAATACATCGCATAATCCAGAATTCCGCCGAAAATTCATAATTATTTACGCGCGATTTCACAAATGCGCTTAATTTGGCCCCAACTTTTGTACTTGAATTACCAATCCCGATAATATTTAAAGTCCTGTTTTGGCGTCGAATCCGCAGTTTTTGGGCCAAATCCTCCGTTATAAAGTTGACTTGACTTCCCGAGTCCAGCAAGGCTCTTGCGGGCAGGTACTCTCCACAGCTTGATCTCACCAGAATAACTGCTGTTGCCAACATTACCCGATCAGGCACACTTATTGTATGCATTGCGTGTGTAGTTGTTGTTGGTTGCGGATGAGGCTCAGCAGCGAAGGATACAGGATACTGGTGCAGTAAGGTGTGGTGGGACCGATTACACACGCGACATCGATCCGCTCTGCATTTGGATACCGTATGTCCCTTACGCAAACAATTTATGCATAAGGGCACTGATTTGACAAACTCAAATCTCTGTTGAACAGAGAGAGTTTTAAAAGTGGGGCAAGCTGTTAAGTAGTGGTCCTTCGATTTACACTGCTGGCATGTTGGCTGCTTTGTATTCGCTGCAACTAAAGCGGATTTAGTTCCATTCATGTGAGGCTGCTTCACGTGGTTCGCGCTGGCTGGCACTATGGGGCTCGTCCTCGAAGATGATGCGCCTTCAGCTGATAGGTGCTGGTACCGTCTATTTAAGATAGCTTCACAATCCTTCCACAATGGTAACTTGTCGTAATCCAGCTGTTCTTCCCACTTTGATCGGGTGGCAGAGTCAACTTTTGTCATGACTATGTGAATAATTATCGCATTTGTGATTTGTTTCTCATCGCCCAGCGATAGCAATGAGTCATATACAGCCGACACTTCATCAATCATCGCGCGCAATGAAGGGGCTGAAGGCTTAGGGATAGTTGGCAGCTCAAAAAGTTTTGAAATCGTATTAAAAAAATCAAACATTTATTGTCATAAACCTTTTTGAGACTTGCCAACGCCTTCGGATAATTTTCATCCGACATTTGAAACGCTTTTACCGTGCCTAGAGCCTCCCCAGATAGACAATTAACCAGATGGTTAAATTTTTCAATATCTGGGATGTTTGGATCATTGTGAACCAAACTCTCAAACAAACTCATGAAATTTTTAAATTCCGAATATTCTCCCTTGAATTTCGGCAAATTCATTTTTGGGAGCCTTGAGCTGTGAGACGTTACGAACGATGTTTCAGCAATAGATGTTCTATTTTTGGCCAAAATTGTTTTAATTATAGATTTTGTTTCTACAATTATGTCCTCTAACTCCCCTCGGGCCATGTCGTCTTCATCAATCTCTTCAATTTTAGATTGGCATTTCATCAATTTCTCACTATGTGAGTTTAGTATGTCAAGACGACATTCCAATTCGATTGGATCTAATGACATCGTTTTTTCTAGAAGACCCGTTTTTATTCGCAAAATGCTACTTTTCGCCACCGTCCTTTGACGCTTTAATGATTTTAAGTCGATCAACTCCTTACTCGGAGAGAGGTTGGCGGTAGTTGGCTTTGGCTTGCTCATTTTTGCTTGTTAAATTAAATTTCCGGAAAAAAAACTATACAGGTTGGCAACAGATATATTAGGGATCGATAACGAAAACGAAAAATATATGTATAGCGATTCCGAAATATACGAAAGCCAGACCAATAGCAATAAAGGTTGGCAACAAATATATTTGGAATCGGTTACGAGAACGAGAAAAAATGATATCGATTCCCAAGTATACGAAAGCCGAACCTATGAAGTATGCAAATAAGCAATAGCACAATTGAACGTTCTTGAAAATGTTTTTTTTTTTTAAGCGAGAAAATTTTCCAAAGAACCGTAAAACTTTATTTCGTTTAAAATTTTAAAAATTTTTTGTCTGCAAGATATAAAATGTCGCACCTTAATGTTCAATTAAGAACGCTACCGCAAATCCCACGATCCCTCTTTCACTTATGTAGATGCATAGATGCATAGATGCATAAATGCTTATGTACATGTGTATGTATATATACGTATGCGAATATTAAAATATAAATATATGCAATAAGAAAATATACGTATGTGAAAAAATGTGAAAAGAGGGAGAGCCAAAAACTGAAAGTGTGCACTTGCTCTTTTTTGTTTTTAATTTTCGTTTTTTTTTTTTTTATTATTCGCACCACTTTCAGTGATTCGCACTCGTTACCTGTTGTGAATGCATAGGCGGTTTGCCTGCGTTCACTTCCCTTTCGCAGAGAATGCAATTGCAGCTCATTCCCACGAAGAGACGGATCTGGCGTCGACGTTAGCAGCGACGGTGTTGTTGACGTTGACGTGGCAGCGGCGAGAATCCGCGTTGACGCAGCAGCGGTGGGACGATGGTGTTGACGTTGACGCAGCAGCGGCGAGAATCCGTTGACGCAGCTGCAGTGGGACGATGGTGTTGACGCAAGCCCGTTCGGTACCGACGTGATGTTCCCACAAATAGTCTAACGTTTTAACGGCCAAAGTTATCGGTTTTTAGTTTTACGGCACTTTTCTTTTAACGGGTTGTACCTCTTTTCCGGCACTTTTTAGCGGCACTCGCGACACTCTTTTTATTTTGCTTATGTTTAGCAACGGCACTTTATGTTTTTGGCGGTAGTTTTTAATATAATGCACTAACTGTGTAACCACCTTTAGCAGAAAAATGTAAACGCTTATTTCAATACTGCTTTTATTTTCACACTCCACTGTATGCCGTTTAACCGATTTATCCACCTTTGGTTTCTCTCCTTTTCTTCCTTGTGTTTGCGCACTATTGTATGTATTATATTGTGTTTTCACCACCCACTTCACAAAACGCTTCTCTCAGTTGCTTTTTTTTTTTCAACTTTTAATTTGGTTAATTTGTATTTTATTTTCTTTATGTTTAGATTTACCACTTCGTTTTTATTCACTTCAGTGTGTGTTCATATGTGTGCACTTTGCAATTATTTTACATATATGTATGTATCCACCAAGTGTTATACTATTATATATATTTCACAAGCCACTGACGGAAAATAGGAAACATATTCTCTTCTCAAGCGGAGCATATAAGAGGTATTCATATGAATTTTTCACTCAACATGAAGTATGATATAACGAACAATTCTGCAGTATTAACTCAAAAATCACGTTTTTTGATTTATGCCGGTCTTGCAGCAAATGAGCGATATGTATATTTTTTAATGTAAAAATTTGTTTTTGAATTTTTTATATATACATATATGTATGTATATCTATGTAGATATATTTTATTTTTATTTTTAATGTCTTTGTCCAGACATTTATTTTTAGTATTTGTCACTTTAGTCACTTGCACTCGACCGAAACCGAAAGAAATTAAAAATTCACAGGCAATTGCTCACGCGTTAGAAATTAAATTAATACGTATTACTTTTTTCGAAAATTATTTACAGCCACGCACTGAGTCCCTGCTCGGGCGCCATGAAAAAACCTTAAGCTTTTTTAAGGTTGAAGTTCTACACGTTGGACTCACTAGTATGCGCAACTAAAAGCTAATTGCCTGTGCTATTTCGGTTTAAAAAATCCCGGTTAAAAAAGAACGTCCGTTCGCGATTATAGTCTTTTATACAATGATAATCTTTATTCCAACAGTTCATTAGTTAGCCTAAATCTTAACCTAACGGCTTAGACTAGAGGTAAGTATGTATACAAAAAAGGGGTAAGTATGTAGTTCTAATTCAATTCAGCATCTTAAATTCATGGTAATAGATTATTCTAATACATAGGTAGTAGATGATGGTTATAGTTATATGATACAAAAATTGTAAGTATTTTACATGATGGAAAACGCTTTAGCATGTATTCAAATAATTTAACAAATTTATTTCTTAAAAAAAATATTCTTAGATTTAGAGTCGCATGACGCAACACTTGTCTTAAGGAGTTTAGAACTATCAGGAAACACTACGGGATGTTTCTACCTTTTTTTCTTCCAACAACTTTCAAAATTCGCATAAGATTCTTAACCTTACTGCGAGAAAACCGTGAAAAATAGACCAGTTAGGAGGCACACTACGGGTGAAAGGCTAGCCTTACTTAGGGCAAAGAGTTCACTAAATTTCTTTCTCGCCAAGAGAATGAAATGAAGCATGAAGCGGCCATATACTCTAATCGATCAGAAACTAGTTCTTGAATAGAAAACTTTTTATGCGGCAAGCAAGATATAGCATACAACTGCTATTTAAACTGATTAAAATCAAAATAAAGAATATTATATATTTTTTTGTTTACCTTATTTCAGCTGTAAGCTTATTTATTTCTAGCAATATGACTAGAAATATATACAAAAATATTTTCTATTTGAGTTTGACCAATTTCGTTTCCATATTTTGATATACATATAAACTGCATAATCTTTCTGATTGAGTTTTTTGTCTTTCTTACAGTTCCACCAATGATTTGGATACAAAATCAGCTGGTCGGCGCCGCCACCGGCCAAAACATAGCACTTGAGTGTCAGTCTATCAATTATTGGACGAAATTAAAAAAAAATTTTAATTTATTACAAAATAACTCTAATTTAAAATTATTATTATTTTTTTAATATTTAAACACCGCTAAAAAATAAGAGACCAAAATAGTGGACAAAGGCGCTGACGAATCGTAAAAGCATCCGCTCTGAACGGCTGCACATTGCCACCTCGTTCTTTTCGAAAACAAAAGGTAGAGTACGAAACAATATAAACATTTCAACTAACATATATGCAACAGAGATGACAAATACAACAAATGACAAAACCGCTAGCGGTTGAATGAAAGGATTAAGTTTACTTCTCGGATACCCCAAGTGACAATCAAATATTTTAAAGAAAAACAGATATTTTTAAAGAACATTTGATATTTCACAAAGTTACCATTAAGGATCACACAACATATATTGCTATCCACCAACTTACTGCTGAAAACTCATACCACAAATGGTTTTCCTTCAGATTTAAAATAATGGTGTACTAAAAGTTCTTTCTGTAGGGCCAACCCTTAATAAAGAATATTATTCGAAAGTAATTTGTTGTTTGCGTCAAGTTCTTCGACTGAAACGGCCGAAGTTATAAGTGACGAACTCTTAATTTCTTTGTCACGATATTGCACAATGTCATACTGCATTGCTTTTTTCAAGTTTTCTGTAAAAACTTGGCTCATATCGTTTCACAACCACCTTATTGGCCTGATGCAGCTTCGTGCGACTACTGCCTATACATCAAAATTGAAAGGTCAATACGGGGACGCACTTTTGAAGCGATTGAAGAGATAAATAGAAGAAGGTATAGACAACTATTACGAATGTTTCGAAGATTAAAAAAAGCATTGGCGAAAGTGCGTGTATCAGACCGGGACTACCCTGAGGAGGATAAAATTGATTTGGAACAATAAATTCAGAATTTATAATTTACAAACAAATTCACCTTTCACTTTATGATAGGAATATATCATATATATTTATAGAGGTACTTTTTTGAATAGCATTTTTTTTCTTTTAAAAAGTAGGAACTTTTGAAATAGCTGATTATAGTATATATTTTTATGACAATTCAGATATATTATATATGAACAGAATTAAAATATAGTAAAGTTCGCAAAGCAAATGGGTCTGGCAATGAACGAGGGCAATACGAAATATCTCCTGTCATCAAACAAACAGTCGTCGCACTCGCGACTAGGCTCCCACGTCACTGTTGACAGTCATAACTTTGAAGTTGTAGATAATTTCGTCTATCTTGGAACCAGTGTAAACACCACCAGCAATGTCAGCATGGAAATCCAACACAGGATAACTCGTACCAACAGGTGCTAATTCGGACTGAATAGGCAATTGAGAAGTAAAGTCCTCTCTCGACGGACAAAAACCAAGCTCTATAAGTCACTCATAGTTCCCGTCCTGTTATATGGTGCATAGGCTTAGAGGATGACAATAACGGATAAATTGACGTTGAGGGTTTTCAAGATAAAAGTTCTGCGAAAGACGTATGGTCCTTTGCGCGTTGGCCACGGCGAATATCGCATTCGATGGAACGGTGAGTTGGATGAGATATACGACGACATTGACATAGTTCAGCGAATTAAAAGGCTGCGGCTACTCTGGCTAGGTCATGTCGTCTGAATGAACGAAAACCCTCCATCTCTGAAAGTACTCGACGCAGTACCCGCTGGGGGAAGCAGAGAAAGAAGAAGACCTCCACTCCATTGAAAACAGCAAATGGAGAAGGACCTGGCGACACTTGAATTAAATTGGCGGTGAAAAGGTAAAAAGACTGGCGCGATGTTGTAAACTCAGCTATAACCGCGTAGGCAGTGTCTACGCCAATAAAGAAGAAAAAAATTTGCAAGCGGCAACAAATTTCTCTGTTCACATATATTTTTGATAGAACTTCAAACTTCGTTCGTTCCAATGATAAACGCTGATATATGGTATACATTTGCCCCTAATATTGCTTTGGGATACCCCAAGGTTAATGTTAATCATACACTCTGAGCTGAGCTTACTTCTTGGCCATATTTGTGTTTATCTGTACAGAACGCTCAATGTGTTTTCTTGACAATTGTTTTACCAGAAATGTAGTCCTTGTCAACTTCAAATTATAACTCATTCAAACTTTCAGAAATTCCTCTCATATATTCTGACAGAAAACTCGTATTATAGCATACTTTTTTATGCGTTTTAGTAGGCATAATCGTAAACATATAATGCTGCTTACATATACATACAAGATGATTTCCAAAGTAAACAGAACTTTTTGAATCTAGCGCCCTAGCCATCTACAAGTCGACTGATGTGTTAGAATCTCAGTACTAGCGCGAATCTCAAGGTAGACAGACGTGTATGCTAATTGCATTCTGCCCTACATCGCTACATACAAAACCGGTTTTCGCTAACTAACAAGTGACAAACAATCGCAAGTGATAAACAAACGCTCAACCAAAAGGGAAAAGAAAACAAAATAACAAAAACAATACACGTAAAACAACATAAATAACCATTGGTTGACATACAATATGCTTGACCCACCTGACATTTGGAGGAGAAACCCTCCAAATTTAGATGAATCCAAATTCCTAATCATAACTAGAACGGACAATGAATCTTTCAATGGACTATCTCCATTTATCATTAAAAAAATTATAGACTACACATGTGATGGTGAAGAAGAAAGCTGCAAAAAGACTCGCGCCGGCACATTGTTAGTAAAAACATAAAATACGACTCAAGCAAGCAAACTACTTAAACTTACCTCACTGCATAACAATATCTCAGTTAGTGTCTCATTACACAAAACACTAAATTTAAGCAAAGGAGTAATTAACTGCAACGATTTACGCGGAATAAACGAAGCTGATATACTCGAAGAGCTAAAAACACAAAACATAAGTGAAGTCAAAAAAATACTGAAAAAAACAAAATAATGAGCTAATCGAAACAGGTCTAATTATAATTACCTTCGATTCCCAAAAACTCCCTGAACACATAAACATCGGGTATGAAAGGGTAAAATTGCGCACTTTCATTCCCTTACCTACCAAATGCAACAATTGTCTACGCTTCGGTCACATCAGCAAGTTTTGTGAAGGAAAAAAGCTATGCAAAAACTGTTCGCAAGTCTGTCATTTAGATCTGAAATCAAACGAAGCTTGCAATGCTCAACCAACCTGCGTTGACAACTTCCCCCTATTTTCATCAAAGAACGGGAAATGCAAGCTATTAAAACGCTACAAAAAGTCGACAATAAAACCGCGCACTCAATCTATATAAGCCGACATCCTATAAACGATTCAATGTATTCTAAAGTCACCAAAGCCCAACCTGTTTCCCTTCAAACCAGCCATACCCACACATCCCATACAGCACACACAAATCAACCGAACAGCCCAATAACAACATACGACGACATAGCGACAACCTCACATGGTGAAAACCCTACCACATGCACACTCCAGCACCAGCATGCAAAAATACTTCATTTAACTCTCCAAGCAACAAAATAAAAATACTTCCAAAATCCACATCCCATAGAGCTATATCAAAACTGAAAGCAGAGTTAAAAGCAAAAAGCAGCAAAATTAACAACAAAACTAACCATTCACACCAAAAATCAGCTGAAACACTCGACATAGACAATAGCTCAGACTCGATGTCATTCGACCAAGACCTCTAAACAACTCGGCTTAGTTTATCTAGTGTACTAAAACGAGAGTATACGATCATCCTCAATGTACCTCAAAATCCTACAATGGAATTTGAACGGCTTACATGAATTACAAATCCTCATCAAAACAGAAAATCCAGACATCATAGCCTTACAAGAAACCCACCACAAAAACGAAGATATTAAAATCAGCAACTATGTAACAATAAAAAGCCCACCACCACCGACACCATCTTGATCAGGAAAAATATTCAGCATAAGCCCCTCCCTGCACCACAAAACACACAAGCAGCCATAACAGAAATAAACCTAAACATAAAAATAGTATTAATATCAATATATATTCCACTATCCCAAGCCATTCCACAAGCTGAACTGGAGATGAGGTTAAATCAGCCCAATAGCCACAATATTCTTTCAGGAGATTTCAACGCACACAGCCAGCTATGAGGATCTTCCAAAGCCAATACAAGAGGGAAGGTTATAGAGACACTCACAACTCAATCCAACTTGACAATCCTCAACAACGGTGTACCCACTCACCTATCCACCCACTCCACCTTCACTCACGTGGACATTTCACTAGCCTCTGCTAGCCTCACAAGCTTCCTGGGTTGGAAAACACTAAAATACATGCACGGAAGCGATCACTATCCCATAATCATAACATATGGCGACAACACACAACCAGGAACTAAAAAACACATTTCACGTTACATTGTAACTAAATCAGATTGGCAAAGATATCATAACCTAATAAACTCTAAAATAAAAAACTATGACTTATCTAACAACATAAATAGTGAAGCTTCGAAACTCAGTAAATTAATAATGGCAGCTATTCCTCATACATACCCACAACACACCAGAAGTGCAATGGTGGAACGACCACTTAACTGAACTAAGATCAACCAAACAAAATATCTGGTATATATTCAAAAACAATATGACTAGCGAAAGTAGAATAGCCTACAAAAAAGCGAATGCAATGTTTAAGAAGCAAGCCAAAGCCGCTAAAAGAAAATCATTCTTCGAATTTACCAGCTCAATAAACAATAGAACATCAATGAAAGAACTATGGCACAATGTTAGTAAATTATACGGAAATTACAATACAAACACCATCAGGACTATAAAAGATAACTTTAATAATACTTTTACGGATCCTAAGGACATAGCAAGTTCCTTTGCCAAAAAATGGTCGTCATATGCAAGTGACAGCGACTTCGACAGAAAATTTATTGAACTCAAATATGCACACAATGCAACAGGATACATCACCAACGGACAAAACAATGACGTACAAAAAATGGAAACAGATATTACTTTATCAGAATACTACACTGCACTTAACGCACTAAAAGGCAATACCCCAGGTCACGATAAAATAAACTACAAAATGATAAAAAAAACCTTCCACTCGTCGCGACACGAAGGCTTCTAAACCTCTATAATAAAATACTAAACACGAACATCATCCCACAGGAATGGAAATTGGCAACGATTATTCCACTCACAAAACCTGAAAAAGAAAAAAATTCTCTAGAGGGCTACCGACCAATCTCACTAGTTTCATGTGTCAGTAAACTGATGGAAAAAATAATAGCAAACAGGCTCACCTGGGTAATGAATAAAAAGAAACTATTGTCCCAAAATCAATTAGCATACAAAAATGGCAAAAGCACCACGGATGCACTCCTTTAACACTAAACAGGGATATCAATGATTGGTGCCTAACAAGTGGAGCGAAAATTTCAACCACGAAGTGCAAAGCTTTGCACATTTGGAGAAAAAAAACATGCAACCCCGTAACCATAACACTCAAAAATACAACACTCGGCTACGTCGACAAATTAAAAATTTTAGGGCTAACCTTCGCCAAAAAATTAAGCTGGTCAAACCACGTTGAAAACCTGAAAAAATATCTAACAAACAGGTTAAACCTAATAATACGTCTGGCAAGCTTTCACAGCAACTGACACATAAATACAATCATAAACATCTTTAAAGCCATTTTTTTGCCAAAGGTAGATTACGGCCCAGCTATATACGGACGTCTGCTAAAGCAAATCTAAACAAACTAAAAAGAACATACCGTGCATCAGCTCGCTATTGCATAGGAGCATTTACGCCCACGCCTATCACTAACATACTTACAGAAGCTGGTATATCCAGCTTAGAGCAACGAATCGAAGAAGTCACAGCGAAGCTATACTACAAAATAATCAACGTGATGGAACGACCTCACTTCTACAACTTCAAAAAAATACAAAAACAAACTAATAACAAGTCTCCAACTGCCATCCACAAAATCATAAACTTCGCGACAAACAAAGAAATTACCCTACAACAAAAACTATTATACCCATCCAAAAACCCCCTGTGGAGTCTCAGTAAAGCAAATATAATTAAAAATCTAACCAACAAAAAAAAAAAAAAAAAAAAAAAGACAATACAAGTGCAACAGTTTACATCCACTTTTTCCTGGAAATACAAAATGAATATAAAAACTGGAAATTTCACTACACCGACGGAGCAAAAACAAATACAGGAGTCAGTTATGAAATAATAGACAATAACCACCAAACGCTACGACTCTTAAGACTCGAGGAATATTGCTCCATATTCACAGCGGAATCTGAAGCCATATTATCCGCCATAAAAATATTTAAAACCCAAAAGGGCAAACACATCATCTGCACAGACTCGCTGTCCACCATTCAAGCATTATGCAACACCCTACACCGCAACAATACAATAGCAGAAATCCGAGATTTGCTGATCCAATTCTAAAACAAAGTAAAAATAATGTGGGTTCCCGATCATATAGGAATCAAAGACAACGAAGAAGCCGACAAAGCAGCGCGTTTCGCAATACGTGCACCAATTCAAGAACAACAAACCACAACAAAATCCGGCATAAATCGCTTCTTTAAGCACCTTTTACAGAACAAACGTTTAGAAGCATGGGAAAACTACACACACCATTACAAACAATTTAACACCATAGGAAAACCAACCTTATTCCCCAACGACTGCAAAAGGACATACGTGCAGAAATTCACTCGCCTGAGACTCGGACACACTCTGCTTACACACCAACACTTAATGCAGAAAACTAGTGCGCCCCTATGCAAGCTGTGTAATCTAGAAACAATATCCATACAACATATAACCGAAGAATGCCACAAAATAAAACAAGTACAAGAACAGCTGAACTTATCCCTAATCCCAGACCTACTTAAAATATTTACTAAACAAAATGTATATGTACAAAATGTATTTGTTTAATATCTTAAGACTTAGTAACATTCTGTATGATGTTTGAAATATATGCAATTAAATCATATGACTACGAGGGCTGTTATATATCTTTCTGGCCTAATAAAGAAAATAGGCATATTTATCAACGAAAATGTTTTTTTTTTGTTTTTGTTGTTTCGGGCTCATACGCATAGATCCATGATTCGTCACCTGTGACGATCTTATAAACGTCTTTTAAAGCACCGCGATCGTATTTTTTTCAGCATCTCTTTACACCAATCCACACGAGTCTTTTTTTGAGCGATTGTCAAATTGTGCGGGTTCCAACGAGAACAAACCTTTTTTACGGCCAGGTGTTCATGCAATGTCGAATGTATGCTGGTGGGAGAAATGCATAGACATGCCTCTATCTGAAGGTATATTACATGACGGTCTTGCATTATCAGTTCACGTACGGCATCGATGTTTTCTGGCACAACGACTGTTTTTGGACGACCTTCACGGAATTCGTCTTTGAGCGAGCGTCGGCCACGATTGAATTCGTTGCACCAGTTTTTCACAGTGCTATAGGATGGTGCTTCATAGCCATACAAAGATTTTAGTTCATCGATGCACTCTTGTTGTGATAATCCACGTCGAAAGTTGTGAAAAATGATCGCACGAAAATGTTCACGAGTTAATTCCATTTTTTGGCCGAGATGAATTTTTTAATTCCCTGTAAATAAAACAATTCACGATTAAATGACAAAACTTTCTGAGTGATGTTATGCTAAGAAATGTAAACTTTCCAATGGAAATGTCAGATTGCACATGGCAACACTTATTGTTGCCTAGTCCAGAAATATATATAGCAACCTACGTATCATACCACCGGTCGATGGCGCTTTCTGTGCTAGCACCTTAGTATTAAGTTTATTTTGTAATTTACTTACTACGTAAATTAACTGACAATAATAATGTGTTAAAATCTGCTACCTTTACCGATTGTTCAGTGAGAATTTCATGGCGTTTCATTGATTGGAAGTGAAGTTATGTGGGCCAATCAACATCCTTGATCACCGGAAATTCCATCGAAACTATGAAATTCATAGAAATGGAATTGAACATCACCAAAACATCGATTTATCGCATTTTGACCGAACATTTGGCCTTACGAAAGGTGTGTGCACGATTTGTTCTGCATAAATTGACTGACGACTAAAAATTGCTCAGAAGCCAACATTCGAAGGACGATTATTTGACCAAAAATCATATTTTAACCATTAACCACTCCCAGCGGCGGCCATACCAGCCAACGAGCTGAAACACTGGTACGATATGCTTTTGGAACATGCAAAAAGCTGTATTGAAGCATTTTGAATAAAATAAGTTGATTTTGCCGAAAAAAACCATTTGTTTATTTTTTTTAAGTCCTGTTTACTTTGAAACACACCTTGTACAAGTATATCGTATTAACACATCATATTATAATTTCATTTTATAGGTGAGCACTTTGCACCCGAAACTTTCGAAAGTGGCTACAAAATAACTATGCGATTAACCATAAAAGATGTTGACACATCAGACTTCGGTTCTTACCGTTGTGTGACGTATAATTCTCTTGGTGATGCGGATGGCACAATCAAACTCTTTCATAAGTGAACGACGAATATAAAAATTAATATTTTTATGCAAATACAAATATAAGTTAACACCGGTAAACACGTATCCGGTCAACACTCCACTCCCACCGATATTGCTGACGGTGCATCGGCAGGTTTGATTGTGGAAATAGCATAACAACAACTCTCCCACCGATACTGATGACGAAGCGTCGACCAGGTTGCGCGTGACAACAACAACATCGCTACATCGGAGAAGCCAATAGCAAGAGGTAAATTGCCGAATTGCATTTTGCAAGTCACACGGCAAAACATGTGTAGCAACTGACAGGTAAAACAAAGAGTCAGGTATTTAGGCGTAGTCGTCGCAATATTTTAGTTAGCAAATCAGTTGTAATAACTTGACCGATACAAACGGCTGCTCTTGTGCAAACAAGGGAAATAAAACAACATTAAAACCCTACTAAGTGTTTTAATAATTGGCGCTCAACGTGGGGCCATAGTGCAATTCTTGTGTTATCCTTATAAAGGACAAATCCTGTGCGTGGTCGTGGTTCGAATCCACCCGACAGTTGCGGAAAAACATTTAACTTAATTAACACTACATAAATAGTGAGAGCTGCAAACAATTTTCTTTTTTGAAAAATTTTAACCGCAAATTGATACACTACGTAGAGATGGTGCAAACCGCAAACATTTCATTAAACTCTTATTGCATTAAATATATTATTTTGTGAAAATTAAACACTATCTAACCGTGGGAGAAAGTGTGGAGCCAATGCTCTAAGAAATAAAGCATCCTAATCAACGTAATCCTGTCTTCCTGCTGCTGGATTACAACCCCAGGAATCATCGTGCTGCTGCCTTATCATACCTTATTCAGTGACATAGCTTATCGAGATATGGAAAATTTCATGTGAGTAGAGTGATTTAGCAGCTAACTTTGTTTAAAAAAAAAAAAAATTTTTTTACTATCCTTTTTGGTAATTCTTAAATAATAAATTAAATTTGTAAAGGTGGGTAACGGTTAGAAAGGGAAATCCCTGTATCCACTTAGCACTTGACTGACTTAGAAAAAATTAAATATGGACGCACAAACTCTAGAAGCTCTTCTTTATACTGCCATTCGTGCTGCGACCGAGCATTCCCGGCGGGAATTTCAGTCTCCGCTTGACGAACTGACAAACAGGTTAGCAAGAATCGAAACACCAGTTCAAGACCAACGAGAACAAACTCAAACTCAGCAAACCCCAGTACCAATGGACATAGACCCATCTTATTCCCGACTCAGACAGAACAGACCCCTTCAACTCCGTGGTAATGACGATAGGTACCGTAATCAAAGAGCTTACCGTAAGATAAACCGTCCAGATAACGGAAATACGGCCGGCACATTCAATCGCCAACAGCCCGTGTCAACAGGCTTGAATAAAGAAAAAGCTGAGAAAAGGCATCATGGTAGTGATCAGTTGCCAATACAAAAAGTTCAGCGTATCAACAATCTCACCCAGAATCAATACGAGCCAGAAAGTGAATGAATGATGCAGAACTTAAGAGTGCTGAGTATGACCCGGATGAACCGAAGGACGACGTTAATTTTTTAGGACTAAGTCCCTCTTGCCCTATGTCGAAAGGACGCTTGGGGGAAGAGGAATAAGATTTTTAATCGACACCGGTGCTGCAAAGAGCTATGTAAAACACCTTAACACCTTAAAGGGATAAAACCTGTGAATAACCCTTTCACTGTTAAATCCATCCACTGCACCGATATAATAAACAAAAAATGTACAATAAATATATTTAATAAGAATATTGAATTCTTTGTCCTCCCCAGTTTAGAAACTTTTGACGGCTTTATATGATTCGATTTACTAAAAGAGGTAAATGGTCGTATTGATCTGAAGAGTGGTACGTTGAGTTATGACGGTGGAAAGGAAAAATTCTTGTACCATTACTGTTCGGACGTTAACAAGTTAGCAAACAGTAAATCGAAAACAAGCGAGGACAATATTGATATCTCTACACTGCTAAAGTGTCATGCTAAAGTTTTCGCTGATCCAGATGAAGCACTGCCCTACAATACCAACATTGTTGGTACAATAAGGACCGTGGACGATTTACCTGTCTACTCAAAAAGTTACCCGTACCCCATTGCTTCTGCGGAATTTGTCAATAGGGAGATATCAGATCTGTTGCGTGACGGAATCAATAGACCATCCCGTAATCTTGGCAAACATGGGAAGTGCTAGATTTTTCTCGACAATAGATCTTATATCAGGATTTCACCAAATCAAACTTGCGGAAAAGGATAGGGAGAAAACGGCTCTCTCAGTTAATAATGGAAAGTACGAGTTTTGTCGGCTCCTCTTTGGCTTTAAAAATGCCCCTAGCATTTTCTAGAGGGCGATTGACGATGTCCTTGGAGAAAAAATTGGGAAAACGTGCCATGTTTACATAGACGACGTTATAATTTTCTCCCAAACTGCCGAACAACACAGTAAAAACATTTAGCAAATCCTGGCAAAACTTTTCGATGCCAATATGCGCGTTTTCCTTGAGAAATCCAAGTTCTTTCAGGCAAGTGGTGAATTTCTAGGCTTTACCGTATCAAAGGAGGGAATCAAAACATGCCCCGACAAAGTCAAAGACATTTTAGAATTTTCTATCCCAAAATTGTTAAGAGCTTTGCGTTCATTCCTAGGATTGGCAGGATACTATCGACGGTTTATAAAGGACTATGCCTCGATTGCAAGACCTCTAACGGAGTATCTAAGGGGGGAAAACGGAAATATAGGCCCTAATCAGTCGAAGAAAATTCAAATTACTCTTGATGAAGAAGCACTTGATGCAAATCCTTGCATCAGAAGACGTATTGCTTCTTTATCCTGAGTACAAGCAAACATTTGATCTGACTACAGATGCCTCTTCTTATGCTATAGGCGCCGTTCTGTCAAAGAATGGAAGACCTATCACGATGATTTCCAGGACCCTCTCTTCAACCGGAGAAAACTACGCTACCAATGAGAGAGAACTGCTGGCAATAGTATGGGCTCTACAAAAGCTGCGTAACTATTTGTATGGCGTAAAGAATTTGAATATTTACACCGACCATCAACCCCTCACATTCGCTTTATCCGATAAAAATCTGAACGCGGAAATGAAAAGTTGGCGTGCCTTTGTTGAAGAGTTTTCACCGCAGTTTCATTACAAGCCTGGCAAGGAAAACTTCGTCGCAGATGCCCTCTCCCGACAACATATAAATGCATTAGACCACGAAATGGACTCGGCAAGCATGGCTGCGAATAGCGAAGAGTCGCTGTCTCAAACAATCCCCACTGTAAAGAACCTCATAAATTGTTTCCGGAATCAAATAGTCCTTGAAGAAGGAAATTCCACAACGCTTAACTCGAAAATTATATTTAAATCCCGAATGAGGCACCGAATATCGTTCAATAACGTAGGGGAACTGATGAAAACTATAAAACAATGCGTCAACCCAAATGTTGTGAATTGGCCATCTTGGCAAAGATTCAAGATGAGCTGGTCACGGCATATCCGGCCGCCAAATTCCGTCATACCACCAAACAGGTAATAGATGTCTTCAACAAAGATGACCAGCGCGAGATACTTCAAATTGAACATAACCGAGCTCATCGGTCACTCCGCGAAAATCAGGAACAAGTCCTTGAAAGTTATTATTTCTCCAAAATACGGCAAATTTTGAGGGAAATAATTTCTAATTGCAAGATATGCCACGAGGCCAAATACCAACGGCATCCCCCAAACCCAGAAATAGGATCGACTCCTTTACCTGAATATCCGGGAGAAATCCTTCATGTTGACATTTATTCCACCGATAAGACACATTTCCTAACATCAATAGGTATTTCCAATCAAATCTAGAGCCATAGTTGATGTTTAAGAAGCCATATACGAACTTCTCAACTTTTACAGAAATACTATGGTGTTGGTCTGTGACAATGAGAGATCTTTGAATTCGGAAACCATTAAATCTATACTCAAAAATCACTTTGGCGTCGAAATCTACAACACCCCACCCGCCCATAGTACGACGAACGGTTAGGTAGAAAAATTCCGCAGCACCCTCACGGAAATCGCCCGCTGTCAGAAGCTTGAGACTGGTATCGCTAACACAATTGAGCTAATTCTGCTAGCCACAGCTAAGTACAACCGCACAATTCATTGAGTAACGAACAAAAAACCAATAGACGTAATACATTCAACACCGGACGAATTAATAAGGGAAATAAAAACTAGACTTACACGTATTCAGCAGAAAGATTTACAAAAACAAAATGAAAATAGACAAACACGACAGTATAATCCAGGTGATAAAGTTTATGTGAAGACTAATAAAAGAATAGGAAACAAATTTTCAAAACTCTGCACCGAAAAAGTAATCCAAAAGGATCTTGGGACATTTGTCATAATTGATGAACGAAAAGTGCACAAAAATAATTTGAGACACTGACCTCTCTCCCTTCTGTCGCCCTTAGGATCATGCTGCTTTCGTTAAGCTTTCGAGCTAACGCGGGACTATACCAACTCTTATTACATTCCAATTACATCCGGAGCTGTAGCTGTTTATGAGCAGCATGACTTTCTACTTCATAGAGCTAATTTATCAACATTCGAAGCAATAGCTGAGGAGACAGACGAACTACTGATCCAATTCCCACAATCACATATTAAACGATTATTAGAGAATGACGCTAATGAAATATTGCAACTATTGGACGCAATAAAAATACACAATCGGTACTCTAGAGGTATAAATATTCTGGGGACTGCCTTGAAATACATAACAGGGACTCCAGACTCCGACGACTTTGAAATGCTCGAGACCAGAACCAATGCCCTATTAGAAACAAACGAACAACAAATAGCGATAAATTCAGCTACACAAAAGAAAATAAACGAATTGACAGTGACAGTAAACAAATTACTACAAAACGCAAAAAGCACTCAAATAGATACGGGATATCTCTTTTCTCTAGCCTCCGCCAGAAATAGCGCAGTTATAATGGAATTGGAAACCATTTTAACCTCAATCACTCTGGGCAGGTTAAATATCGTCAACCCTATCCTGCTAAATGGTATGGAGATCAATGGGTTAGCTGCTGAACACTCTGCAAATATTAGCATAAGTGATTTATTGTCCATTTCTAAAATTAAGATATTTCAAGATACGAGTTGCATTTACTTTGTTATCAAATCCCAAAAATAGACAGATTTTGTAATTATGTAAAGTTGCTCCATGACGGAAAAATTATCTCTCTAGAAACAGACGTTATTGCTGAATGTAATGCTAGATACATTCCACTCTTCAACTGCAAGGAAGCTGTAGCGGCAAACTTTTGTCAGCCTCTGAAGGAAAGCTCCTGTACGTTACAACTACTTAACCAACACTCCGCAAAATGTAAGTCAAAATCCGCCGATAACGTTCCCGCTATTGAGGAAGTTGATAATGGCATCCTGGTAATCAACGATCAACCAGCGTCTATACAATCCCAGAACTTGACGAAACTAATGAAGGGAACTTTCCTTGTAACATTTGATTCAGAGATTATGGTAAACACTACGACCTACGTCAACTGGGCTAAAACTATTCGATCGCATCCCGAAGCTGCACGCGCACAATATGTAAATTTCACCGAACACATTAATTTACTATCGTTACCATACTTACAGAAAGTAAATATGAGGAACATTAAGCACATAGCGAGGCTGCATGATCTCGTTAACGCCCGTTCATTACAATCAGGGGGCGCACTTCTCTTGCTCCTATTTGTCATCTCTGCAATTGGAGCAATCTTAGTGAAACGAAGACGAACTAGCATGGTGATATTGAATAAAGTCATCAAAGAAGCCGAGGCGCCTTTATTTCACGAGGGGGGGTAGTTAACACCGGTAAACACGTATCCGGTCAACACTCCACTCCCACCGATATTGCTGACGGTGCGTCGGCAGGTTTGAGTGTGGAAATAGCATAACAACAACTCTCCCACCGATACTGATGACGAAGCGTCGACCAGGTAGCGCGTGACAACAACAACATCGCTACATCGGAGAAGCCAATAGCAAAAGTAAATTACCGAATTGCATTTTGCAAGTCACACGGCAAAACATGTGCAGCAACTGACAGGTAAAACAAAGAGTCAGGTATTTAGGCGTAGTTGTCGCAATATTTTAGTTAGCAAATCAGTTGTAATAACTCGACCGATACAAACGGCTGCTCTTGTGCAAACAAGAGAAATAAAACAACATTAAAACCCAACTAAGTGTTTTAATAATTTATATACATAATACATACAACAGAAAACGCAATTACACCACTGAAAAAAGAAAGGCCGTGAAATAATAATATTTTTGCACTTCGAAGAAAAGATTTAATTTTTTTCAAAAATAGTTATTGTGATAAAAGTCTATAAAGTACTACTTAGGTAGTTTTCCTTTTATATTTCGGGACTTATCAATTATCTGAGCAAAAAAATTTAGCATACATTCTAGATTTTTTTCACCTTAGATCCCACACAACTTGACATTCGCTCAAAAAAGGCTTGTGCAGATTAGTCTAGAGAATTCTTATAAAAAATACGATAGCGATACTTTGATGCACCGTTTCGACAACGTAACAGGTGATGAATTGTGGATATTGTGTATGTATCCGAAAGTAAACAGCAATCGAGTTAACGGGTGTTTCCAGTTGAACCGAATCTAACAATAATTGTTCGTCCATGAAACACTTCCAACAAATGGTTGCCTATTTTTGAAGTGAAACTTCTTTACGGGGAGTAAGCTGACGAACGCGTTACGAAAAGTGTGATCAGGCGAGGCGAACGGTAATTGGTGGGGGATATAGGCAAGCGTCAGCAGTGCGCGCGCACATTTTTCTTTGTTTCTCTTACAGCTGGGAAATGAAATATGTGTATACTTCAGTCAGTAGTTCGTTTGCGAGTTTACTAGCGTTACGCGAACGGTGATAGTTTGGTTATTTTATTGTAATTTACTGTAATTTTATTGCGTTTTGAACAATTTTATGAATTAATATTGTTCAATACATTCAATATTTTACGTTTAAAGTGAATAAAATTGTAAATTTATTTTAAAGTTTATGTTGTGTGAATTTTCGGGTAAATAATAACAAATTATGGAGAAAAGTGACACAGACTCCGAGTATCAAAGCGGTGCTTTAGGACCACCAACTAAGAAGAAATTACGTACGGAAATTGTGCATAAAAAGTGTGTGACAACAGATTCAAGACAAGATTTTAAACCTAGTGAGACCCAATCAATTGATAATGAATCACGAAGGTGAGTGCGCATCTCAAACCAGTTACTAGCGTCGTAGCGTTATATGCATTGTTGCTTTGCCCTTGACTATTTTCTCCCTCTACTAATATGCGGCATTCTACTCTCGACATTGGGACGCGTTTGATTCTCTGTCCTTTTCTTGCCTCTCTTTCTCTTTCTCTCTTTTTCTCTCGCTTTTTCCTTGTTACTCTTCCGTATTTTAGCCTCACGTTTCTACAATTTACTTCAGCAAAGTTTTAAAATAGAATAACATAAAATTTAACTAATCCGTAAATTAAAAAATACTTATTAATTGTAGAGGTTTACCATTACAAATAATTGGTGACATCGTGATTGAACATGACAATAATCAAATTGAAGTTAATGATGGAGATCTCACTATAGATCATGTACAAAAGCCGAGACAAATGATTGAAGTTAGGTACATTAATTTCGATTTTACTTTTATGATCATTCATGACTTTAATAATAATTTACTACATTTACACAACTGAAATTATGGAATTATAGGTTAAATAAAGCGCCAAAAACTTCTGAAGAACGTGGTCGAGAATTCAGAGCACGAAAAGCACTGCTTAAACAACAATGTAAGCAACAAAAGGAACCAGATGCAATAGTTGAAATTGCTACAGTTGATATTCAAAGTGCTGGTCCATCAGAAAACAATCAAGTCCCTGAACCCTCTGAAATAACAACAATAGAAAGGAGAACAAAGTCTGCAGAGGCAACACGGCGATGGAGAGAGAAAAAAAGGCGTTAGTGAGTCATCAAAAAAACAGGCGAAAACTGCAGCTCAACGCATGCGAGAATACCGAGAGAGAAAGAAATTGTAAATATTTATTTATATATAAAACTTATGTCATTGAAGGCTCGTATAATTCTTATTTGCATTTCTTTACTTAGAGCAAAGAAAGTACTGTTGGAGCAGCAAAGTTATCAAGATTTAGATGCTAAAGTCAGTAAATCATCATCACAAGTGAATCAAAGGGCTGGTCCGTCAACAATAAACAGAGCTAACTAGAAGAAGGAATTTACAATCACAGCAACAAATTGAAAGATCAGAACGTACACGAGAATATCGTGAGAGAAGAAATGATAATGTCAACATGGAATCGTAATTATCATTGAAATTAAATGTGTTGTGTTTTTGATAAACAAAATTTAGGCTATATTTTATTTTAATATATGTATATCTTTTTCTGTTCATAGCAATAATCCATCGGGAAATAATGAAGAACAATCAGACCTCTGTGATTTAACTTTGAAGTACGACGACATTGCAAAACATAAAAAGGCTCATGAAAATTTCGGAAAAATCCATTTGGTTATTCATGTACAATCTGTGATAGATTATGGTTTAAAAATGACTTAAAAAAGGCATCTGACATGACATGGACATTCTATTACGACATATTCGTGAAGTTGATATTGGTCAGTCATCAATTGGTGCTATATATGCTGCTCACTGTGTTTTGGACGATGGAACAAACATCATAATGGTAGTTGTTAACATTTCGCCCAATAACACAGTTAATAATATCATAAAGTTTATATACAGAAGACTTATGATTTATGGTCGAGTAGGTTCTGAAGAACTAGGAGAAAACTATCATACGTTCGCATAATTTCGCATCCAAAGATGGACAACTCTTGATAAACTTTCTACGAGATAAATTAGAACTACAAATGAATAATGACCGTAATGAGCCAACTACAAGACATGGAACAACAATCGATGCAGTTTTTTCTAGATTTCTGTCTAAATTTTTATTCTAAAATATATGTATC
The DNA here is from genome assembly GCA_037783105.1 of Bactrocera zonata. Lineage (NCBI taxonomy): Eukaryota > Metazoa > Arthropoda > Insecta > Diptera > Tephritidae > Bactrocera > Bactrocera zonata. The sequence goes on along the minus strand of JBAWJQ010004636.1, from coordinate 43,568 downwards.
GTATTTCTCGTATCATAAGCCTATTGTCTCGGTTTTACAATCAACCACAGTAATTACTGATGTACCCAATAATGAAAATAACGAATAAAACAATGAAAAAAAATAAAAGATCTATGCAAAAATATTAATTTACTAGTGAAAACATAAAATAAATTTAAATATTTGTAGGAAATTAATATATGTATATGTGCATACATGTATATATTGCACACACACATTCATATATATACATATAGACAGAGCGAAAGAAGTTTCACTTCAGTCGTGCGGTCATAAGCACACTCACTTTTTTTCCTTTTAAACTGGACATGTTTTATAGTAAATTTTGCGTAGTACACAACAACCAGTTTCAAAAAATCAGGAGGCCCAACCCTGGAGGACGAATCACACTTGAAGAAGCGGTTGATGCACTTAGAACGCATGTTTTGAACATGCCTCAAACAGTGTTGCAATTGTTTCAAATGTATGAAAAAATTTATAAATCTTAATGGATAAAACTTTGAAGAACAATAAAGCATTTCGCAATGATAAATATCGGTTCATGTTCACAAGTCTTGTAATTTTATAGATCTAAGAAAGTTTTTTTGTTATTGTGTAAGACTACACTAAAAACCAAAAACCTTTAAGTAAACACTAAGGCTATTCGCGTTTCGGACCTTCTTCGGCGACAAGCAGAAGGTTTCTAGACCGAAGCATAATTTTGTAGAACCCCCGAAGTTGATTCCGTAAACCCGACTCTCCAATCGATGACGATGGAGAAGATGATCCATTCCCGACAAAGAAAAAATTTCCTCTAGGGATAACAAAGAAATGAATCAAATGTGAAAATGTCTACTAGTGAAAATTTGTCCTGTCCTCAGACAAACAGTCGTGCATTCGCGACCTGGCTCCCACGTCAATGTTGGCAGTCATAATTTTGTCTATGTATATTGGAAACTGTATTAACACCAACAACAACTTCAGCCTTGAAGTCCAATACATACTAACTCTTGTAGACAGGTGCTACTTCGGATTGACTGGTCAATTTAGAAGACCAAATACCAAATTCTAGAAGTCACTCATCATCCCCGGCCTGGTGTATGGTGCAGAGGCATGGACGATGACAACATCTGATGAGTCGGCCCTACGAGTTTTCGAGAAAAAGGCTCTGAGTAAGATTTAATGACTAGATGAGGAAGAACCTGGCTGCAATTGGAATCTTCAACTGGTGCTAAACAGCGAAAAGAAAAAATGACTGGTGCGCTATTGTAAACTCTTTGTCTACGCCAATAGATAAAGAAGAAATTCCATCAGTTTACTTAGAGTACAATAATGTGCTTTATACAATAGACGTATTTTGATTACAGGCAGATAGCTAAACATGGTAGAACATTCAGAGCAACCAAAAAATCGTAACGGATACTTACACACACAGATATATACAAAAATAAAATACATTCGTTGATTCTAGGAAAATATTGGCTTGTAAGCCAAACTTATAAACTATTGTATTATTTAAGTATTTACTTATATATAATACTTTATTGCGTTTGGCTGAAGTTTTAGTTTAGCAGAATTACTCAAGGTCGAATTTACAGAGATTATTTAGCCATCGTAATTTCATACATATGTACATATGTAAGTACTTACAAAGTTGTGATTTTTGGTGAATTTCTTGGCTCCTTCATTTCTAAGCTTAATTGGCTGTGTGTAAGCTCACAGCAACCGATGAGTATTGCATAATTAATTTAGCACTAATTGTAATGGAGTTGAACAACGATGTACATATGAATATACTATTCAACCATACCCCAATATACCATGAGCAACAAAGCATTTGCGTAATTATTTAAATACTTCTTTCAATTCATGTACAAGATGCTCTTATATTGGCCGGGAGCCTAAGGCACTTAGGCCAATAGCCAAGATTGTGTGTGGTTGGCCAGCTTTGAAGCAGATATTAATTATTAAGTTAGGTGTCAGAAATTAAATCAAAATATAATTTATAGCAATGCTTCCAGTTTTATCATTTTTCTTGGGATGTTGGTAGTAGAAAATAAATGAGGTTTACATAAAAGACACTACTTATCATATATACCAATATTTCAATACACACAGCCATTTGATTACATACACATATCTATTTAATTTCTTTTAAAATGCCAACAACAACTCTTATGTGTGCTCGCGTCGATAAAGTAGATCAACGTTTCAGCAAAATAATTCACCGCACAAAAGCGAAAGTTGCAGATATATGTCGTCGTCGTCCTTAAACAATGTTTGTATTGGTAACACATCGAGCTTATGGAATTCACGAGACCACGGTACAGGGAGAGAGCATAATCAATGTGAGTACATAAAGGAGATTCATTTATTAATTTCTAGAAGACAGCTTTAAATGAATAGCTCTCAGAAAAATTTAAACATAGTTATTATATTTTTATAATACTAATTTAAAACTTCCAGAGGAAGCATAATTTTATTCCATAATTGTGATCCTTTGGCTCAAGAACTCGTTTGAAAATTTAATGTTTACAGGAAAAGTTATATAGGAAAGAAAATATACGAAGAAAATGCTCTGACGTAATTGTGTGCCAGTTAACTTACTGTTAATTATTTAGAAAATATTCTAAAGTTTTTTTTGGCGAAGTCTTTTGCCTCTGGATTAAACAACTAATCTACTAATAATTCCAAATACCAGTTTGGTTTCATGCATGTTTTTTTCAGGTATTATTTGGTTCTAATTAGTCAGTTGGAAGGACACTTTTTCCACCATGGTCGGGTTCAAAGCCGACCTAAAATCTCTCCGGTGCTGGGGGTCTGGAACCCGGCCGCAACGCAACTTCACACTGAACTTAATTTTCAATTCTACCTGCCTATACGTTTAAATCAAAGCCAACACGAATCTCTCCAAAGCGTCAAATGCAATGAGCAGATTGGAGTGAATTCCAAGGGCTAACTTCTCTCCGTTGCACGAGATTTAAGTCTCCTTGTAGCTTTTACAAGTACCAGCTGAGCACCAATCAAACTCAAATGTCTTTTCGTTAAAAGAAATCTCATTCAAAGTCTATAATATCAGTTCAAGCTGAGTATTATAGCATTATTCCTGATAAGACTATGCTAAAGTTAGAGGATAAATGTTTATAGTCCCTTTCCGATTTCATTGATCTCAAACTTTAAAAATTACTCTTTAAAATGTCTAAAAACCATTAGCATTAAAACTTGAAGATGCCGGAATTATATTTATATAAGACAACAAACGCTTGTTGCTTTCGATTTCATGTATTTCCCAAACTATTCAAGAATAAAACGCACAAGCAACATAATTTTATTTGGTTATTTCAAACATGTTTTCCATTTTCAGTTTCAATGGTTTTACACACGATTTGCATTCAACAGTGGTATCACAATTTCCACTATGACAATATGACAAATGATTATGCGACTTGAGGTGTAAGCACTTACTGTCGGGTGGCGGGTAACTGCTCTCTTTTTTCGTGACACACTCGACGCAATAAACCCATCAGCAAAGGCGAAGGGAAAAGCACAAGAAATGCATTTACTATAAATTTTGACGTCGGCCGTATTGATTTCTAATGCTATTTGAAACGATTGTTGTTTTTGTAGAAGAATATTTGTAATTTTTGCGGGTGACATATCCACATGTAAACACATATAAGTATGTATGATGACGTTTGAGACGATTGTTGTTTTTGCAGAAGAATTCTTATAGTTTTTGGGGGAGAAATTTTTACATGTGTACGCATATATTATTTGTGTGAGAATGTCATATGCATATATATGTGTTGGTACATATAGAGTAGCGCGCGCATATTATATTACTGATAAATGTTAATATCTTGATTTGAAATTGAGTTGTATTTATGTACATACTTATGTACATATCTGTAGTATAGATGCGTATGAACGTTTTAACTGATAAGAGTTGTGATTTACATTAATTATTATTGTAATATACTTATGTATTAAGTTTTTATTGTAGATAGTATAAGTTAAGAAATTTTAAGTGAATTTCTTTAAAAAAAAATTTATTTAGTTCTTCTTTGCTTGATTACAGAGCTAAGACTAAAACTTAAAAATTAATTTACTTAAAAGCTAAGCTAAGTTGCACTGGCCAACTGCTGACTTGACGTTGTTGCCAATTCTCTGAATTGACTTATTTGGGTTGCGCGTGTTGGACTTCCGCTTCACACCGAAAAATGAGCTTTTATGCTAATGAAAGCGTCTGGCTTTTGCTGAGGGAAATATTGCGCAACTAAAGATGCATTTCCGCTATGCTTTACTCAATATTGCTGACTACGCATTATTACTTTTATTTAGCAATTGTTAACATTTGCCATGTTAACATATATCACATATAAGTAAAGCATATACATATACATGCATATGAAATTATATGTATATATATTATTATCAAAGATAAAAAATATTTAGAAAGTAGCTTTTATTTGGACATTAACTGCAAATCTTACCTTGAAAATAGCATAATTTAATAATAATGTTATCAATTTTGCATGATTTGACAAAAATTCGCAAAATGATATTCATATCAATTGATATGTAATAAGCAAAAAAGCAACTTACGTCTGTAATAGCAATTTATACTCATTTCTGTTAAAATTTCTCGTTCTGAGCCAAAGGTGGTGAAATCCACTAATAGGATTTTGTTAGTTCTTGACAATTTACACGCTTTTCCGCAATTATCTTCCTTCTCTATTATTTTACGTTCTCTGCGTGAGCTCTTATAATATTTTTTCAGATTTCAAACTTTGCTGGTCTCAAATTTCTCGGAATTTTCTTAAATACTTCTGATCATTTGATTTAATCTAGCAAAGAGTTAGCTGGAATTTAAATGCAATTCAATTTGGGTTTTGAGAATATTCCTTCAATACAGAGGAATAACTGTGACATAAATTTATTAAAAGGATATACATTTCAGAGGAAATATTTTAATAAGTCAAAAACTTTCTGAGCTTATTTACGTAGTATCCAGTTCTTTTGTCAACTTCAGTTCTTTGATTACCTGGTTCAAAAAGAGGGCTCATATTTTTTCGCAGAAATTAATTTCATACTAGCTGACCCCGCAGCCGTTGTCTTGCGTGAAATTATGTGTTTTGAAATGAAAAAAAAAAATGAATTTATATTGTATTAAAATATATTTGCGATTTTTCTATATTTTTTTAATGCAGAGCAGCTTGATGAACAAAACTTTTTGGTCTCTTTTCTTGTGCGTAAATGTACAGAGAAGATGGGTTTCCAACCCGCGAACACGCCACGTACAGTTACGGACAAAAAACTAGAATCAGCCATAGTACTATATATATATATATATATGTATATATATAAAGTGCATATCTGGCCTTGTGAAAAAATAGCATTTCCAAATTTATGCCACACTCTTCTAGCGACTATCCTTGTGTCCTGCTGATTGGCATCTCAGGTGCAATTTTCCCTGAAAACTGAGTACGATTGAACTGAATAGGCTATCCCCTTGTATTCGATAACTGCATCACAAATAGTCGGGTTCCCTTTAACAGTTTCGACGCATGAAAATTGTGAAACATAATTATGACAGATCCAACGCAAATAATGTGGCGGCATACCAAGCCTATCCAAAGATTTTAGAAATTCCACTGGATAATTCACGGCTCCGTGTTTTTGGCAGCAAAAATTGCGCGTGCATTCAAGCAATCGTGGTTAAGATAATTTGGCTAATGTTAGCATAAACATTTGTGATGAGTTCCTCTTTCATTGAAGTGAATTGACAAAAGGCAAGTGAAATCGATAACAAACCACTGGAAGTATCAACCGAAATTTTCCCATTTCCAATTCTTAGCGAATACAATGTAAAATGTCATCGACAATATAATTTTTTTCTCGTATCCTTTAATTGACGCGAATTTGAAGGATGATATGTCGAAGTGATCTTCGCGAAAAGTATGCGAACTTCAGTGGCATGAGGAGTAGCTATCGCATTGTCCATCGTCTGTTTCCAGTGACTATCATGTTCCAGCGATTGCAATTGCTGGCATGCTTTTTAAAAATTTGCACATTCATAATACGCAATGACTTAAAAGAAGTTAAACCGCGAGACGTACAACAGTTGGAAAACTTTCATGAATTGCAAAAGTAAATATCCTACAAAACGCTTTATTGCAGTTCACATATCCACCCATTTGAAACTTTCTGACTTCATCTCTTTCAAGGCCAATAATCGCCATGTTACTTTCTTTGGCGACGTATTTGCAAACGTATTAGATCGATTTCACCAAACTGCAATACTCAACATTCACAGTTCGATATTCACGCCTTTAAATTTAATGCTAAAGAGTGGATATCCATCATTTAACGTTTGGGTTTCCGAAAGAAAAGCACTTGGATAGCATTTCGTGCTTCAGTTTGTATATCTGACAAAGACATACAAACCGAAGTTCCAGCCGGCGATTCTTAATAGCGAAAGCAATGAGTTCCATAATACTGTATGCGGCACCAGTATGGATACAGGCAATGGATATAAAATTATGCTAAACAAATAATTTCAGTGCATAGACTTTTTGCAATTCGAGTAATTAGTGCTTTCCCGACTATATCAACCGACACTACTGAAGTATTAGCCAGCATGCAGCCCATGACATCCAGGGAGACGAACTCGAGCGTTTGTATCAGTTATCAACGCCTAAAGCAGTATCGGACAGGGAAGAGAAACAAGAGCACTAAGATGTGGCAGGAGCGGTGGAATACCTCATCCAAAGGGCGCCGGTCTCAGCGACTTATACCGGGCATCCACTCGTGGATAGACAGACGACATGGGGACCTAGACTTTCATCTGACCCAAATACTAAGTGGACATGGATGTTTTAGAAGCTACCTTTTCAGATTCCACTACGACATTAGTCCGAACTGTCCGAAGTATGCAGAGTATATAGAAAACTCTGAACTTGTATTATTTTATAACCCCCGATTTTCGAATACAAGGAAAAAACTAAAAACCACACACGGTGGTAGTTTTACGATGGATAATTTAACGACACTCATGTGTCAGTCGACTGATAAATGGAAAGCTGTCAGCGAAGCGTCAGCATTCATAATGACCAAACTGGGATCTTTTCAACAGTCTAGGCGTCCGTCAGTCCACGCAATAGGGGAGACTTAAATGTCTTGTCTTTCCAACGAAGTAATACTGAGCCGGTGGTTCCGTGGAAGAGTCTTGAGTTGGGAGTAGATTAGGTTTAGCGGATTAAAGTTCCGCACTCTCGCTTTTGATGTTTCCCTCTACTATAAAAAAATACAAACCGAAGTGGGATTGTGGTGTCCGTAAGTTCCATGAACCATATTAGTTTTCAACACTTCGTATAATTCTGGATCTATCTCTACATCTAGCATCCAACAGCACCACATATACGTTGCTTCAAGATAAAGTCCATCAAACATCGTTACGGTTGTTTGAAAAGTCGTGCTCTCACATCGTGACGATCACTTGCTGATTGACCGCGATCCATAATTTCGCACGTATGTCATCGCATCCTGGAAGTACTCGGTCATGTGACTTGGTTTTGCTAATATACGTTGATGCCAAAAAAAAGGCCGACCGATATTATAGCGACCTCTTCCTGACATCGTAAAAAATTTCAACTGCTCACTTTGTGTGAAATACACATAAAATTTTCAGTGAATAATTTTCAATATATATATTTTTTTTAATAGCCGGAATAAAGAAAGCAAACGACAAATTTGAACGATTCAAATAATTAAAAACCAAAAAAAAAAAAAAAAATTAAAAAAAAATTTGTGTACGAAAAAAAAATTACTTTTCGGAATTGTCAAATTTTCCGACATTTCTTACGAAACTCATGCGGCTTTTTTATTTCTAAACCTTTCCCGATCCACAGCGAACAATCTCTGAAAATTTCATCAAGATTGGTTCAGCCCTTCTCGAGCCGTTATTAACAAACAAACATTTATTCGTTTGTATGGGGAAAAGAAAAGAGCTGTTTTTTGGCAATTACTCGCATTTTTCTCGTCTTAAAAACCATCTTTGAGCCTCAACGAACATTTAGAAAAAAGAATTGGCCAAATTGGTCCAGGCGTTGTTGAGTTATGCGCTTAGCAACACATTTTGTCATTTATTTCTATATACATACTAGCTAACCCCGCAGCCGTTGTCTTACGTAAAATTATGTGTTTTGAAATGAAAAGATAGTTGAACTTATAATTTCATTTTTTTTTTTTTTCAAATAACGCAAGTTGAAAAAACATTTTTTTTTCTGTTCCGGTGTACAAAAAAGATGGTTTTCCAACTCTTGACCACGCAGATATACGTTTCCGTGTGAAAAACATAGCATTTCCAAATTTATGCCACACACTATGCGACTATCCTTGTGTCCTGTTCATTTGTCATCTCAAATGCAATTTTCACAGGAAATGGAAGACGTTGGAACTGAAACGGCAAATCGTTAGAACTCAAAGGAATTCATAGAATCAAGCATTCTACCCCTTGAATTCGATAGCTGCATCACAATCAGTCGGGTTCCATTACACAGTTTCGGCGCAGGGAGATTGTGAATTATAATAACGACAGATCTAACTTTAAGACACAAATTATGAGGTGGCATACCAAGCCTCTCCAAAGAATTTGGAAATTCCACTGGATAATTCACGGCGTCGTATTCATTGTCAGGACGAACCATCGATTTGTATGAGAGCAAGTCTCCCGGAATTTGACTTTGAATCTTCCAGTTTAAGTCAACGATGTAAAATGTCTTCGGCAATTTCATTTTCGTTCGTATCGCATAATAGACGCGGATTTAAAGGCTGATATGTCGAAATTATTATCGCGAAAAGTGTGCGCACTTCATTGCAATTGTAATTGCTGGCTTGCTTCTCCAAACTTGCACACACCGTACCATTCACAGTACGCAATGACTCAAATGAAGTTGAACCGCGAACATTTATCAATAGCAACCGAAGGTAGAAACAATCGTCGTTTTTCGGGTGGATTGTGTAAACTCGTTCCAATGCATTAGTTGATAACACACCTGGATGTCCATCTACTAGTTGGCCTAGCTTTCTGCGTAATTATTTCTTCAACGATGCATTCCGTGTATAATATCTAGCTATTTTCGAATGTCCTCGCAAACGGATCTCTGACGAAAGTTGAGCAAAAACTCGTAAATGTTAATTTTGTTACTGGCGGTGTTTCCACAGGCTGTACTGTATTCTCTGGGTTGAAGTACACACTTTGGCCTTCTCCAAATTAACTGTAAGACGCACAACAGCCGGAAAACTTTCATGAATTGCAGAAGTAAATGTCCTACAAAGCGCTTAATTGCAGTTTATGTATCAACCGTATCGTTCAAGTCCAATAACCCCCATGTAGCTTCCTATGGTGACGTACTTTCAAACGTATTTTATCGATTACACCAAACTGCAATACTAAACACTGATTTGAGTTTTGAATATGAATTAGACAATAATGGTGAATATTGTACGATCCATGTGTTGTCAACTTCGATATTCACTCTTCTAAATTGAATGCTGAATATTCTGCCTTTGTCGTCTGGTGAGCGACGCCGATAGAGTGGATATCCCTCATTTCTAGTTTGTGTTTCCGAAAGAAAAGCACATGGATAGTGTTTCGTGCATTTATTGTCAGACATACAAACCGAAAAGGGATTGTAGTGTCCGCAAGGTCACCATATTGGTTTCCACCACTTCATATAATACTGGATCTTTCTCTAAATGAATGTAGAAATTCCACTGAGTAATTGATGTCATGAATTGTCAAGACGAACCATCGATTTGTATGAGTGCAAGTCTGCCGGAATTTGACTTTGAAACTTCCAGTTTAAGTCAACAACATCGCGTACACTTAAGGAATCGTAGTTACAAAAATTTGGCCAATGTCCGAACATTCGTGATGTGTTCATTTCGCGACGATGTAAAATGTCTTCGGCAATTTCAGTTTTGTTCGTATCGAATAATAGACGCGGATTTGAAGGCTGATATGTCGAAATGATTATCGCGAAAAGTGTGCGAACTTCATTTGCATTCCAGTGATTATCATTTTCCAGCAATTGTAATTTCTGGCTTGCTTCTCAAAACGTTGCACACACCGTACCATTCACAGTACGCAATGACTCAAATGAACTTCTCCAAAACTTGCACACATCGAACCAATGCCTCAAATAAAGTTGAACCGCGTACATTAATCAATAGCAACCGAAAGAAGAAACAATCGTCGTTTTTCGGGTGGATTGTATAAATTCGTCCTAATCCATTAGTTGATAAGACCCGTCTACTGGTTGGCTTTGCTTTTTGCGTAACTATTTCTTCGACGATGCATTCCATACATAATATCAAGGTATTTCCGAATAGAGCAATGTTCTCACAAACAGATGACTGACGAAAGTTGAGAAAAAACTCGTCAATGTTAATTTCATGAATTGCAAAAGTAAATATCCCACAAAGCGCTTTATTGCAGTTCACGTATCGGCCGTATCGTTTAAGGCCAATAACCGCCATGTTGCTTCCTTTGGTGACGTACTTTCAAACGTATTCTATCGATTTCACCAAACTGCAACACTAATCACTGATATGAGTTTTGAATATGAATTAAACAATAATGGTGAATATAGTACGATCCATGTGTTGTCAACTTCGATGTTCACTTTTTTAAGTTGAATGCTGAATGTTCTGCCGTTGTGGTCTGGTGAGCGACGCCGATAGAGTTGATATCCATCATTTCCAGTTTGTGTTTCCGAAAGAAAAGCACATGGATAGTGTTTCGTGCATTTATTGTCAGACATACAAACCGAAAAGGGATTGTAGTGTCCGCAAGGTCACCATATTGGTTTCCACCACTTCATATAATACTGGATCTTTCTCTACATCAGGAATTTTCGGAGAAATGATTTCATTAACTTGATCTGGTATAACCATCATCCAAAGAAGAATGTGTGCGTGCGGAAAATCTCTATTTTGCCACTAAACAGAGTGCTGTGACATCGTGACGATCGCTTGTTATATAACCGCGATCCATAATTCTGCACGTATGTCACCTCATCTTGGGAGAACTTCTTGCCTTGCCTTGTGCTGCCATACTTTGATGGCAAAAAGAACACCGACCGATATTAGGGCGAACTCTTTGTGGCTTCGTAACAAATTTCAATCTACAATTGACCTCTTTGCGTGAAACACAAGTAAAGTTTTCAGTGAATAATTTTTCTTTTTAATAGCCGGAATAAAAAAGCAAGCGACCGAAATTGAACTATTCAAATAATTTACAAATCAAAATATTGAAAAACAAAACAAACAAAAATTGAAAAAAAAATGTTTATGGAAAAAAGTTACTTTTTGGAATTATCCAATTTGCCGACTTTTCATGAAAAGTATAAAATATTTTTATTTCTAAACCTTCCTTGATCCACAAGGAACAACCTCTTAAAATTTCATCAATATTGGTTCAGCCGTTCTCTTAGCGTTACTAACGAACAAACATTCATTCGTTTGTATGAGAAATCGAAAAGGGCTGTTTTTAGGGGTTTTTCGGCAATTATTCGAAATTTTTTATACAAAAGACAGCGTTAATAGTTGATACGCCTTATATACCCGTTCCAACGACCGTCGGGTCTGCGTAACCGAACTGGCAACTCAACAGATTTTTGCTGATATAAAAAGTACGCCATATATGACGGGTATTTTAATAAGAGGGCTTCTTTATTCCTGTGAAAGTACATTCAATGTTAATATGTATGGAACTTGATTCCTTTTGCATGGCCACCATTGGCACGCTCATAGAAGTCAAGACGCTGAACCCAATTTTTGACGGCTATCAAGCATAAATCGGCCGATACTGCCGCAATTTCGCGTTCGATATTCGTACGAAGTTCACTTATCTTCACTGGCTTGTTGGCATGGAACATAGGCTTGTCATAGGCACTTCTTTTCCTTACTGGCACGGGAACATGTTTTAATGTGCTTGTGAGTGCAAATTTTTTCACTAAATACTCAATTGTTGATCTGACTGAACGATTATGACGACCATAAATTAGACGTAGCGCACTTAAAGTTGAGAAAACTGACTCCGAATTTCAGTAGTAAATTTTAACAATAAAATAAATTTCGGATCGTGGTTGGATCGTATATCTTTCCATAATAAAAATACGAAACTTACTGGAAAGAAATGTTAAAAGAGCGGGGAAAAATTTGGCGTCGTTTGCTGTCCCTATCAGTCTACTTTTGTAGCGTCCATATTGAAAAACACGGCAGATATAGCGTTTATTGGGTTATTTGAATGTGTTCATGAAAATATATTGCCCACACAAAACTTATAAAAATTTTCTTAGTACCAAAAATTTGTTTTCTTTTATTTATTTATCTTTGCCTAGTTCAAATTTATTTCTTTCTTTCGCAATAAATTAGTACCTACTACATATTGACTTGGGAAGCTATTTTCACTTAAAAACGGGAAACAACAACATTCCTGTAACGCATTTTTACAATTTTCCACGATTTTTTGCCCATATCTGGTGATTAGATTTCCAGCTGCCGGCTGAAATTGTAGATGTAGAAATTGTTGTGCAGACCCATTAATCGGCATATGGGGTAGTGTTGTGGATGCACAAACTGCACTGCGAGCAGAAGAAAAGCAATGGCAACAATTACCACGCTTATTCATGGTTGAGAATTCGGGGTACAATTCTTTTTTGATTTTATTTTCCATTTGGCCTTCAATGTAACATCATCATGAAGCGACGCACATGTGCCAACGCTTCTCCCAATCGTCAAAACATTTTGTTATAGATACTTTTGGGGATGGCCTTCAACTCTAGCGTCGAATATGTTTTGATGTCTTCAATTGAGTCGAAGCGTGTTTCCCGAAGTGGATATTTCAATGTGAAGAAAGGTAAAAATCACATAGTGCTAAATCAGGGAGATGCGGTGCTTGTTCAATGATATTTGTTGAGAGTTTGACCAAATAATTAAGGAAAATAATAGCCACCCAGGAAAAAAATTTACCTGCCTTCCATAAAAGTGGGAGATGGGAGGGGGAAAGGAAGAATTCCCGATACTTTCTTCAAAGAATGTACCATATGTTAAACTTTGAGATGAAAACTGAGAATTTTGGTGGTATTTGTTTTTATACATATGTTTATATTTTGGTGGCTATTGATATAAAATTACTATTTCAAAATCTTCATTCTCATATTTAAGAGTATAAATATTGTAAATATGAGCTAAAAATAGTAAGACTTTGTTCATAATGTTACAATTTTTAATTTATTCTTCAAAATATATGTCGTCCTCCATAAAGTAACCCCCCTTGGCACCAATACACTTGTGATAACGTAAGTCTATTTCCGGAATAGCTAATAGCACGTGCGCGATTCACATTTAATGTCTTCATTTGACTCCAAACGGTTTCCCCGGAGCAGTCGTTTAAGTTTGTTGAACAGCCAGAAGTCACAAGGATATAAATCAGACGAATACGGTAGGTTCGGCAAAATATTGGGTGAAATTTTGGCGAAAAACTCACAAAGAATCAATGCAGTATGCGATGATGTATTATCGTGGTGCAAAAACCAAGAGTTGTACTCAGCTAGTATTTCTAATTAGCAGTTTGGACGGTAGGAAAAAATTCGCAGTGCATCGAAGAAAATTGTCAACATAGGATTTATTACATTCCGGATAGAACTGATTGATTTTCTTCCGCCGCGACTGAACTTCGGAGCATACGCGCACCCACTGGATACGGTAGAGGGCGTTCCTAGCTAACGAACGAGCGACTGGTCAGTTGTCACCGAGCACCTAAAGAGTCAGGATAAACATTTTCGTGCGACGTGTTTGTGTGAGTGGTGCAAGCCAAAAATGCAGCGTTTGGTAGAGCGTACCTCTATTAAATTCGCCAAATCTGCTACATAGACGTTTGATATGATCAAACAGGTTTACCCGAGATAAAGAAACAATCTTCCCAGTGACCCTTCCCGCCGTCTCTTCGACCAATAAAGGAATCAATGAGCAAATCCAAAGTGAAAACGATGCTCATTATTTTTTTTGACATCAGGGACATCAGCTATAATGAATTTGTTCTTTTTGGACAAACCGTCAACGCCAAGTTTTACGTAGAAGTCCTCGAGAGACTCAAACGAAAAGTCAAGCGAGTCCGAGATATCGTAGCCGATTAGAAGTTGCACCACGACAACGCCCCGGCTCACACTGCCTTTCTTGTGAACCAAGGCAGGCATCCCAACGCTTCCGCAGGCACCTTACAGCCCAGATGTGGACCACCCCGATATTGTTTTGTTTCCTTGCCTGAAGTATCCGATGAAAGGCAAGAGTTTTGAGATGACAGGGGAGATCCAAGCAACAAGTATCGCGGCTCTCAAGGCTTTTCCGGAAAATGCCTTCAATGACGCCTTCAATGCTTGGAAATCGCGCTGGCAGCGCTGTATCGATCCAGAAGGAGCCTATTTTGAAATTTTTTGAAGAATTGTAACGATTGGTTCAATAATTTTTTTTATATCGACTATGTCCTATTACTGTCATAACAAACCCTGTAACCTTGATTTTTATCTATTATAATGTGGATTTTTCGGCTCACCTCTGCCACGATTTCCAGGTTCGCCAGTATTTAAATTTTTCATAGCATCCTAATAGTCGGAAAGCATTGTTTCGAAAAAGTTGGGTTATTTTGGAACCAATGATGCTTTCATTTTTATTAGAATTCTAAATGTTCGCAAAATTAAATTTGTTGATTAATTTCACTCACCTCAAAAATCGCCGAATGCGTTTTATGTACTTCAGAAAGACAAGCGTATACTAGACACTGATTATTACTTTGATGCGTCATTTGGCACAAATATCACGGACAATCATACCAACCTACAAAACATCTATTTCGATGAATAAGTTTTTGCGAGAAAAACTTTAAAAAGTTTTACTATTTCTTGCCCACGAGAATATAATGAACTAATTTTTCCAACAAACTATTTCCTTTTTTTAGCTTTACCTTGTAAAACCGAAGTAAAGTCTAATGTACTCTGTGGCACAAAGCTAGCTGACCAACTGGTTTCATCTTCAGTAGATTTTTCAAGCGACTTCTTTTCTAACCATAATTCACATCTTAATGCAGTTTGCTAGCCGTATTTCCTTTATGGATTATACATGTTATTTTTATGACCCAAACGTCTGCGACCATTGACTGATTACTTGATATAAAGTAGAAACATACGTACTACGCTTTACAGTGGCAATATCTCAAATTGTGACAAATTCTGCTTATGTATCTCTGAAAGTATATGAGAAGATAAACTAGAGGCGCCAGTTTCATATTTTGGGCCGGTCGATAGACCACCAAGATCGTGTGATATCCCGCTGTGAGACGTTTTGCTGTGGAGATATGTATAAAGTCAATAACTAGCCGAATGTTCGCTTCCAGAGAGTTAATCGGCTTTAACTTACATATATGCGTAAGCAAGCAACTTCACATAATTTCTCAAAAATAATGCTTGCATAGAAATATGTACTGTTAATATATAAAATATGTATTTATTTTTGTACTGAATCGTTACTAGAAAAAATAATCAAATTTTTGGACATATTTGAGTTTTGTTGAAGATCATAAAAGGTACATAAGTAAGATTTTCACAGCTGAAATAACTAGTTTTGATAAACAAAAATATACACACCGCCATATAAAAGCTAAAAAGTAGAGACTAGTGGTTTACTTTTTCGTTTTTCCAGAATTGAACTGCAGTGTCAATATACATACATCGGGGCATTCACTAAGTAATTTCGTTTGATTACAACAGCTGATCTTATTAATTTTTTCGCAGCCAACTTCACACTTAACCGTTCAATATTTTAACAGTTTGTTTGTAAATGGTTAAAATATTTTGTTAATTTCGTTTAACAGCTTTTGTTTAGCGCCTTACTGAAAATGGTATCCGAATGTGATATAACAAATGTGAAATTATCTGCTCACCGAAATGTTCTCTCAATAAAAGTGTTAATTTGTGCAATGTGTGGGAAGTGGTGCCGTCCTGTTGAAACCAAATGTCAACAAAATTACAAGCTTCAATTTCGGGCATCAAGTAATTTGTTATCATGGTGCGATAACGGTCGTATTCATGGTTATGTCTCACCGGCGTCATTTTTGAAGAAATATGAAAATATACACCAAACCGTTGGTCTTTTGTGATGAAATGGCAGCTTTTGAATTCCTTAAGGTTGTGATTGTCTTAAAATGAGGCAATTTTGCTTGTTTACATTCCCATTGAGCCAAAAATGAACCTAATTGCTGAACAAAACTTGGCTCGAAAACGCCGAATCTCCTTGGAACTTAACAAAAGCCCATAGAGCGAAGCGATTTCACTTTTGAAGGTCGAGCGGCTTCAGTTATTGTACAAGCTGTATTTTGTATGTTTTCAATTTAAGACCCGACTAAAATGTGTCAAGGCGTTTCATATTGAAAAACGTACCCCTAAGGAATTACCCTTTACTATCAAAATGTTAAAAATACAGTTCAATGCGAATGATGTTTATGAAAAAATGGCTTGCCATACTTCGTTCCGACTCTTTAAGCCAATGCAGATAAAATAAAGTCGTTGCGCGATGCAAATCGTTGAACACCAACTCGAGGTATTGCTGAAAATTTTAATTAAACCAAAAGGTTTTTCATCTTCATACAAAAGGAGATTTGCTTCGTCGCTTTAACTTATATGATTTGCTATCAAACGTAAAAGACGTGACCCATTTTTGAAGGGCATTGCTACTTTCGAAGAAAAGTGGGTTGTTTAAAAGAATGTTAAAACCAAGAGATCATGGTCTGTAAAGGTTGAACCGTCTCAAATCTCTTTGAAGGCCGATGATTACCAAACAAAGGTTATATTGACAGTTTGGAGGGATTTCATAGAGATCCCTTATATTGAGCTTTTGCCCGACAATATAACGATTAATTCTGAAATGGATTTTGATAAGCTATGTATATATATATATATTATTCAATTCTAGACTCTTCTGATTGAGTGCATCACCCAATTTGTCCAGCTTATCAAAATCCATTGCAGAATTAATCGTTATATTGTCGGGCAAAAGCTCAAAATAAGGAATCCCTATGAAATCCCTCCAAACTGTCAATACAATCTTTGTTTGGTAACCATCGGCCTTCAAAGAAATTTGAGACGGTTCAACCTTTACAGACCATATATATAGATATATAGTGTTCCATCAGGCGAAATCACTTACAACTTTCATGATTCGTCATAAGCTTTTGCAGCTTGAATGGGATGTACTACCACACGCACCATATTTTCCTGACGTGGCAAGTTGGAACTATTAGTTATCGGTCTGTGCAAAATTGTTTGGTGAACCTTTAACTGAAATCAGGATGTCAAAAACTGCTTGGACCAGTTTTTCGTAAACGAAAGGCGGCAAAAGGTATAGGTTCAAAATGAAGAGTATATAATTTCTTACAATTATTTCCGTAATAAAAAAAATGTTTTGTTTTTGGGTCACATATGAATATAATTTGGAACTCATTTGCATAAATAACAGTTTAAAGTAATTATTTATATAAAAGTCCTTGCTGTTTTTTCTGCTTCAGTCACTGGTTGTATATCGAGCACACTTACATCTTTGCAGCAGAGATGTAAAATCTCGAAAGCTTGTAAAGCTTATGCTTTAGTGGACATAAGAGTTAAGTTCAAAAAATCTCAAGTATCTTTCCAAATGTGTTTAGTAAGTCATGCCATCGACACTTTTAAAATAGAGTCCATTGGTTTTAAAAATATTTAAGTGCCCACGGAGATTACAACTTTAATAACTTTTTGATTTATAGAGCATGAACTTAATTTCTTCTTTTTCTTTACTGGCGTAGGCACCGCTTACGCGATTATAGCCGAGTCAACAACAGCGCGCCAGTCGTTTCTTCTCTTCGCTACGTGGCGCCAATTGGATATTCCAAGCGAAGCCAGGTCCTTCTCCACTTGGTTCTTCCAACGGAGTGGAGGTCTTCCTCTTCCTCTGCTTCCCGCGGCGGGTACTGCGTCGAATACCTTCAGAGCTGGAGTGTTTTCATCCATCCAGACAACATGACCTAGCCAGCGTAACCGCTGTCTTTTAATTCGCTGAACTATGTCAATGTCGTCGTATATCTCGTACAGCTCATCGTTCCATCGAATGCGATATTCGCCGTAGCCAATGCGCAAAGGACCATAAATCTTTCGCAAAACCTTTCTCTCGAAAACTCGTAACGTCAACTCATCCGTTGTTGTCGTCGTCCAAGCCTCTGCACCATATAGCAGGACGGGAATTATGAGCGACTTATAGAGTTTGGCTTTTGTTCGTCGAGAGAGGACTTTACTTTTCAATTGCCTACTCAGTCCGAAGTAGTACCTGTTGGCAAGAGTAATCCTGCGTTGGATTTCCAGGCTGACATTGTTGGTGGTGTTAATACTGGTTCCAAGATAGACGAAATTATCTACAACTTCAAAGTTATGACTGTCAACAGTGACGTGGGAGCCAAGTCGCGAGTGCGACGACTGTTTGTTTGATGACAGGAGATATTTCGTCTTGGCCTCGTTCACTGCCAGACCCAATAATTTACAGTATGAAAAAGGAAGTAGGAACTTGCATTTTGAAAATTATCCTCTACTGAATCCATTATTAAAACTCTATGTACTGAGACTTGCTATTTAACATACTAAAATAATTGTTTGTGGTCTTTTCTGTCATAGTATAATTCTTCGTTTAGCCCAAACATGTACCAACAAACCACATTATTCAATGCTCTCATGCTTTAAGACCTTAAAAATATCGTACATCAGTAATATATAAATGAAAAAGCTCTGTCGTATGCGTATGCTAAGAAGAACCACATGACTACGTTTTTTCTTGAATTGTTTCTCAGTGGAACTTCAATAGTTCATTTTAAATCCAGAGATCAATTTTGTGTAGAAACTATTTTTGTAATGAATTGTTATAAGATATTAGAATTTCAATAAAACAAATCTAAAATATTTGGGTTTCAATTGAAGGTTAGAGGTAAATAAGATTTCCATTCCTGAAAGGATTTGTTTGCGGAAAAACAAACTACGCTACACTATAAAGTCTAAAATATGAAATCTAGTGGATTGCGTGCCAGCAGCATACAGTAATAATCCTAAACACATTATAGCTCAAAGCTTTACTCAGGGTAGGAGCTACAAACTATATGCTGAGAGTACGACCTTTAACCTTTATTCCTAGCGAGACTTTTTTTTCAACAAAATTTTACACTTACCACATACTGCCTTCTCATGCAAAGAGCATTCCAAAGTAAGCAGGACTTTTTGAATCTAGCGCCCCCTGGTGGCGTTACCTACATGTCGACTAGTGCGTTAGAATCTGCTATCAATTATTATCAATTGTCAAATGAGAATTTCATGACATTTCATTCATAGTGAAGTTATTGCGTTTTAAGTGTCAGTATGTTTGTGTTATCGGTGCGAAAATGAGCTTCGAGCAAAGAGCCAACATTAAATTTTGTTTTAAAACTGGTAAAACTTTTACCGAAACGTTTCAATTGATGAAACAAGTTTATGGCGATGATAGCCTATCCCGTAGGAAAGTGCATGAGTGGTTTCAACGTTTGTTAAATGACGACCAACATGTGGAATTGAACATCATCAAAACACCAATCGCATTTATCGCATTTTGACCGTACATTTGGGCTTACGAAAGGTGTGTGCTTGGTTTGTTCCGCATAAATTGACTGACGACCAATAATTGCTCTCATCGATCGATGCTTGTGACCGATTATTTGACCAAAAATCACATTTTAACCATTAACCACTCCCCGTATTCGCTTGATATGGCACCGTGCCACTTTTCCCTTTTCGGAAAAATGCATTTCCCCATGAAGGGAAAGCGTTATGCAGACGTAGAGGCCATTCAAAAAACTTTCATCGCCATACCGGCCAACGAGCTAAAACACTCGTTCCACATGATTTTGGACCGTGGAAAAAGCTGTATTGAAGCAGAAGGAAACCATTTTCAATAGAATAAAACAGTTTTGCCGAAAAAAACCATTTGCTCTGTTTTTTTTTAAGCCCTGCTTACTTTAGAACGCACCTTTAGACTTTATTATATTATATTAAGTTTGTAGCACCTCGAAGAAAACGTTGGACACCCTCTAAATATATTCTGATCAGCATGATGAGTTAAGTCGATTTCGCCATGTCCGTCTGTCTGTCCGAATATATGCAACTATTTCCTCAGTTTTTGAGATATCAATCAAAAATTTTGCACACGTTCCTTATGCGCCTCCTGTTTATTTGTCGGAACGGCTGTTATCAGACTACTATATTATATATACGAATATACTATACGAATTAAACAATCGAGATCAAGTCCTTGTAGACGAAGTTAAGTTTTTCCTTGCTACACCGGTTGGAAATGAGGTTCTTAACGAGTCTGTTACCATGCTTCAGTTCAAGTGTTTGGCAACGCCTTTGACCTAACATGCTTGTTGCGTGCACTTTTCTCTATAAACGCATAACAGCTACCAGAAAAATATCAGAAGTATGATAAATAAAGAAAATTCGGAGGTAAAAACTAAAAATTTTGCCATTCACCGTTGTGATAATAAAACAATAACTACAAGAAGCGTTCTTAAGCCATTTCACATTAAGCTGCCTTTAGTAATACTTTTTGTTAAATTAATAAACCAAAACCATTAAAAATAAAAAAAAATTCAAAGTGACAACATCAGTCTCAGAAAAACCAAAGAAAAATAATATAATTTTAAAAGCCAATATAAGAGCTGTTTTAGAAGCTGTGGCATTTTAAACTTGACTTGGCCCTCTTTTAAAAACACATAACATGCAGGTGACTTCACTTCACATATACCTAAGAGAACATTTTATTAGTATGTGGCATATTAATTTATCCATAACTCGAACCCCCGCTAACTCGAAAATTTTTTTGCGGATTATGGTGATTTGAGTTACTGCAGTTCAACTGTATATATGATTGCTTAGATTCGGATTATTTGGTTGACGTTTTGCACCTTAAAGTATTTTCCTGGCTTTGATTTCTGCAAGTTGTAAGAGTATAAAATCTTCGGGATCAGATATTTTGCACTCAAGCATACCATATTTTTGCAGATAGCTGGCATACAAACTGGGATATCGAAATTCGGCGAAAATTGTGGTTAAAGGTTACGCTGAAATCTGCAAAAAAAATATTAGTCAGATCAAAATACTATAGCTGCTATAGTATAGCATATAACTGCAATTAAACTGACATATCAAATTCACGTATGTACTTGTATGCAAATATTCAAAATTGTATTTATTTGGATACATATTCAATTCATGATTTATACTTTTTGCTAAATCAAAAGTGTAACTCCAGTATTTCTTAAAATATTTTCACAAAACTAATAAAGTAGTAAATAAAACTAATTAATTTCAGAAATTGTATAACCATCTTATTTGATAATAGAAAATTACAAATATTCTACCGAATGTTTAATCAAAGTAAATATATGAAAAATATATATTCATAACTTTTACAATTTTTATGTAATAATTTATGTTTGTATGTAAAAATAACTTTTAGAAAAATAACAAAAATTACATGCGAAGTCAATTTGCACTCAAAACTTTTTACGAAAATGAAATAAAATTGAATTAAATCCAAAACATATACGAGTAGTTGTACGATATTTAAATTTGTAATCAAAAGGAAAAGCTTTTAACCGACGTGAATTGTTTCAATCGCACAGTATAACTGCGAGCATACACATATCTATTTATATATTGGTTTCTTCACTACCATTGCGAGTGAATATGTATGAGTGGAATATGTACTTATATGTGACTACGTGTGGGTACATACACTAGGCATCAAATTAAAGCAAAAATATCCCAAACATTATTTCAATACAGATTTATTAAAATAAATTATTAGTAATTCGTACAATGATACTTGTATTAAATTTACATATGTAGGTATTTAAATAAAAATTTATGAATTAGTAAATCTTTTTTGCAGCAATAGAGAGAAAAACATTTTTTGACTTCAAAGTAAAGATTTTTAAACAAAGGTTTCCATTTTTGTACTTATGTTTTGGCATGCTTCGAACCAAATTTTTCAATATTTTCATTCAAATAATATTATATCTTATTGACGCTTCATCACTACGGAAAGTGATTGCATATTTATATGTCTTCTTTTTGGTGTTTTCGAATCGAAAATTAATCACAAATGCTTAATTGTTTCGTTGTTTTTCGATTAAGCTTTTTTTCAAAAACCTCGAGCAGCCAGGCGAAGTGTGTGTTTGACGTCGTTGTGTAGTTCGAAGATGAACGGCCCCAAATTAATTTTTTCTGCACTTATTATCAAAATTTCGTTAAGAATGTCAATGAAAACATCCAAAACAAAATTTTTGATCAACCCCATCGATTAAATTTTACTTACAACTTTTCTGTATATGGACATACTCCATTTAATTTATATAACAGAAATCCTTGCGATGAAACTATTTTTTTACCATTTTTCGACGGAGAAACTCCCTCAACATTCAGAACTTATATAACATATCACCTGTAGCTGAATGCCTATACATAAGTAACTAGGTGATATTTGCATGCAACACTGTTTCCCGTCTCATCTAATTTATTATACACATGTACATATACATATACATATACATATAAATATTGTAGATATCACATCACGCATTAAACGATATCCCACCAAGTTCCATAACAAAATCCGGCATGAATTGTACTATGAAAATACAGCAACAATGTCCCTACCTCCTTCAAACTTTTTTGCTTACCTATTGCTGCTTGCTATAACTATGTAGTCGACCAAGTTTGCTTTCAGCACAAATATTTAAAGTTACATCAACTTCTAAAAGGAACTGCTTGCCTAAAGTTTCATGCGGTTTACCCAAATAGTACTCGTTCCCGTTACGGCAATTTAAGTTCAGCAACAACTTCAAATACTATTACAAATATGTCTAGTGCATGGTACCATGCATTATAATTTTAATACTTTAATTAAATACTTCGTATAACAAAATATTATAAGCTCGCGATTACCATTGCAGTCTTCTTTATATAGCAGTTGTTTAGTTTATGGCAACCATAAAAAGAGTAAGTAAAAAGAGTCTAAACCAAACGCACATATACTGCATACATACGCGGAGGTTAACACTGGCAATACAATTGCAATAATATGGAAACTTGGTCGATTGCTATTCACTTTTAAATATTGACAACGCATAGAAAGCGGAGCTTAACTTTTCGTAAATTTCGTAAATTTTTTTCATAGATATAGTAGATAAGGGATAATAACTTTTTGATATAACACGAATAATAATTCTAAATACCCTGAGTCTCAATAGGAAGTACTCCAACTCTTTTAATCAACTATTAATAACAACAGGTGCCAATTGGCATTTCTGAAGCTTCTATGGGATCTGTACAACAAATACACCGCTTTTAAGCTGAAACTTATAACTATCTATTCTGAGATCACTGGAGTAATAATAGCTTAGGATACAAATTTTTGGCATACCGTCTGGGGAGCTCGGGCATAAATGCTCGTCTCCTGCATGCCTAAAATGTGTGTCCAACCTATTATTACTCCGACTTAGTTATGTAGTATATGAAAGCATTCCTGAAGTTGACGAAAGTAGATAAAAACTAACTTGTACTATAAAGCTTTAAACCAAGACAATATTTTTGAAAAAAATTCCAATCAACAAATTTAAAGGTAAAAGAAAATACTGTCAGAGTGGTACGATGTAAAACATTTGTTGGCATTTACATTACGTAGCTTATGTCTTTAACTAAGTACTCCTATAAATTTACATTTACTATTTCATATTTTATTATTTCATATTTGGCTTTAAGCACATTTGCGATAATCCGACTGTACTTGTACAACGTCCCAAGACTCTGTTCGTATTCAACATATTATTATGAAATTCTACCCTGCCAACTACGGCTACCCAATTTTGTCGTATATTTCAATACCACTTCAATACTACTACACATTTTTGCACTAACACCAACGCACATTTTCGTGATATTTTTAGTTTACCTAAATGCGATGAAAAAAAGTTTCTTTCATTTCTTGATTTATTTAAATGAGTGCGAAGGAGAAAACATAATGGTCAATAGTGCCAAAAGAAAATCCCAAAAAGGGTAATAAAAAAACGATTGAAAGACACATGTCATTCGTGCTCGTACAACAAGAAAGTAAGTGAATTTTATGTGTGTTTTTTTTTTAATAATTTGCAAATATTTACTTCATTTGTTTTTATAGCATTGGAAACCCGAATGAATTAGGAGCAGAGGCAGCAAATATCAATTGTTAAGTAAGTATGTGAAAAAAGTGTGTGTTGTTTGAAATTAGATTGCGCAGTCCAATATAATACGCAAAAAAGTATAACATATGTATGTATTTTATGCGTTTAAGGCGGCCTGCACAATCCAATATAATATGTGAAAACAAATGTTTGTTTTATGTTTTAAATGACCAAAAATATTTATCTTTTCTTTCAGATGTTATTATTATTTTATTTAATTAATCTTTGCTTTCATATATTATTATCATTTTATACAATTAATCTTTCTTTTTCTTTTACAAATTCAATGTAATTATTATTTATTTTTAGGTTTTAATAACTTTTATTCTATTTCAGGTATTTGTCTTTTATAATCTTTTTTCACTCTGTTATTTTCAGCTATTAAAAATTATTTTCTTTAATAAATCTTTTTTCAGATGATAATTAATTTTTTTAATTAAATATGTTGTGTAAATAACAATTTAATTTATTTAATTATAATAAAATTTGTGTAAATATGTATTAAAAATAATAAAATTAATAATTTAAAAATTAAAAAGGTTTGTTTGAAGTTTTAAGAAATTTTTAAAATTGGAATCAAAAAATGCAACCCTGCATTAGCCGTCGATTGGAGATATTAGAGCAGGACAGATATACTTTTTATATGACACTGCTGAATGAGCGCAACAGAGATGTATGATCACATGCATACGTACGTGAGTTATGTGTACACTATCATCCCAACCAGACACCACACAACAAAATACTGTAAATTGGACAAAATAAAAGATTAAAGAAAAACAAGTAAACATTACAAAAAATAAGATAACAAGTAGAGATAAAGAACATAATGCAAATGCATACAAAAATGTTTTGGTCCTTATGTTTGACTGTAATGATAACCCAGACATTATCGGGTAAACCACACAATCATGTTTGTTTGCATTCAATAGAAAATAAGATTACATTTAACAAATATTGTATTTCATAAGGAAATAAAAAAAAACAAAGAAATAGATTAAGAAAATTGTAATCACTTTAGTAGTTATATAAGCAGAACATAATTTGAAAAAGAAACAGAATAAAATATAATGTCACGGAAGTAACATCGTTGGCATTTTTATTTTTTCCTCCGCTCGGACAAAACTAAAACTCGTGTGAGGGGAAAAGTGGGTAGAGTCTTCACGCGGCCTATGGCAATCCACCACCATGTTTACCACCTTTACTACCTACTGATTCGCTGGTTTTTTACCCTCTCATGGTTGGCAGGGTATTAACTGCGTAATACACACTGAGAATACAACACATACAGTAATAGTCTTATACCATATAGAATAAGTTGTAGGTCTGAAGTAGTTTCATAAATCTTACTAGATCTGTGCTAAATTCCTACTAAACCAATCCTAAACATAACTAAATATCTGAAAATTGTAGTTACATGTACAGTAGCTAGAAAAAGTAAGTTATCAAAACATCCAGCGCTGTTTTAAATGCTCTATACATTTTTGCGTTATCGAATATAATTTTTTTTGCATATGTTCGGAAAGTACCGTTATCAGAGTACCGCAATTGATGATTTTAGTGGCGACCGCGTGTCTGGAAAAAAATTTGCGTCGCATTCTATAAAAATACTCAGTGACAAAGCGTGGACAAAGTAAGTTATCAAGTGCAGTAATTGGTGTTTTTCAAATTAAAACTTAAAAATAAATTACAAAAAAGCAATAAAGGTGAAAGAATTTATTATTTCATACATTTTGAAATTGAATTGGTAAGTAAAACATTGGTTTTTGTTTTTATTTAATTTTTTGAAATATTGAGGCGATTTATTTACAGCGAATTTAAAAAAAAAATTGAAAATGGTGAATTTTAAACAATTAACGAATGAGGAGCGTTCAGCCATAATTAGTTTGCATAAAGATGGTCACACACAGCGTTATATTGCTGAAAAATTTAGCAAAAGCCAAGTCGCAATATGGAAAGTTATTGCAGGCTACAACAAAGAAAATCGAGTCATCAGGAAGAAGAGACAAGGGCGCCCAAAAATTACAACGGACAGAGTTGATAAACGAATTTTGGATATTTCCAATTCTGATCCCTTCAAATTAGTTCCAAAAATTCGCGCACAGCTTGTAAAAGAAGGCAAGAAGGCCCCCTCAGTGCACACTGTCCGTAATAGATTGCGCCAAGCTAATATTCACGGCCGCGTTGCAAGAAAGTTACCCTACCTAAATAAGGCGAATAGGAAAAAACGACAAACATTTTATGAAGAGCACATATTGAAACCTCAAAATTTTTGGCATAAAGTGCTCTGGACTGATGAATCGATGATTAGACTTCGTTACTCTCACGGTATGGTTTACGTTTGGCGCTCACCCGAACAAGAACTATCATACAGGTGCACTCTACCCACAGTTAAGTCGGTGGAAAAAGGCTTAATGGTTTGGGGGTGCTTATCTGCGAATGGCCCTGGCAATATTGTAGTCCTGGAAGGAAAAGTTACTGCTACAGTTTATTTAAATATTTTAAAGGAGCACGCGATCCCCGAGGGTCACCGCCTAATTGGCCATGATTTCCTTCTTCAACAAGACAATGCGCCAATTCATACTGCGAAAATCATCACAGAACATCTACAAAATGAAAATGTGAGTGTATTGAAATGGCCTCCTCAAAGCCCTGACTTGTCACCAATTGAAAATGCTTGGGCAATCCTTAAGATGCGTATAGCTGAAGAGAAACCCCAAAACCTGACTGATTTGAAGGACTGCATCTATAACATTTGGAACAATTTTCCTCAAAATGAGTGTTTGAAGCTTGTCAACTCCATGCAACAACGATTGGGTCAACTAGCTACACGAAATTATAGACATTGTGGATATTAAAGAATTTGATAACTTATTTTTTCTACATGCAATTTACTGAATGTGTTTATGTTTTCCTTTTATAAAAGCAAAAAACTAATGTTTTGTTTTAAAATTACTTTCATTAAATACTTTAAAATATGGTCTCAATAAAAAACAAATATTTTGTCTGAAAAATGTAAACTTTAAAATTGTATTCACTTCGCTGATTTATATTTCACTTTGATAACTTACTTTTTCTAGCTACTGTACATATATTTGCACCAACATAAAGTTTTAATCATCACACCTGAGGCATGCATATACATACATACAGTCACACAATAAAGTCTACATACCCCCCCGAAAATTGCAATTCTGAGTCATCTATGCACAATGGAAAAACAAAATACATACCAAACGAACTCTTATTAAGAGCAAAAAGATATTTTGACAATTTTTTTTTAATTTTTCTATATTTATCAAAAATATTTCATAAAAATTGTTTTCCAAACACAGAAAAGTCTACATACGGCAATACGAAAAAGTGGATAAAATGCAACCCTGTATACCAGCAGTGCTGCGAACTATCTCAAGCGTCTTTATAGTGTACCGTTATTTGTAAATAAGCTAATTTCCATACTTTTAATATTTTCAATGTGGTATTATTTCAAAATGAGTAAAGAAATTAGTGTTGAAGTACGACAACTAGTTATAAATTATCATAAAAACAAAAAATCTTTACGTGAGATAGGAAAACTAGTAGGACATCCAAAGTCAACCGTTCAAACAATAATTCGGAATTATAATATAACGAAAAGTGTACAAAGCAAGCCGAGGAGTGGTCGCCCCCCTAAGCTTTCATCACGAGCAAAGCGTAAAATTGAGGCAGAAGTTCAAAAAAATCCCAGAATTGCGAAAACCTTGGAAAACTCGGATATTGCTTCAGTGCATCCAGAAACTGTACGAAAGTGTTTAAGGGATAGCGGTTTTCATAGTCGTGTACCCAGGAAAAAACCGTTAATTAGTGCAATTAATAAACAAAAACGTCTTGATTTTGCTACAAAATATATTGAAGCAGATGAATGTTTTTGGGCCAATGTTTTACTTAGCGATGAAAGCAAGTTCAACTTGTTTGGTTGTGATGGGAAACAAAAAATTTGGCGCAAAAACAAAGAAGCGTTATTATCCAAAAATTTGCTTCCTACAGTCAAACACGGAGGCGGTTCCATAATGGTGTGGGGTTGCATGTCAGCTGCTGGGGTGGGTAATTTAGTGTTTATCGAAACAACAATGGATCGCATGGTGTATCTGAACTTATTAAAAGATAATCTGAGGCAATCCGCAGATAAAATTGGTCTTACAGAGGGTTGGTACTTCTAGCAAGATAATGACCCAAAGCATACTGCACGTATTGTTAAAGAATGGCTGCTATATAATGTACCTCATCAACTTCATTCTCCTCCCCAGTCGCCTGATTTGAACCCCATAGAGCATTTATGGGATGAATTAGATCGTCGTATCAGAAAAAGAATGATAAAAAACAAACAGGACCTAAAAAACGCACTACTAGAGGAATGGGATCTTATTTCAACAGACTATACAAAAAAAATTATTTATTCAATGAAAAACCGATTAAACGCTGTTCTGCAAAGCCGAGGTGGTCCAACTAAATATTGAATTAAATATTATTATTACTCTTTTTTTGTTGAAAATACGTTTTGTTTAGGAGTATGTAGACTTTTCTGTGTTTGGAAAACAATTTTTATGAATTATTTTTAATAAATATAGAAAAATCAAAAAAAAAATTGTCAAAATATCTATTGCTCTTAATAAGAGTTCGTTTGGTATGTATTTTGTTTTTCCATTGTGCATAGATGACTCAGAATTGCAATTTTCGGGGGGGTATGTAGACTTTATTGTGTGACTGTATATGTATAACAAACGACTTCATTACTTACATAGATCATCATCGCACACAAGCATAAGTACTAATTATAGATACATTAGCATAATTGCCTGTCCTTGTTGTCTTAAACCAAATGTGAATTTGTAGAAACAAAGATATTCATTTGAACAAAATTCCCAAAACCGAAAATATTGTTATGTGAAATTTAAGCTTTACATGACTGAATATTTTATGATAATGTGAAACTATTCTAAGCTAATATTTTCAAGATATACATATGTATATACCAACAAGAACGATGGTAAAACGAAATAAAACACTCGAACTTGATTGAAATGGGTTCAGTTATTTTGTTTTCTGTTTGTCATATAATTTTTTTATATTCACTGTCGAATTAAATTTTCGATGCTCCGGAGCAGCATTTCGGTTATAGTGAGCTGAATTTTCTACAAGCTCTTCATGCTTTGCTGGTTGATTGGAGTGAACCTTTTATTTAACATCACCCCAGAGAAAATAATTTAGATGCTCTAAGTCACATGATCTTGGTGGCTATTTAACGCGGCATTAAGAAGTCGCCAAACTTTGCGCACAATGTGTCTACGTATAAACGTGAAACATGAGGCAACGTAGCGTCCGCGCAAAAACGTCGGACAACAGTCTCATTTTGAAATAATTAGGCCCTTTGATGCCGCCATACCACAATTCGCACGAAGCTGTACATTTTTGGAAATGCAATTGCATTTTATAAACCATAGCGACATTGGTGTTCGTTGACAAAGCCATTAAGCCAGAAATGGGCCTCATTTCACAGAATTGTTCTCGCCGCTGATTTCACCACAAATCACACTATACCGTCGTTTTTTTGGATGAAATGACAGGTCTTGAATCTCTTGAGGTTATTCTTATATGAATAAAATTTGGCTCGATAACTTTTTAAGTGCCCATAAAGCGAAGCGATGTCGCTTTGGAAGATTGAGCGGTTTCAAGTCTTGCACAAATTGTATTTTGTACAGTTTCAATTTAAGATATCGACGTCAAATGTGCCAAGTTGTTCAATACCTCAGTCCGAGTTGCTGCGAATGACGCCGAATCGACTCTCGACGGTCTTCGTTTACAATGTCAACGCTATATTTTCTTTGGTGCATGCTGGACGTAGTCCATTCGATAGAATGTTATCCAATAATGAATGCTGGGTCTCAAAATGAGTGATGATTATGCGAATAAAACCGTGTCCGTTATATCACCCAAAAGTTGAGCGATGCGGGAGTTATGAATTAAAGTCTTCCTGTCTGTATTGTAGCAAGAATCAGTCTGACTCTGCCATCAGATCAGCAATTCGAGTCTGCCCCAAGGTGTGGGTGTATCGCACATTTCAACAGACTCAAAATATCCCGAGTCTGCTGTTTTGGTCACGTACTGGCTGATCATGCGATGTGGTGCACTACTGCATGCCGTCAGACGTAACCTGAGATTTAACTCCGCCAGAGCCATTCTGAGAAGTCTCCTGACTTCTCTTATTTATAATTTTCAAATTTATTTTTCCGTTTTTTTGTTTACATAAGTAAATAATAATAATAATTATACTTATAAATATTATTATAATTAATGAGGCACTTATGCCGTAAGATACGCTTTTGTGATATTTTAGTTCCTCTATTTCTTTAATATTCTTGAAATGGTTTGGTACAATGTCGTCAAAAGTTTATTTTTGACTTATAGCTTTGATTTAACATCTTAACAGTTAAATTTAGTTTTGTTGTTACTAAACTTTTCTTCATTATTTTGAATTTCACATTTCGCAAAATTTAATATATAGTTATTTTGCAGTACAAAATCTCTGTCATCACAATTTTGTATAAATTTTAAATTTTTTGCAATCTTGATGATCAAGGTATCATCGCTTATTTCTTGTATTATTGTAGTATTGTTATATTTAAATTCACAAGCGTTAAAAAAATACAGTTCCTACTTAATTTTAATTTTTTTAATAACGTATTATCTTCGTATTTATAATGTTTTTCATTTATTGTTACAATTTTTTCATCCTCATGAATTATTTGCAATTTTTGTTTGTTTGGTAGAGGCATAATTAATTTTACATATAGTATACTTAAAAAAAACTTTTTGGTATTTGGATAGCGAACACAAGTGCTTCATTGTTGAAAGCTACTACTCCTACTTTGGCTAGTTTCAGCTTACGAGGGATGCTATATATATTTCTGGCCTAATGATGAAAATAGGCATATTTTTTTTTGTTGGATTTGGCTCGTCTTGAAAGACCCACACGGTCGATTGTTGTTTTGTTTAGGGATCATACGCTTAGATATATGATTCGCATAAACGTCTTTTGAAGCACCGCGATCGTATTTTTTCAGCATTTCTTTACACCAATCCACACGAACCTTTTTTTGAGCGATTGTCAAATTGTGCGGGATCCAACGAGAACAAACCTTTTTTACGGCCAGGTGTTCATGCAATGTCGAATATATGCTGGTGGGAGAAATGCATAGGCATGCCTCTATCTGAAGGTATGTTACATGACTGTCTTGTATTATCAGTTCACATACGGCATCGATGTTTTCTGGCACAACGGCTGTTTTTGGACGACCTTCACGGAATTCGTCTTTGAGCGAGCGTCGGCGGGATTGAATTCGTTGCACCAGTTTTTCACAGTGCTATAGGATGGTGCTTCATAGCCATACAAAGATTTTAGTTCATCGATGCACTCTTGTCGTGACAATCCACGTCGAAATTTGTGAAAAATGATCTCACGAAAATGTTCACGAGTTAATTCCATTTTTTGGCCGAGATGAACTTTTTAATTCCCTGTAAATAAAACAATTCACGATTAAATGACAAAACGTTCTGAGTGATGTTATGCTAAAAAATGTCAAACTTTGCAATGGAAATGTCAGATTGCACCTGGCAACACTTAGTGTTGCCTAGTCCAGAAATATATATAGCAACCTATGTATATTTGGACTCGAACAGACATCTACTCGTACGAGTATTGCTATTAAAGCGAGTAATTACTTGAACAAAAAGTCAGTGGAAGTATATAAGCTTACGGTTTTTGTATCTATAAACCTTCCCTAGTTCACAACGAACAAACTCAGAAAATTTCATCAAGATTGGTTCAGCCGTTCTCGAGCTTTAGCGTTACTAACAAACAAGCATTCATTCGTTTGTATGGGACAACGAAAACGGGCTATTTTTAGGTTTTTTCCGGCAATTATTAGAATTTTTTGCCGTAAAAACCATTCTTGAATTTCAACGAATATTTATAAAAATTCAAATATTTTAACTTCGTCAATTCTAAATTCTAAATATTTATTGATGTGGTAATTTATATCTTGCGTATCTCTTATATCTTCGCCAGCTTTCCACAATTAAACAAATTTAAATTTAACAAAAAGCTAACAAGTGATAAAAATTTTAATGATATAACAAAACACTCATACCACCAAGAAAACAACAACAAAGTGTATTAAACCAACTGCTACTCAACTGTGATGATAGCTGTTGAACGTTCTCAAGTTTCTGCATGACTACCCAACAATCCACGAAACCGCGCAGGTGCCAGCCACCTAATAATCATCATGAGCAAGTATTTGCAAGGAGCACTCGTAAGTGAAATTAACAATTAAAGCGCAATTGTTGAAAACTAAGGAATGAGGTGGTGCATTAAGTTCTATAAATATGTCAAAGATGGAATGAAATTCAAAGTAACAGAGCAGATGTACTATATATGATAAAATTAAAAACATCTTATTGATGAAAGGTTATCAGCTTTCTCTGCGCCTTACATCTTAATTTTGGAAGGAAGGTAGATCTGGATCCCTACGCTAGTTCTAATTTAGCTTTGATTTTAAATAAATGGAATAGCCTTGTTTGATGTTTACTGGATTTCTTAAAGCTGAACTTTAGTACAACATCGAATTCTTCTCAAGCCAATATAAGATATCTATAACAAAAAGAAACAACTTGTGATTGCTTAACAGAGAAGTTAGTTGCAACACTTTAGAACAGAAACGCAGATCAGAGGCCAAACAGTAGCCATAAATCATACATTAGCCGCCAATGTAGAATCAAATAACAATTCACTTTGTGTAACTGTTTCAATATTTTAACCAATGTGCTCTTATTTCCACAAAGAATGCTCAGATTCACGCAGGAAGTACAATGAAACGCTCATTCATTCGTTCCCTTATCGCGTTGTAGAAGCGAATTTTAACAGCTACTCGTATCACTTTGCAGGTAATTAAAAATGTCGTGCGCTGGCATGTACACATTTGCCACCCCACTCCCTTCTGGTAACATTAAAAACTATCATGTTTAGTTGTGTGTACTTCATTGTTATTAAAATAGCTGCGTATTAATGGGAACAAGGAGAAGACAGGCGGAGAAATATTTAAGATTAACGTTTTTATCCATAGTACTAAAAAAAATTGGAAATGTGAGATCTCTTCATATCTTGCCCGAAATAAGTAAATGCTAGTAATTTCCTTAAAATATGCCAATGTCAAATCTTTCTAGTAACACCTTTTTTAGCCGCAGGCAAACTTTGATTATTTAGTTGAGAAGGAAGGCGCATGATCACCACACCTCAGGCGGTCGCACTTGTGCTGTCACTAAGCACATTGGACTCCCGGATGATAATCAAATTAAGCCTTACCTAGCAACGCGATAAAAAGGAGACATTGAACATGTTTCGTGTCATCATCTGAAGGCTGGGCATTCTCAAAAATAATGTTTCGACGTCTCATTATCCTCTCCGGCAATCCACCGCATTCAGGTTTCCCATTTTTTGAGTTCTATCTCTGGCTCCAATAGCATTATTGCAACTGGCTCCGTTGCACTTATTCCAGGGGTTTAGTAAGGTACATTTTCAATAATGCCATCCACCATACCGAAGACCGACTGAATCATCATATTATTTCTTTGCAAATCGGTAAGCATGGTAACGTAGCCAACTTGGAATTACTCAGGAATATAAAAAGATATAAATTTTCTATTAAGTAAAATTATATTAGTTCTTTTAATACCTCATTTCGATGGCACCGGATGAGGAAGTCTTTTCTGAATAATAAAATCTGTCTCTAGCTTTTCAAACTGGACGAAATTAATCAAGAGACTTGATCTAAATATTTATACCGTATACAATTATCTCCGATTGTCTATATTCGGACATAACTGATCCTCAATATTCGAAGAAAAAGTTAGTCGGTTCAAACATTCTTTTTACTCCCACTTATCTAACTAACAAATACAAAAACCATCCATAGTATAGTTTTGGATCACTGAATAAAAATCTCAATGCGACCACAAATCA
Organism: Bactrocera zonata; assembly: GCA_037783105.1. Lineage (NCBI taxonomy): Eukaryota > Metazoa > Arthropoda > Insecta > Diptera > Tephritidae > Bactrocera > Bactrocera zonata. The sequence continues at coordinate 9,147 of JBAWJQ010004636.1, read as the reverse complement.
AGAAAAAAGTCTAGCCACCTTGCATTTTTTAAAAGTCTAGCCTATAATTTTGAAGCTTACACATTTCACTGATAAAAACCGTCAGGAAAAGAAAACACCGTCATTGATAAACAACTATCTTCTAAAAAAATACTATTTCAAAACACACTCAAATATATTACTAACTTCTTAACTACACAATTTTAAGAGGATATCCTAAAACAAAAACACAGCTATAACCGCTAATACAAGTAGACGTACTTTTTCAATCGGTCTTTTTGTTTGTTCAGTATTTTTTGGCATTTTATTATTGAAAGATTTACGCCTGAACAACGTTTACAAATCGCTCAACTTTATTACAAAAATTGACGTTCTGTAAAAAGTGTGTTTCGCGCGCTTATCTCAACTTATGGTCACCATAATCCGCCTGCTGAGCGTGTTATTCGCAACACCATCGACCATCTTGAGACTCAGCATTCATTACTGGGTAATATTCGACCGCATAGAGTACGTCCAGCACGCAGTGAAAAAATATAGCAGCCGTAGCTGAGAGTTTACGAACCACCAGTTTGGTGTGGAATAATCGGTTCATATTTCTTCAAAAATCGCGCCACGATGACCGACTATTTGATTCCTGAAATTGAAGCTCTTGATCTCGGAGAAATTTGGTTTCAACGAGACGGCGCCACTTCCCACACATCGCATTATTAAATGGATTTGTTGAGAGGATACTTCGGGGAACAGATAATTTGGGCAGGTCGATTGGCCACTAGGATCGAGTAATATAACAAAGTTAGACTTTTGCCTGTAGGGAGATGTAAAGTTTAAAGTCTATGCGGGTAATCCCTTTTCAATTCAGGCCTTGAAGCGAAACACATTTAGAATTTCATTGATGATTTAATGAAATATATCCAAAGTACACATAGACTCATATATACTAATTAGCATACATCTACTGTGTTGGCGCTAAATTTAATCCGCTTAAAGTTATAAAAGTTCACATTCCGCCACTAAAATAACCAGTTCAAGCTTTTATACACTAGTGCAATTTGAATTCTTGAAAAAAATCCTCATCCTCGAAAAATAAATTTCGCGGTTTGCATCGTAACACATTTGCCTTTTTGCTCGTTGAAGAGTTCACACTAAAATAATAGTTGACAGTGGTTTGCAACGCCTCTCGATGGTGCTGTCGGATTGAGTTTAGTTTCCTAGAGCGCTTCACTTTTAAAACGCATTATTTTTGGCTGCCAAAACTTGTATTCAAGGAAACGACCAAACTAATAAAGATAGTTCAAAATAGAGTAACTGAGGGAGTAGTTAAAATGTTGATTAGAAGACCATTGAATTTATTTTTTCGATTTTCTACTCTTACTACATTCTATAGTTAAATTTGCCATTATTAGTTCAAACGTTTCAAACTTCTACTTTAACCGTAACACAACGTTATGTGATATGTACAAGGAGAGTTCCAAAGTAAACAGGACAGGAACATAACAGAACAAATGGTTTTTTCGGCAAAATTATTTTATTTTATTCAAAATAGTCTCCTTCTGATACAATACAGATTTTGACACGGTCCAAAAGCATGTCGAACGAGTGTTTTAGCTCGTCGGCCGGTATGGCCGTCAGTATGCCGGTGCAAGCCTTTTGAATGACCTCTACGTCTGCATAACGCTTTCCTATTATGGGCAAATGTATTTTTCCGAAAGGGAAAAACGGTGCCATATCAGGTGAAACAAGTCTTGCGGTATTTTTTATTGAATTTATTGAAATGGTTTACAACGGTTTGATGACTCATGTCCAGCTCTTGACCGATGCTACGGCTGCTACTATGCCGGTCTATTTCGACCAATTCAGCGATTTTTTCGCAATTTTCGACGACAGGCCTTCCGTAGCGTGGCGCATCTTCGACCACCTCTACACCAGAACGAAAACGTTGAAACCATCGCTGTGCGGTGGAAATTGAAACTGTATTGGGTCCATAAACTGCACACATTTTATTAGCGGCTTGAGATGCATTTTTGCCTTTATCGTAGTAGTACTGTAAAATATGCCGTATTTTCTCTTTATTTTGGTCCATGTTTGCGACGCTATAACTCACGAACGACTTAAAATAAACGACAATCAATCAAAAACGTGTTAACGTGTGAAATAAGCTTTCCAAAAAGGTATAGCATGACCCGATGCGACGAATAAAACTAGAACTACGCGCCCTCAGCGCCAACTAGCGCAATTACCGCAAGACTTTTTTGACAACCTAATACGTAGATCAATGATAACCAACTTTTTAAGGCCGTAATTGAAAGAACTTGATCTTGACAACATTTCTTCAAGCCTGAGAAGTCAATACTGAACGTGTTATTCTTACATACAACTTTATTTAATGGAAAGAGTACTCGAAAATGAGTCCATCGAATTCGTTCCTGCAAATGAAGTCATTATACCGTTTAAATGATGTAATACGAGGGCTGCTATATATATTTCCGGCCTAATAATGAAAATAGGCATATGTATCAACGAAAATGTTTTTTTTTTTTTTTTTTTTTTTTTGTTTCGGGCTCATCATATGCACAGATCCATGATTCGTCACCTGTGACGATCTTATAAACGCCTTGTGAAGCACCGCCATCGTATTTTTTCAGCATTTCTTTACACCAATCCACACGAGCCTTTCTTTGAGCGATTGTCAAATTGTGTGGGATCCAACGAGAACAAACCTCTTTTACGGCCAGGTGTTCATGCAATATCGAATGTATGCTGGTGGGAGAAATGCATAGGCATGCCTCTATCTGAAGGTATGTTACATGACGGTCTTGCATTATCAGTTCACATACGGCATCGATGTTTTCTGGCACAACGGCTGTTTTTGGACGACCTTCACGGAATTCGTCTTTGAGCGAGCATCGGTCACGATTGAATTCGTTGCACCAGTTTTTTACAGTGCTATAGGATGGTGCTTCATAGCCATACAAAGATTCGCACGAAAATGTTCACGAATTAATTCCATTTTTGGGCCGAGATGAGTTTTTTAATTCCCTGTAAATAAAACAATTCACGATTAAATGACAAAACGTTCTGTGTGATGTTATGCTAAAAAATGTCAAACTTTCCAATGGAAATGTCAGATTGCACCTGGCAACACTTAGTGTTGCCTAGTCCAGAAATATATATAGCAACCTATGTATAAAAATCTATGTCAAAGCTATCTATTTCTTCTTTAGTTAACATCCCCGGATGTATTAAATTGTTTTTAGTGGCGGCTATATTATTTTGAACCTCATGTATCTTCTCTTCTATATGTCTTAATTAATTCATTTGATCATTTTAAAGAACCAATTTCACTAGCTCTCTATCCTCCTTTTGTATCTGATTTAATTCTTTTAATATTTTACTCCTGTCATTCTTTACTATTGTTTTCATTAAATTAATTGAATCGTTAAAATGTTCATTTATGATAATCTGCTTATTTATATTTGTAATTGCATTGTGCGAATTTCCCTCTATTACTTCTAAATGACTAATTATATCCTGTCGGTCCTCCTCGTCCATTACCCCGAACAACCATTTATACATTGTCCCTCCCAAATTAATTAAACCTCTCTTCTTTCTTTCCTCTTCCTTGGGAGTAATCGTTAGTAAGAAGTGCTTTGTTACTTAGGTCTGCTTGCCTTATGTTTTCTTCCATTTCCTCCACCAAACTTGTTAGCTCATTCGGCTGTATAATATGAAGTATCGTATTTACTTCGACAACGATTTCTACTTCGTAGAGTTGGATCATAATTTTATAACCTTTTTTTATGTGTTATTATGCCCATTAAATGCCCTATAACTAATTTTATTCCTTTCGTTTGCGTTTTCAATATTTGCCAATTTAATTGGTCTTTTAATATTCGTCGGATGAACTTTCTGTAGTGGCCTAACTCGGTAATACGGTTGATCTTTATGCCGTACTCTTTTGTAGTTTTTTATTAGACCTTTTTCTCTTGTTTCTACATGGTCTTCTCTGTACCTATTTCTATTGTGTGTTATTAGTTGTTTCTTCTGGTCTATTGTATTTTTTAAAATGGTTGGGTCAATACTATTTCTTGCGTTATTGGGTATACATTTTATAGTTGAGTGATAGCTATCATTATGGTTACCTAATGAGAGACTTGGGTCCTCAATTCCTGTTAGTTTTTCTAACAAGTTTGAGTGCAGCCTCTCAATGTCTGCATTACCTGTATGGGAGTTTTGTTTTGTTAAGTGTACTTCGACTCCTTCTGTATTTAAGAACTGAATCAACTGTTCGGCCCTAAATTCGTTGTCCATGATGATCTTCTTTGGTTTCCCAAATTTTGTAAAATGTTCAATTATGATGGCCTTCTTTGGTCTCCAATTTCTGTCAGTTATATTGTATGCTGCTGCAAATTTTGTTAGTTTATCAATTACTGTGACCAATGACTGCTTTTTAAAATGAAAAATGTCCACATGTATTATTTCAATTTTATCTGAAGTTGTCTCTGTTAATTTGAACTTTGCCTTTAACGGCTTCCTCTCATATTTTTTTTGCTTGTATTTTTCGTAGTTACCTATAATTAGTTCCTTTAATTTCGGATAGTATATTTTATCCTTAAGTGTATTGTAAGTCAAGTTTATTCCGCTATGCTTTGACTCATTACAATGGTAAAGTGAAATTTGTTTATGCAGATCTTCTTCTTGTATAATTTCTGTTGCTCTTTTTGTACATTTTATGAATTGCACCTTGCTATTGAAAAAAACATTGCATATAAGTAGTAGTTGAATTTTGTGATAATCGGTCTCCTCTACTTCGGAAAAAATACCCACTTTGCCCTTGTCAATATGTCTTCGGAAAATATTTTTCAATATGTTCTCCGTATCAGTAGGGTTGATCTCAATTACTTTTCTTCCATGTATTATTTAAACATCAGTTTGAGGATTATATGTTACTATAATTTGGTTCTTATACTTGTTGACAATTTCTTCTTTTATAAAGAAGTGTTCTAATAGTTCCTCTTCTGCAGAATGTATTGTATCTGACATTTCTAAATTGGATTCTTTATCATTACTTTCGTTGATTTTTGGAGAGTTTTTAATTCAGCTTAAAAAATCTGCTAGTACATTATTTTTCCCTTTCTAATATTCAATTTCATAATTAAACTCTTGCAGTTTCAATAGCCACGTTTGGTGACGTTGTGAAAACTCCCTTCCTTTATATTTATTATTTAAAAATACTATCGGGCAATGATCGGTTTTAATATTAAATTTTGTGCCAAATGTGTACGGCCTGAAATAGGTTGTTGAATATATAATAGCTAGAAATTCTTTATCTGTTGTAGCATATTTCTGTTCATGGTTATTTAAAGTTCTGCTAATGTAGCACACTGGCTGACCTTGTTGAGAAAGCACTGCGCCCAATCACGTAATCACTTGCATTCGTTGTAATAGTAAATTCCTTATCATATTCAGGAAATTTTAAAATTGTATTTGATGATATTAGTGATTTCAAATTTTCAAAACTAGCTATGTACTGCGGATCTCTTGAATTTATTTTATAACCTTTTTTTAAATATTTAATCATTTGATATGCAATTTTTGAGTAGTCCTTAATGAACTTTCTGTAATAACCAGTGACTCCCAAAAAACTTTTTAATTGTTTTTCAGTTCTAAGTATTTTCAAATTTTGTATTGCTGCTATCTTGTCCTGATTTGGCTTAATCCCTTCTTTTGTTAAGGTATGCCCCAAAAATTTTGTTTCCCTCTTTAGAAAACTACATTTATCGACTTGAATTTTTAAATTATGTTCCTTTAACTTTGAAAAATTTTTCTCTAAGGAGTTTAAATGTTCCTCTAATGACGTTGAAAAGATTAATACGTCGTCTAAATAAACGGCACATATCTTATTTATTTATTCTCTTAATATGTCATTCATTAGTCGTTGAAAGGTTGCCGGAGCATTTTTTAGTCCGAAGGGCATTCTTATACATTCATATAATCATACCGGAGATACAAAAGCTGTCTTTTCAATATCCTTTTTATCCACTAAAATTTGATGGTAACCTTTGCCTAGATCAAGAGTGCGAAAGTACTGCGCCTTGCCCAACTTGTCTAAGATTCCATCAATGCTTGACAAAGGATATTTATCATCGACAGTTATTTGATTTAATCCACGGTAATCGATTACTAAACGAAATCGCGAATTTTGTGTTTTTTCAAAAATTATTTATTTATTCATGAATATCTACTTTGTCCCCTTCAAAGTAATTCCCATGAGATATTATACACTTGTGCCAACGGTTTTTCCAATCTTCGAAGCACTTCAAAAAATCATTTTTTTGTATCTTCTTCAGCTCCTCCTTCGATGCCGTCTTTATCTCATCAAGAGAAGCGTAACGTCGCCCTTTCATGGGCCTCTTCAGTTTAGGGAACAAGAAAAAGTCACAGGTGGCCAGATCTGGGGAATAAGGCGGCTGCGGCATCATTAGTGTGTCTTGTTTTGGCCAAAAAGTCGCGGACAAGCAACGATGTGTGCGCAGGGGCGTTATCGTGGTGCAAAAGCCAATTTTTGTTCTTCCACAACTCCGGGCGTTTCTGGCAGATTGCTTCGCGCAAATTGCACATAACTTGCAGGTAATATTCCTTATTGACCGTTCTTCCCTGTGGCAAGAACTCATGATGCACCACGCCCCTGCAATCGAAGAAAACTGTCAGTTACGATTCGCGGTAGTTTTTGAACACACCTCGTATTTCTGAATTGATTTGCCGGTTTGTGGTGGTTTTTTGTATTTGTCGAGGCATCTCCTTCTTTATACATCAATTTTTCAACCTCCTTTCGTTCATTTGATTTTAAATGATCCAATTGAATGCTTTTCATTTTGCTTTCTTCCAATGCATATACTTGCTCTTCGATAGTTTTTGAATGAAATGGAATTTTAACACAATTTTTAAGCTCAATTTCTTCGTTTTCAATATCGATTATACTGAAATTATTAAATATAAAATCGTTCCCTAGTAAAATATCGTACGGTTTTTCAAAGTCTATTTTCAACCATCTCATCCTAGCATTGTGAGGGTATTTAAAGTCTAGCGGCCGTGATGTCTTAACTCTTTCGTTAGACGCTCTTATATCACCATTCATTGGACTAATTATTGTTTTTTTTTTCCTAGAACTGGTAACTTATAATGTTCGAAGCTTGAGTTTTTCATAATACTAATAGTAGAGCCTGGGTCTACCAATGCACACCATTTTTTGTTAAACAAAGTAAGTGAAATTAATATTTTATTTTGATTTTCCGAGGCTAATTGGTAAAAAACTACTCGTTGTTATTCGTTTCCTCTGTCCTGCTCACAGCATCAACATCCATGGGTGTTGGGCCATTTGAACGTCTTGTTTGCCGAGTGCCGTTCTGTATATTTTGTCTTGCTGAATTACCATAGCCGTTATTAGTATTATTATTACGATATTGATTTGTATATTGGCCTGAATTTCCTGTCCAATAATTAGTTTGTCTCTGTTGATTATTTGGGTGATAATTATTTTGCACAGAAAAGTTGGTATTCCTTTGAGAGTACCGTCCCAAATTATTTTGTGTATAATAACGATCATGGTTTTGATCGCCAATATTTTGTCCCCTAAAGTTGTTTATTCTTTGATTATTTTTATTTTGGTTATTATTAAAATTTCTTGCCTTCTGAACAAACTGGTTTGAATTTCTGTTTCTTGCTAAAAATATAGTATTTAAATTTCCATCGTCTAGCCCTATGAAATTGTGGATCGTATTTGTCATGTCTGCCCATGTCGTTATATTCCATATCATATAGGCGTAAGTCACTGCTGCAAGTTACTTTACCCTTTGTATAAGCATTCCTGAAAATATTTCTATCATCATGCCCCCGGTTTCACTCAGAGCACAATATTCGGTAATATTATCCATTAATTCTTTTGTTTTCCTTCCAAGTTCACCGATACTACCCACCCTAAGGTTAGCGATGGCGTTGGTTAAAGTTATTTGGTCCTTTGTTGGCTTAAAGTGCTGGAGGATTCAATGTTAAAAAATCGATCCTAAAATTTTTAAATCATAAACTACTCTGAATGCTACCTGTTTTTGCTCTGCATAATCAGCTAATACCCTAGCAATTGCCTCAATAAACGCAAGTAATTTTTTTGCCTTACCTTCAAATGGCTGTAAGTATTTTAAATCTTTTTCAATTATCTACCTAATACTAGTTTCCTGCTGTGCCGCATTTTGTTGAAGCAACTGTGTTATGGCTGATAAACAACGTTCAACGTTTAACATCTGATTTTGAGCCATCATTTTTTTTTGTTTTTTGTATCTTTTTCTTTTTATGCGAGATTATATTTTATTTGATATATCTTGTTTTGGAAAAATTAAAAATATGTATATATATATATATATTTTTTTTTTATTAACAATGTATTTCTTTATCTGTATCAAAAACGAACTCTATGCTTTTTAAGTGGTACATATATTACGATATTGAATTTTAATCATTAAGTACAAATAGTTTTTTTTTTTTGTAATCATATAATATCATATATTATCATTTTTTTTTTTTAAGTCTTGTTTCAATAAATATTTGTCACAACACCACGTTTCAGCACTAATTCCTCATGTTTTTTGTGAACAAAAATTTTGTGTACTTACTATTGTTTCTGCTTGCTCCAATTATGGTTGTTGTACTGTTATTTTTTCTGAGTAGGTCTCTGCACTTATTTAAGTTCTCATTTCAATATGGATAATGCGTCGCAGTCTGCTTTATGCACTCCAATAATTTAAAGTTCAATTAGCAGGAAAAATTTAATCTCCTTGTTGATTTATGGAATTTTCTCGCAAAAATTTTTGATTTTTTTTTTCTAGTGACGGCAAATTGAATCTATTTGTTGGATATTGACACTCTTTACTAATTTTAATTTTTACTCTGGTATTGCAAATTTGTATGCTGTGGTTCGCCTCGACTGCGCCAGTTATGAAGTAAAGTCTTCCAGTCTGTACTGTAGCAAGAATCAGCCTGACTCCGAACGTTAGTCTTTCCATGATTGTCAGTACTCACACGTGATATGTCAAAAATCGCTATTGAAAAAAGACCTATCGATCACCCGTTATTATATGGTACTTCGATTGAGTAATATTATGACGTATTGGGTCCACT
>JBAWJQ010004635.1:235000-249537 GCA_037783105.1 Bactrocera zonata | reverse complement strand
TGACTGCGCGTTAATCGCACACTAATTTCCAATTGCTAGTCCCAATACGCCGACGTACAAAGTTCTCACCAGTATCAGCGCTCTCTCCGCGTACGCCTGCTCTCTTCACACCGACTGTAGTAATACAGCTGGCCGCGTGCCTTGCACCAAAGGATAATTAGCAGTTAGTTAGTGATTAAAGTATGCTAAAATTCTCTTTGTGTCCACGGTAGCATTCTAATTACATGCAGAAACGCCGCTCACCGCTTTATCACCACAACGCTCATCAATCTTCATGCAGCTCTTCCACATTTTCAGTGGTCACAAAGGCTCTTCGGACGTGTACAACAACTGCAGCTGCAACGGAGGCGAGGCGGTACAGCTTTATTCGAATTTCATTTCCATTTACAAAGATTGTCAACAATGAATATTGATTAGATTGCCCTCGGTGCTCAGTACGGCATCAGTGCCGCTGAGCGCACGCTGTTGCAGCATGCAGCTCGCCGCCGCCGCCTCCGTCCACTCTTACTGGTATCTCTCTGTGCTGTTAAAGTGCATTCAATTAATTTATTATCGCATCGCATTCGATTGTCGACGTCGTCGCAGTCGTCGATGCCATTCAACATTTTCGTAACGTCCTTTCACTGGCCCTAATTTGATAGCTGAAGGACATTTATTTTAATTTGCGTTTTGCTGCTGCCCGCTGCTCGTTCGCACAACATAATAGAATTTAGAATATGCGCTTTATCCATCTAAACTTGTAAGTATTGCTTAGAGTGGGTTGCTTCCATGTTGGTGAATCGAAGCTCTAGCTCACCTGCCCGCATTCTTATCTGCAAATTCACTTCCACAGTGTAGTCATAGGGAATTGCAGCAGTGTAGGTTGAAAAATTCCAATTTTTCGGATTAATTGTTTGGATTGCATTAGTTTTCGTATGCTCTCATTTCATTTGCAAAAACGGACTTGGTAATGCAGTGTTGACCTTGTTGGCCTCGATGCGGTGCATTAAGCGAATTTTTAATTATAACTCAGAGAGGCCTTTTAATTACCAATTTGGTTGATTGACAATGAGCTCTGAACCTTGAAATTTTTTACGAATAAATGATTGCTCAATGAACTCATTTCAGTTTTTGATTTTCACAAATTGACTTTAAGGTTAAGTAAAACGTTTTCGAAGATTATTGTCATTGAAGAGGACATAATCACTTTGTAATGAGGCAAAATTTAACAATATGGATAATAACGACATGTGGCTTCAACCGGGTGGCGCTGAAGAAAAAGTTACGTGAGAAATTCTGCTCGCTTTGGTTAGTGTTAGTTAGTCGCCTTAACAATGCCGACATGAGAAGAATAATATTGTGTGAGCTAACCCCATAATACTTAGATATGGACCAAGTGAACTAGCGAACTCTATAACGAAGCTGAGTTTGTTCTTACCGGGACCATGCGAAATTTTTCTATATCCCTCGCTCACAGACACAACGTATTTTCTATAGGTTCTATGTGGATAACAGTTCAAAAGAACACAAGTTTTCTGCATGAATTGACCGAAATTTAAACAAGGTACCGAGTGGATTTTCATGAAACTTAAAAAAACTAACGGAAAGAACTAAATATAAGTAATCTAAACTTAAGCACATCTCTCATTCGGATAGTGCTGGGATACTGGACTTACAGATCTAAACACGGCGCACAAATCCATTCACGAGTACTTCAAGAGATGTGTAGTCAAAAGAGTGAACAGTGAAAACCATCGCTGTAAACATTATCTCGAAGCAAACCACTCGAAAAGACACTCACCCATTTAATAAATAGTTAGTTTAAGATATGAGCTCCTCACGTCAAAAATGATAACCAAAATCGATGCAACTGAGAAGGAAAAGTAAAGAAAAGGTAGTAGAATGAAAATATCTCACAGATATATAAATAAATTTAGGAAATTACAAAAATATGAGGAAAAATTATAGGAATAGATCTAAAAAAATAGCTGTCAGAACAGCTGAATTTTGAGATTTAGAATGAGAACGAGCCTGTGCTTTCCTCTCCTCGTGTGTTCTACTGCTGGATAGCCGGGCTTCACGGAAACTTAGCCGGCGCTGGGCTATCATCGGCTCATGTTATGTCCAAAGGTCCTTTTGTCTCAAGATAAATCAGAAGCGATTCAGCGAACTCTTTATCCCTAGAAAGGCTAGCCTCTCCCAGGTTGTGGGGGTTGAAAGATTAAGAATTTTACACGACGGCAGCTGGAGAAGCTGTGTGAAAGAAAACGACAGCGGAACACGACACGACAGGCAACTGCAAAGCTGATAGCCTCGCTATCAGTAGAATGGGAACGGGCCGTGCTTTCCCCTCCTCGTGTTTTCCACTACTGAATAGCCGATCTTCACGGAAAATTGGCTAGCGCTATGCCACCATCGGTTCATGTTATGTCGAAAGATCCTTTCGGCTTAAGATCAGTCACAAGCAATTCAGTGAACTATTTGTCCCCAATAAGGCTAACCTCTTCCTGACTCTGGAAATTCTAACAGGTCATTTCTCTATCGGCATCTATGATGTAAGGTTGATAATTTGCCCTAAGCCAGCTGAAAAAGCTGTATGGAAAAAGACAACGTGAAATCATCTCAGCATTTACTTTTTATTTGTCTCACTTTTGCGAGATCAAAGCTTAAATACTTGGGAACTAACACTTTCAGATGCCCCACCGAACTGGTGAGAATAGAAATTAAACGTCTGAGCAAATTTTTATTGATCACAAGGTGCTTTACTGATTTGTAAGTACGGATTACAGGAATTATATTTTTATGGAATTAAATAAGACTGCATAGAGCCGTCCAAGAGCGATCTTTGGATTAGCCATCTAACCTAACCTAACCTATAAGCTCATCAGAAAAATTATGAGGACCAAAAGGGATCGGTGAACCAAAGAGGATAATCAATCAAACTACCACTGCGTTCTGTGAATATAATTAAGCGAAGTCTGGTTCTTCTCCACCTGGTCTTCCCAACGAAGTGGAGGTCCTCCTCTTCCTCTGCTTCCGCCGGCAGGTACTGCGTCGAAAACTTTCAGAGTTGAAGTGTTTTCGTCCATCCGGACGACAAGACCTAGCCAGCGTAGCCGCAGTCTCTTAATTCGCTGAACTATGGCATGTCAACATCGTCGTATAACTCATACAGCTCACCGTTCCATCGAATGCGGTATTCGCCGTGGTCAATGCCCAAAGGACCATAAATCTTCTGCAGAACATTTTTCTCGAAAACACGTAACGTCGACGCATCAGACGTTGTCATCGTACATGCCACTGCACCATATAGCAGGACGGGAATAATGAGTGACTTATATAGTTTTGTTTTTGTTCGTCGAGAGAGGACTTTACTTCTTCTGAAGATTGTATCTAAGCTATAGGGCTTCGAAAAAGCTCTGAATACAGCCAATTTGTATCCTATAAGAGCTCCTCCTTGTATAACTTTCCTCCAAACCATTCACTAACTTATATGCCATATTTTGCTGTCCCTTATCCAGCAGTCAGCAATTATAATTCCGCTTTAAGAGTGTACGTGTGCAAACAGCCAGAAGAGACAGACAGGTGGCAACCGACGAGCACCACGCGATGGAGTCGAAAGTCAAAAGGATCGACAGACCGTGAAATGTGTACAAATTAAATGGTCGCTCAATGCATTGACACCACTCACAATCGCTGGCAGAAGCTAACCGTTAGTTGCCAAGGAAATGATGCGCACTACACTTACACAGCCACACGCACACACACACTTTAATGTGCTTTCGCGACAAGCGCGCAGGAAAAAACAACGCTTAACACACCAGCGCACGCAGCAACAACGGCCAACACCAATTACCATGTCAACAGCATAGTAACGCGTTGATTGAATTTTCCAGCGCTGCAGGGCGGTAAGCAATGCTGGCGCTAGAGTTGAGGTGGCAGCAGTATTGGTGGAAGTGATGGCAGTGCAGGTGCTCGGCGAAGAAGGTTGCCACAGCGCCACAGATGACTGGTGTGTGTGTTTGAGTGTCGGCGCGTACGCGCATGTGTGTGTGTGCGCGCATAGTTTTGTTTGTAAATAATTTCAATTTTCACCCATTTAACATTGTCATCGCCAGCTGCTGCGTTAAGTTAAGTGTTGGCATTGTTTCGCAAAATCGCTGCGTCAATTTTCATTGTCAACAATGAAATATGCAGCAAAAACCCAGCTACAGTGTGCGCTATTAATATACATACATACATGTAAATTTGCTCGTAGTCTGTTGCTAGTGGCAACGCTAGCATCAAAGGCGCTTTCCATAATTTCACCGAAAAATGCGCAGCACCAAAATATTCTTACAATTGTTGTTGGTGCTGCTACTGCTGTTTTTGCTGTTGCTGCCATCACGCTTGGTGGTTAATTGTTTTTCGTGTGGCACAGGTATTGACGCCCGCTGCTGTTGTTATTGTTATTGTTTTTCAACTTAATTGTTTGTAATATGATAAGAGACACAATAATGTTCGTTCCACCATAGATCAAGACCCCACCCACCCGCTCGCACCCTTTGTTTTCATGCTTGCTTTTTTGTTTTTGCTTTGCACCATCCAGCAAATGACACGCATGACAGCCACCTGTCCGCCATTATGGACACTCATTGAAGCATCAGTCAACCCCTGCCCAACGCACCTCACCATAGACCACAGCCGGCCTGCCACCGGCTCAAATTCACTGCTGTTTATACATTTGCCCAGCTTTGGCTACAGCTACGGCTTGGGCTTCAGCTTCTGTTTCAATATCAGCATCCCATTTCATGTCCAGGCCATTAAACACTTTCACATTTCATAAAATGTATATTTACACTGGGTCTTCACTTTCGGTCGGCCGACATACATACCCACATCAGCGCTATCAGCATTGTCGGCAGTGTGGCGTTTTAATTTTTGGGATGTGGCAAAATAGCTTGAAAATTAATTACAGTCACTGCATGCGAGAATTCAGGCAACATTCAGTGAGTTTTGGGTTTATATTGCAAGGCAAAAAAGTTGTGTTGTTTGTGCGTGCGCCGTGCCATTGGTGGGCTTTAGTGAGGTTATTTGATGCCAGAAATTGCATTTCATTCATTCATCGTATTTTCGTTCGCTCACATTCCTGTACACTTCACCGCATCGAGGGATGTTGACAAATACTATAAGTGTATTAAAGGGGATCGTGTTGGGGGTCGACGTTGTAAGATTTATGTGCCACTGCTTCACTTCATTTGAGTATTATAACTCCGAAGGGCAGTGATGATTTGCCTGGAAATTACGAAGGTTTTGCTTTTGATCAAAGCAAACTTGATTAATTCTAAAACGATGTGCCCTGCAATATAGCATGCGAAGCTGTCTTAAAGAATCTTTTTGGACGAATATAATACGTGGTAGATTTTCATATCAAAAACCTCGTTGGAATTTTTTTAAAAATGACCTTTCTATAACTCTCAGTATCAGTACTAGTACCGACTTAGAATTAGATAATATTATAGTCATAATTACTCTGAGTCTATAACATGGATTCTCCTCCAGAATTTATTTTTTTATTTGCTGAATGTCCAACAAATTTTGCAGGTCAAACTTTGTACTTAATGGTCGGTTTGGCAGCGTCATCTATTGGCGCTCAAACTGTATAGTATGTCTAATTTTTCGTCGCTCAAATCCGGAAGAGAGAATTCAATAGACAATGTAAAGTAAAGGTTACAGTAATAAAAATTATCTGCCGAATTTCTATCCTACCTTAGAGTGTCATATTCTCTATGAACATTTTTCACTGGCGCTCAAACTGTATGTTTTTTTTCATGCTTATTATCAGCGGCATTTACATATCATCACAGAGTATTACTCGATATATGCTCCTAAGTTGGGAGAATTGGATTTTGATATCTGCAAATAAGAAGCAGAATCGAAGGCAGAAAAACTGTAACTCGGATAATAGCGAGTTTACATCTGAAGCACCTACTTATGTATCTTCAGTAAAGATGAATATAGCATATGACTTTCAAATTGTTTGAACGAATTGCTAATAACCATTAACATATATCGGAGATAGCTTTTTAAACAAGTTCTCTCGGAAATCGCAGATTAGAGACGAAAGCTCCCAACAGAGTTGTGCAATTTAAATTTTTAGTGAGAAAAATTAGAAACTCTTCGCATATAAGCAACATAGAAAGCATTTAAGACTCTATTGTTCCAAGTATAGATCAGTCTTTCACAGTTTCTTTTCTGGTCTTTCATAAGTTCTTGAGCCAACGGTTATCCAATTATCACAGTGCAATTAAAACTATGACACTTAGATGGTGCTAGTATAATTAAATCCATAAGATTTGAAGTTAGCCCTAACCTTCAAAAGGCGCATCTCTAGATTTGACAGCTGTCGGAACGTTATTGATGATTCGAAGCAGTGTTTAGAGATGCTCAAGCGTAATATGAGACAATGGGTGAAACATGGATTCATTATTTCACTCCGAAGCCCAATCGAGAGTCATCCGACGATGAACCCGCTTCGAAACGAGAAGCATGCAACAGTCGGCTAGCAAGCTCATGGCTTCTGTATTTTGGAATGCACATGGAGTAATTAAATAAGTAAATAAGGACCAACATCAACGGCGACTATTACATAGCGCTATTTGAAAGTTTGTTGGACGAAAGCGCCGAGGAACTAAAGCATTTGAAAAAAAAGAAAATGCTGTTTCACCAAGTCATTGCACCGCGTCAGAAGTCAGTGAAAATGAAAGCAAAAATGCATTAATTGGATTTCGAATTGCCTTCGCATCCACTCCATTCTCCAGATTTGACATCCAGCGACTATTTTTTCTCACATCTCAAAACAAGGCTCGCTGGCAACAAATTTTCTTCGAATGCAGAAGTAATCGCCGAAACTGAGGCCTATTTTGATGCAAAGGACAAAAGTGGTATCGACAAGTTGAAGGATCGGTATAATCAGTGTATTACCGTTAAAGGAAACTATGGTGAATAAATAAAACTAGTTTCGCGAAAATATTATTTTTACTATGGCTGGCCGGGTACTTTTCAATTGACTATTTCTGCTTGCTGCGCCTTTAAAATCGGTATATAAACATATGGTCTCCCTAACCAGTCATCGATTTCATCATCAAAATTTTGCCGTAATAATTTTTTACACACAAAATCCTTCATAATCGAAAAATTATATTTCTTTTAGTGTATATTAATATGTACTAGTATGCACTCGGAATTTATCACCATTGTGAATGGATCCATTAATTTGCAAAACATTTCCGAATAATTTCAAATATTTCGAGAGCAATGAATTTTGTAAAACAATGAAACCATAAGCATAGAATTTTTTGTCATTGTAACCGCAGCGTAGTCAAATTTTCCGGTACTCTCACACACATCCACATCACATACTAAATTTGCAAATGCGAGCGTCTACATAAGTATGGAGAGGCATGTGTGGCATGGCTTATGCGCGCTGTGTATGCAATTTTTAAGTTATGCGCGCGAAAAACCGAAAAACCGCAATAAAATATCCTATCAAATGCAGCAGCAACGGCGGCGGCGGTGGTGGCTCCAACAACACCAACACCGATGGCAGCAAATCCAGCATGCCAAGCGTTGATTCGAATTTGGTTATGCCGCAAATATGTTGCAAATCCCCATTCCCTCGGGTTCATATGTAATTTTTTTTTATTTACATGTGTGTGTGTGCATACGATGGCATGTGGCTGCGCTCGCGGCGCTTATTTGGCGGTTTCGCCAATTTCATATGAAAATCTGCGGCTTTATTTATTGTGAATTATTCGCGGGGATTTTTACCAACACTTTTCGTTTGTGTGTATGTGTGTTAATATTAAGCAGCAGAGTCATTGTAGTATGGGGGTACAGTGATGCCTGAAATTTGTTGGTGGTTTCTTTTGTGTCATTAGGTAGTTTAGTGGTAGGAAAAGGCGTTCCTTTGCAAGGTTTGAGCGCACAAAGTACAAATTACGAGGTTAAGCAGGATATTGAGTGGAAAATATTCAGGACTCTCACGAAGGTTTACGAGTACGGACAGACTGTTGGTAGGAAGAAGCGCCAAAAGTTGTCGAGAATTTGAAATGTTAAAGGTGGAGTTATCTTCAAAAATAGATGTGTCTGAAATGTTGCGAAGACTGTATTCGAAAGTATAGGCGATTATACTTAAAGCTCGCTAGGTTTCATAAAGGAAACTAACAAAATATCTTAACTCAAATGAAGAGAAGTTAGGAACCGCATTTAAAGTGACGATTTTTCTGATCGAAAGAGGTGAATCCGGCATACTATATATAGGTCTTTTCGTATTTCTAATCAAACTTCAACTTATTTTTTTTTGTATTTATAAAGAAATTTAATAAACCAAATATATATCATTTTGGTCAACCACTTTTTGCCAATTCTCCGCTAGAGACATTATTCCATCAGTGTAAAAATTTTCTGGTTTCTCGGCGAAAAACTGCGACAAGTAATTCAAACAGTCTTCTCTTGAAGCCAACTTTACTCCATTGATGGAGTTCTGCATTGACAGAAACAAATGATGGTCCGCTGGTGAAAGGTCAGGGCTATACGGTGGATGCATCAAAACTTCCCAGCCAAGCTCTCCCAGTTTTTGCTGAGTCATCAAAGATGTGTGTGGTCTAGCGTTGTCTTGATGGAAGACAAAGCCCTTTCTGTTGATCAGTTTAGTCCATTTTTTCGATTGCTTGCTTCAATCTCATCATTTGTTGACAATAAAATGTAATATCAATCGTTCGACTAGGCAGGGGCAGTTTATAGTGGATAAGTCCCACCAAATAATCAGCATAACCTTTCGAGGCGTCACTCCTGGCTTTGAAACCATTTTGTAAACTTCACCATGCTTGGACCATGATTATTTTCGTATTTGATCCACTTTTTGTCTCGTGTTCTCATTCGTTTCAGAAATGGTTCGATTTCATTTTGTTTCCGCAAAGAATCGCAGATGTTAATTCGGTCCATTAAATCTTTCACAGACAATTTATGTAGTACCCAAACATCGAGCTTCTTTTTGTAGTCAGCCTTTTTTAAATGGTTCAACACCATTTAGTAATGAATGTTAAGTTCCTTAGCGATGTCGTGGCTGTATATGTGACGTTCTTGATCAATCTTTACCATAATTTCATTGACTTCTTCAACGCTAGTCCGACCAGAGTGAGGTGCATCTTTCACATCGAAATTTCCAGAACGGAAGCGTCGAATGCTCTAAAGTAATTAAAAACCTTAGCTTCCCGCGAGCATCCTTGCCGGTTCAAAGTAAACTCAAGCTTTCATATATAGCAATTCCGGCTAAAACCGATTTTAAACCATCTAACACCGCAAATTGTATTAAATCAAAAAAAGCGTTATAATGCTCCATCGTCCAGGTAAAATTAATATCTCAACATGCCACTCGCCGAAAGCACGCTGGCATACCGCGTGCATAGCTTCCACCAAAAAGCACCACATGACGAAAGCTTTCCACATGCGATTATCATACAAGAAATCGTTGCGAATCAACACTTTTTCGCCAAACGCTCAGCGAAATCACATGACCGCAGCGCAAATTCATACTCACACCGCTGGTTTGGCACCGCTATACAACGTACTGCACTCATCAGTTCCGTCGAATCAAGCTTGCCACAAGAGATTTTTCGCATTTTCAATTTTCGCCAACATTTCAATGGGTCTTTTGTAAAAATTGTTCGAAGTAAAAGCGGAAAAGGTGGAAAAACAAATTTAAAGCACAACAATGAGCAGTGTGTATGAGTATTTCACAGCAGCCACGCCACGCAGCGCAACACTGTGCTGCTCCCCAGATATTTGCGCTGCGCTGGGGAATGTATGAAACACATTTTTCGAAATGTGGTAAGTAATGTGCCGTTCAAACGTATGGCTTAATAATATGCACGTGCGCTTGTGTCAAAATGTTTTCATTGAAGAATATAATTTGTTCCGCCTGATTTTTATTTATTATAATTTTTTTTTCAAGCAAACTTTTGCATTTTTTCCCAGTTTTTCATGTGATGCTTTCTTTGTGCGCTGCTCCTGTGTATATATGGAATGTACGTTCGGAATTACATGGTTTTGTTTGCACCTTTGTTGTTGCGTTTACCATTAACACACGTCAGTGAGCCAGCATTTTTACCGTTCAAGCGTATTGAATGTAATTTAATTCTCATATTCCACTGACTTTTGAAAATATTTGACTTTGGCCTTTTGCCAGCCTCATTGCCAGCCACTACAAATTGTTTCGGTATTTTTTATATTTCTGTAAATTATATTTAATGTGTGAATGTATTTCTTCTCTGTAAAAAAAAAAAGTGTCACTTTATTTTCCAACGCCTCATCGGCGTTTATCATTCTCTTGCAAATCGAACGATCAAAATGAAATATTTGTATGAAAAACTTTTTCATTTGCCGAGCTATCACCACAAAATTTGGCATGGATTATTCACCATAGCGACTCTATAATATCTGAAGAAATTTTCTAGATCGAATCACTATAGCATATAGCTGCCATACAAACTGAACGATCGAAATCAAGTGCTTGTATGGAAAATTTGATCATTTGACGAGCTATCTTCACGAAATTCGACATAGTTATTACCTATAGATATAATGCAATTTGTAAAGAAATTGTTTGGATCGGATCACTTTAGCATATAGCTGCCATACAAACTGAACGAACAGAATCAAGTCTTTGTAAGAAAAACTTTTTCATTTGACAAGCTATTCTCACAAAATTCGACATGGTTTATTCTCCCAAGCGACTCTATAATATTTGAAGAAATTATTCAGATCGGATCACTATATCATATGGCAGTCATACAAACTAAATAACCTGAATCAAGTCCTTCTATGGAAAACTTTTTTATTTGACAAGATATCTTCACAAAATTTCGTACATTTTATTATCTAAGACTATGAAGCAATCATCGAAGAAATCGTTCAGATGGGACAACTATAGCATATAGCTGCCATAAAAACTGACCGCTCCAAATTAAGTTTTTGTATGGAAAATTTTGTATATAGTATGTGAAGTATATTACAGTTAAAGGAGAGTATATTCAAAATACTTCCAATTAATTTTTGTAATCACTTGTTACTAGCATTAGAACTCAAAAGTTAAATAATTATTAATTTTATTCAAATATAATTTATCCCTTTAGCAACTAATTAAACGAATTTATAAATTTTTTCACATTTCACCAAACACTTTTGACCAACACCAGCAAGCTGGCAAATATTTCCAACAAAATTCAGTTTTCAATAACACTTAAGTTGTAGGCTAATTTATAACAATTTGTCTGTTGCGGAGCTAAATCCGCTTCGCACTCAAAACAAGCACACACCACTGTTAGACATGTGTACCCACACACATTTCGTTTAATATAAATGACCTGTGCAACAAATTTGGAAAATTCGTAAAATGCCTGCCAGCACTTGGATAAAGCACATTCGCAATGACTGCAAATTCCCTTTTAATTGCAATGATTTAACTTCAATTTAAACTTTTCTACAACCAAGCACAACGCACACAACCGCATAGCACACACACACACACACACGCATATAAATTTGATGATGGTATGTGTGTGTGTATATCAACACTTCTGATTCATTGCCGCCCCAACTCATTTGCTGCTAACAAATTTTAATAGTGAGCTGAAATGCAATTGGGAATACACACACACGCACACACACACAGAAGTTGTGTGTTTTTGATTTACGTCGAGCGCGCCCATAAAGCTTATGCAATAAATTTATCAACTACAAATTTTCGAGATTTGTATGGCTATAATTGTTGTTGTTGCTGTTATTACTGCTGTTTGGGGTGACGATGATGCTGCTGGCAAAAGGGATTAAAACTTATCAGACGCCCAGAACGTGGCACAGCCCGTGGGGCATAAGGCTAACTGCGCGCGTCAGGTGAGTGGGTGATTACAACCGAAGTTGTTGGGTGCATTGGCAGGGCTTCCAGGTGCTCACACAGCTGTACACACATATGTGGACAAAAGTATAGACATATTTATTTCGTTTTATCTGCGTATTGCTGGTCTGGCATGCGTCAATTTAACAAACTACAGCAGCAACAAACTTTAGGCTGGGTATGACGCTGTCATTCGGCTTGTAGTTAATTCTTGCAAAAAACAAAACAACAAAATAACAACCACACAAACGCCCTGCGCATCGTCGCGCTAAGCGGATCTTGTGCGTATGCCAGTGGCCACACAAAGGTGCATGCTCAACTAGTTGTGTATCGGTGAAACGATTGCTGAAATATAGCGGCTGAGCGGGGAAGGCAACAGCGGATGTTTGAGAGGTAACAAAACTGCTTATGTGGACAAACAATCGCTAACATGTGTGTGGTGAAGTCGACAGAATAAAACAAAAAAAAACGACTGCATGAATGCTGTAGCAGTCAGACTGTCCAAAGCGAATGCTTTTTACAGACGAAGCACCAAAAATTAATTTAACTGCAATCCAACTTCACTGTACTGTAACGTATGCTTAGCAGTTGTCTAATATTCTTTTTTTGTTAATATTACTATGTAATCGCATTACAAAAACTTTCTCTTAGATAATTAGAGTAGTAATGCAGCCCAGCTTTAATCGCCTATATGTTTTCATATTTATAACTTTTAATTCAGTTTCAATCAGTTTAGTTTCGGATGTTACGTCGTTACTTATTTATAGACCTTTATTTGGTTTCATACCTGATTTCTATTAGCTGAACTTTAGCTATCTCGTAATGTCTCGAGCATATTGCCAATTGATGTATGTACAATCCCAAGATTTTTTGTCACGTTTCTAACCTCATTGCCCGGTTTCATTCGATATATATCTCACATCTTATATTCCAGCTCAATCCCATTTTGTTGGTTCCTTGTCATAATATCATGCCCACATTTTAGTGTTATTAGCCTCTACAAAATATGTAAAGTGTGCAACGAAATTTAATACTTTTAGCCAGGTCCACAACTTTATTTACATTTAGCCAAGACAACAATCTTTGTTTACATTTTGAATCAATGATCCTTCTGTTTACCTTTTATAGGGTCAGTGATCTCTTTGTTTACATTATGAGGTCTTCGAACTTTCTATTTATTCTTCTTTATTTTGCCGGGGCCAATGAACCCTATGTTTATATTTAGGAGGTCAATGACCTTTTTGTTTACATTAGCGGTCAATAACCTTTTTGTTTACATTTAGCCAAGGCAACAACCTTTGTTTACATTTTCGGTCTTTTGTATACATTTTACGGGGTCAGTGACTTCATTGTTTACATTATGATGTAAATGGCCTCTTTGTTTACATTTAGCTTAGTTCATAACCTTTTTTTACATTTATTCAAATCAATAACCATTATTTGCATTTGTTCGCGGTGCCTACTTTCTTTTATAGAGCAGCCAACTTCCCGTGAAATCACCTTGTGACTTCCACATCACATCACATCGCGGCGTGAGAGTTCCCTTAGCACTGGCCTGACACGGTGCCTGCTTTACTTATATAGAGCCAGCTGGCAGCCACATTCTCCTGAAAACATCTTGAGACTTCCACATTAAACCACATCGCGATGTGAGAGTCACCTGAGCGCTGGTTTGGTACAGTGCTGCCTTTTCTATTGAGCCAACTGGCACCCAGCTTCCTCTGAAGTCACCTTGTGTATTCCATATCAAATCGCGAGAGCCACCTAAGCACTGACAAGGCACGGTGCCTGTTTTTCTTAAATAGAGCCAGCTGACAACCAGTTTCTCGTGAGGTCACTTCATGACTTTTAAATAACATCACATGGAGGAGCAAGAGTCAACTAAGTACTGGCCAAGGATGTATACATGGAAAGTTAACTTTACCATAGTTGCACCAAAGCCAATAGAACAAAATATACTTTGCAGGTATTTTATTTTGCTGGGCTAGCTTGTAGGGCAGCTATATGCAATATTTATCCGATCTGAACAATTTAACTGTCTATTCTGTTAAATAAATATTTTATAGGACCTCCGACGTTTCCCTCTGGAAGTTGCAAACATCGTGACAAACTCAATATATTTCAAGGTATAAATGTATGTATGAGCGTAGTACAAATGTTGCAAAGGTGGTGACTTTTCATGTTACTCCAAACACGGAACCCCAACTTTGAAGTGCGCAGCAAACTTAGTTCCACATATCAACTTGTTATCTACCAAGAGCTTGTTGCACGCTGCACTTAAGAAGCTTAATTCATATGTAACTAAGTAAATCTATGACCCTCAATCCCCAGCGCAATTAGACAGCGACGGCTACAAGTATATAATATTGTTGTTGCTGCTGCCTCATTACATTTGTCATAATTTTCCATTAGCTTTGTTAATAAGAAAAGTCAACAGTGGCATTATCAGCATGATTATTGTTGGTGGGTAATGTGTTGTTATTGTTGTGATTGCTACAGTTACTATTTTTATGCCGCATTAGCCGTGGCGCGGTGCAGACATACAAATGCATAAAAGTACCATTAAATGTATGTGTGTAAAACTGTTGAGGCTTGTATGTGTTTGTATGTATGTAACTGCATT